>WEKX01002344.1:364340-469994 GCA_013390025.1 Pitta sordida
GCGGGGCCGGCGCTGTCCGGGCCCAACACCGTGTTCGTGCAGGTGGTGGCGGCCGGGAGCCGCGACGCGGGGGCCGCCGTGTACGTGTTCTCCGAGTTCAACCGGTGAGAGCGGGGCCGGGGCCGGGCTCGGGTCTCCCCGTCCCCGCCGGGCCCTCCCTGACGCCGGTCCCCCCCCAGGTACCTGTTCAACTGCGGCGAGGGCACCCAGCGCGCCATGCAGGAGCACAAGTGAGTGGGGACAGCGCGGGGGGCGGCCCGGGGCGGCATCGGCCCCGCTCACCGCCCTGTCCCCCGCAGGCTGAAGATCTCCCACCTGGACAGCATCTTCCTCAGCAGGGTGGCCTGGGCCAACGTCGGGGGGCTGCCAGGTGAGCGGGGGCTGGGTTTGCCAGGTGGGGATGTCACAGGCTGGGACACTGCAGACACCATGCCTGGCTTTATCTTCCCCAAATCTCCTGGAGCACACGGTGTTCCCAGTGTTTGTGTCCTGTTCATGGCTGAGGCTGGTTGGAGTCCAAAGGGACCTGCAAAGGTTTGTGGCCATTGCTGTCCTCAAAGCAGGGTGGGGGTAGAACACAAGCCTTAGGATCTTGTCCACAATATTTCTGGCCATCTCCCAAAAGGAGGAGATTAACAATCTGTTCAGGTACCTGCTCCAAATGATGGCCACCCAGATATGTAGATATTCTCTTTATCTGCAGTGACTTGTTGAAACTGCCCCAAAGCTGAGGCAAAACTGAACCTGGATCTGAGTCAGTCGTGGCCCTCATGGAGAGGCCCAGCACTCCTGCACGCTGAGAGGGACCTGCTGGGCTCTGCCAGTGCTTGGGACTGTGGCAGAGCTCTTTCTCTGCTTGCTTTTAGGTATGATCCTCACATTAAAGGCTATAGGCCTTCAGAGGTGTCTGTTCCTGGGGCCACCAAAGCTGGTAAGTCGGGAAGTTGCAGAAGGGGAGCAAACCTTAGGAATGCTGAAGCTCACCCTGGAATCAGCAGAGTCATTGTGCAGCTGTAAAATGCTGCTCTGAGTTGGTGTCAGCCACGAGGGCTCCCTGCAAAACCCCAATCAGCTCCAGAACAGCGTGAGACTTCTGCTCCTCAAAGCTGTCCTGTGAGCTCATGCCCTGCTAAATCAGCTTAGGGGGGAAGGGGGGGCTTTGTTCTGCTCCCTCCTCACTGTATATTAGTAGAAACTCAGTCTCTGACCTGTCTAACGAGGTCCTTGCCAGCCTGATGTCCCAGCTGGGCTGAACATGTGCAATGCTCAGCATTGTTTCATTTCCTTGCAACTTCTGCTGACTAATTCTAGGCATGGCAGTGGTAGGGGTTCTTTGTTACCCTTTTCCTGAACACACAGTGCCCAGCAGAGGTGGGACCCCTGCCCAGTGCTGCCCAGGGGGGTGTTCCTGTCCCTCACTGGGTGTACCTGTACCTGCTGGAGGTGGGGCATGTCACAGGTTCACAGGTTATGTCCTGGCACTGCTCCTGACACTCTGTCTCTTTTCCAGCAAAACTACCTGAAAGCCATTCGCCTCTTCCCTGGGCCCCTGAAGAGGATGGATTTGGGTATGTGAGTCCGGATTGTACCAGATTCACTTGTAACTTCTTGTTTCATCTGTACATGGA
The DNA here is from genome assembly GCA_013390025.1 of Pitta sordida. NCBI lineage: Eukaryota > Metazoa > Chordata > Aves > Passeriformes > Pittidae > Pitta > Pitta sordida. Next base: position 365,969 of record WEKX01002344.1, read on the forward strand.
ACAGTAACAACTTTAGAGTCACTGCCTCTGCCTGAGATCTGCTCAGAGGAAGACTGAAACATTTGTTTTGCTTTGCTACACTGTTCAAACCCCTCACAACAGTGTTTCTGGTTCTGGTTCTGGTTGGGGGCTCCCAGACTGGCTGGTCAGGCACACTTTGTTTTTTAAACACTGTGAAGGCAATTTGCTTCCAGAATCTGCCACACAACTTTCTGTGGTCTCATGGGCTGGACCTTTAGAACTTTAATTGACATTGAGGTTTGCAGCTGGGCAGAGAAAGGGCTGGGGGAGCTTCAGCAGGTGATGTTTTCTGCCTTGCATTGCTGTGAAGTGTGGATCTCTGCTTGTTCACTGGCTAATGCTGGTTTCTGATGTCCTTCCAGCCGTGCAGCTGCACACAGAGCCTGAGTACAAGGATGAGACAATGACAGTGTACCAGGTACCCCTGACAGGTGAGCACTGGGGCTGTGGTCAGTGACCCCAGTTAGGATGGGTCAAGGAGCAGCTTCTGTTTGCCAGCCTGAGTCAGCAGAAGTTCATTAATTTGCCTGTTGAAGAGAAGGATCTTGTTCAAAGACCTGCTGAGTCAGGGCCTTGGCTTGTTCCTTCAGATGTGGGTGTGTGGAATGATGTGAAACATCCCTGGATTTGGCTTTCCCAGCCTGCTGGAAGCTGATGGAGAGGGTGTGGCACAGACTTGACAGGGTTTAAGTTTCGAGAGGATTTGGATGAGGATGGCTCCCAAAATAAGTGGCTGGAGTACAAAAGTGCAAGTCAGACGGGGGGTGGAGCTCTGTATTACGGTGCAATTTAAACCTGGCAGTCGTGGAAGGGGGAATGCTCATCCTGCTGTTGGTGTCTCTCCCTTTTGCCTGACTGATCTTTGTGTGCTTTGATTGGATTTGGGACAGGAAAACCCCTGGCTGCTGGAAGTGAATCACCCCAGAGTCCAGGAGCATCACCCCAGGGTGGAAATAGCCCCAAAGGGGACAGAGAACCTGCACAGCAAAGCTTGGAGGAAGGACAGGGACCAAAAAGCCCGAAGAAAACAGGTGAAAAACATGGAATGACCTTTTTAACTTTCATGAGATAAAGCCAAATTAAGGATCTGCATTTATCCCCCAAGCTGTTTGCTCTCTGGAAGTGAGGAGTGCTGAGGAGCTCAGCTGGAGGATTCAGGGGAGCAGGATGTGTTCTGTGCTTTGGAAGCTGACACAGAACTCACGGTTCCTGCTGGGGTGTGATTAGTCCCTGTAGTTGCTTCAGCCCTGGTGATTTAATTAATGGTTGGGCTGATTATTTTTCAGTGTTGGGCTTTAGTTTGGTTTCTTGCAGCCATGAGCTCTGTGGCCTTGGGTGCTGGTAACATTTTGCTGCTGGACACCAAGTTGGCTGGATGATGTTCTTGTTAATGCTTTACCAAATATTAGCACATTTTCTTTTCTAGAAAAGTGATAGCAAGTGATGATTTTGAATAGTTCTGCTTTCTTTGACAGGTGATGAGCAGAAGAGTGCAAGCAGGAATCCTGAGCTGGTGATGGCTTTTCTTTGTAAAGTAAGTTTGGGCACAGAGAGCAGAGCAGAGTATTTCAGTGGTCATCTAAAATCACAGAATTATTTGAGTTGGAAGGCACCTTGAAGATAATTTGGTTCCATTCCCCCTGCCATGAGCAAGGACACCTTCCACTCTCCTGGGTTGCTCCTGGCCTTGGACACTCCAGGGAAGGACCATCCAGTCCAACTGTCTGACCGCTTCAGGTTGCCCAACATTTAAAGCCTATTATTAAGGGCATTGTCCATCTCTTAAACACTGGTGAGTTTGGGGCATTGCCCACCTTGTGAGGGAGCCTGTTCCAGTGTTTGACCTCCCTCTGTGTCAGGAAGAGCTTCCTAATCTAGTTAGGACATTTCACCTTGCTCCAGAGATTTAATTTGCATTTCCCAGTAGGATTTAGAAGCTGTGTTGTGTTTCTGCTTCCCAAATGTCAGAGCAGCTGAGCCTGAGCAGAGATGTGTGAAAAGTGGAGGCAGTTTTTTAGACATGTTCTTTACAGACCAGCAGTTGAGCTCTTACTCCTCACTGCAGGACAGGGTGTCCTGCTGGATTGACTAAAGAGGGGAGCAAGAAAGAGCAGCAGGATCCTGGAAACCAGGCAATCCAGCAAGGACTCTTCCTTTGTCTCGTGGGGAAACACGTGGACTGTCAGTGTGTGGCTCTTGTTCCCTGTGCCTCTTTCTTTGGCTGATAATTGTGTTTCCCTCTTTCCAGATCCACCCAAAGAAGGGGAAGTTCCTGGTGGCCAAAGCCCAGGAGCTGGGGCTGCCCGTGTGAGTAGGAGGTGCCAGCCTGGGGCAGGGGGCAGGAGCACTTGGCTGTTGGCAAGTTAAATATTAGTATGGCCTCGTTTCCAGGGGAACTCCAGCCATTCTTCCCATCATCACAGCTCTCAAGAACGGGGAGAGCATCACCTATGAAGGCAGAGAGGTAAGATGTGCCTGTGCTTCTGCTGAGGCTTTGCCACCCTCCCTCCTGCGCTGGGCTCCCAGTGACAAGCTTTTTGTGCAGAATGCTTTGCCTGCTCCAGGTTATTGCTGGCTGTGGCATTTCTGGGACTGTTGGGGTTATGATGAGGGAAGTACATTGTGAAACGAATTCCTGTGTGGCTGTGGCTGGATATTTGGTGTTTGGCAGAGCTTCTTTATCTCCCCATCCTGAAGCTGATGCAGGTCTGGCAGTGAACTAGGAGCTAATCCTTGCATTTTGGAATCTGGGCATTGAATGCCTGTGTAGCCATTTCTGCCTCCTCACTCTGTTTGCACCTCTTAGGCCAAAAGAAGTTCAGTGGTTCTTGGGTGCAGGGTCTGAATCTCTCAGTCCTTGGAGTGAGAGGCAGAGCCAGCTCTGGCCTGGGTGATCTGCAGGTGCAGATCTGACCTGGGGGACAGGATTGGCATTTCACAAGAATTTCACAAAGCCTCTTTTTGCTACCTTTTGCTACCACCTGAATCTGCCATGGGGGCCTAGAAGCTGCTGAAATTCCCTTCCTTAGATTTGGTTGTGGTTTGCTCTGAGGCCAGGGGTGGGATTTGTTGTGTAGTGAGAGCAGAAAGGGCTCAAGAGTTGCAGTGTTGGGTTTGCTGAACACTGAGAGGGGCCGCTGGGGGTCTGCCTGGGGGAAGAGCTGCTGAAGAAGTTGGACGTGGTGCAGGAAGGGCTGTGTGCACAGCTTGGCTGGCTGTGACCATTGTGGCTCCGCCTGCAGCTCTTCCCTGAGGAACTGTGCACCCCCACGGATCCTGGCCCCGTGTTCCTGGTGCTGGAGTGTCCTCACGAGGGTTTTGTGGATGCTGTGTGTGACAATGAGACCTTCCGAAGGTAGGCCTGGGCTGTCTGGGGAAGGACACCTGTTTTTGTTCTAGTCTAGATGTGCTGCTTCTTGTGGCTGTTTCTGAGCTCTTTGCCTCTGTAAGACAGGACTGGTGGTGCATTTTGAGGCTTTTAGGAAAAGCAGGACCTGTGGGGTTCTGTGGCTGTCACAGGCCTGTCTTCCCTCAGGGCAGGAGCATGCCCTGGTGCCTGGCTGGGAGCAGTGGAGGGGCTGCTCCCCCCTGTGTGCTGGAGCAGTGGAGGGGCTGCTCCCCTGTGTGCTGGGGGCAGTGGAGGGGCTGCTCCCCTGTGTGCTGGGAGCAGTGGAGGGGAGCAGCCCCTCTGTGCTGGAGCAGTGGTGGGGCTGCTCCCCTCTGTGCTGGCAGCCTGGGCTGCACAGAACACCTGCAGGGCTCCTGCTGAAGCGTGTTGGGTTCATGGAGACCCTGCGGATGGGGGTGGAGGAGAGGAATTGGTGTGGGGGGGGCAGTGGAGTGTCAGCAAATGATGGGCCTGAGCCTTGAGCTTTGGGGATGTGGAGCCTGGAGCTCCTGGGCTCTGAAGGGCTGTGCTCTGCCTGCCTTGGGGCACCTCAGGGAGCACCCGAGGGGAGAGGATTCCCAGGGGATGGACTGAAGCATTTCTGTGTTGGAATGTGCTCCAGGTACCAGGAGGGACTCCCTGAGAAGCAGGTGGCCTTAGTTATTCACATGACCCCCGAGTCAGTGCTCCGGGACAGCCGCTACCAGCAGTGGATGGAGAGGTACGTGATGCTCCTGCCTCTGTGGGCAGCCTCTTGATTCTCTCAAGGTAAAAGGAGCTGTTGGTTGGCTCTGCTGGCTCAGGTGGTTTCTTACCATGGGGCTGAACCTGTTGTGTTTGGTTTTGTCCTCTTTCAGGTTTGGGCCTGGGACTCAGCACTTGGTGCTCAATGAAAACTCCTCCACTGTGCACAACCCACGCAGCTACAAGATCCAAACTCAGCTCAACCTCATCCACCCCGAGATCTTCCCTCTGCTCACCACCTACCAGAGCAAGGTAGGCCAGGCCCTGCCCATGCCCCGTGTGCCTCGTGCCCCTGAGCAAAGCTGTGCTCCATGTGCCCCTTGTCCCTGCAGGAAGCAGAGGCCGAGTGCCGGGTGCCCATCGTGCGAGGGGAGTGTCTCCTGAAATACCACTTCAGGCCACAGCAGGAGTGGCAGAGGTCAGTGGGAATCTCTGACTGCCCAGCTTTTGGGTGTTGAGCTGGAGCAGCTTTTCAGTGAGTGCTGACACACTGTGTCAGGATCACAGGGTCACAGGTTATTCTGAGTTGGAAGGGACCCACAGGATCATCGAGTCCAACTCCCAAGCGAACGCCCACCCAGGGATCAGCCCCACAACCCTGGAACCACGGGCACCACACTCCATCCGTCCAAGTCTCCCACCATCCAGCCCATGTCACTGAGCTCCTCATCCAGTCTGACCTTAAACACCTCCAGGGATGGCGACTCCACCACCTCCCTGGGCAGACCATTCCACTGAGGGATCAGATCCTTTGCAGATCCTTTCTGGTGGCTGTGCTGGGGGAGCTGCCAGGTTGTCAGCTGTGTCTTGAGGGCTGTGTCCCTGTGCCTGAAAGTCTTGGACAAGGTGTGGGACATGGCAGAGTGAACCACTGCAAACACCAGCTGACCAGTGTCTCAGGGTGCTGCTCCTGTACCTTACTGTGTGCTCTGCTTTGACTCCTGGTGTGCACCCAGCTGTGGCTGTGCAGAGCAGATGGGGGCAGGGACATCCCAGGGAAGGACTTATCATGTGAAGACCCAGAAAGGCTGATACCAGAGCAGAGAGCCCAGGTGGTTAAACATCTGCTGGCTTTGTGGGCAGGTAACTGAAGATGCTCAGGGGATACCAGCTGCCATGGCTCACATTTCTGGGCCTGTTGAGCAGAACAGGAGGGCCCAGGAGGGAGGAAGAGTTTCAGTTTCTCTGCCAAAGGTGTCTGAAGGCCTGTAGAGCTGCACCTGCGCTGCTGCAGGCCCAGGACACAGGTCCCTCCTGTGAGAGACCCCTTTTCAGTGGAGCCTGAAGCCCTTTTTGGTGGCTGCCCCTCTTGCAGGACCCTCCGTGCTGCCTTACAGTGCCCTCTAGTGCCTGGGAGCTCTGGATCAGGACACGGTGGAATGGTCATTCCTGGGCTTGGCTCAGCCCAACCAGCCGTGTTGGCACATGCCACACTCGTGGTTGTGTCTCCTTGGAGCTTCAAAGGGCATTTTCCCCATTTCTGTAAGGCTCTTGTGGCACAGGGGTATTCCAGTTCCTCCCCTGCCCATCCTGAGCCGTGGGCTGTCCTTGCAGAGATGCTGTGCCTGTCTGTGATCACGACACGTTCGTTAGTGAAGCCTTGGACCTCCCTGACTTTCAGAGCCGTGTGAAGGAGTGCAAAGAGAGCCTGTCTGCTGTGCCAGGTACGGATCAGGGGCCTGCCTTGGATCAGGGTCATGGGAAGTAGGAGTGCCCAGATGAAGCTGTGAAGTGGTGGTGCTTTTTCTGTCTTTCCTTGAAAAGAGGAAAATGGGCTGTGCTGGACATGTTGGCTCTGGAGCTACTGGGCTGGTGAAGTCAGTGATCTCTGACTGGGCAGGAGGTGGAGAATATTTGCTTGCAAATCCTTGTTTGGTTTCTCTAGGAAATGTGAGGGCTTATCCTGAAATCGTGTTCTTGGGAACAGGATCTGCAATTCCAATGAAAATCCGAAATGTCAGTTCCACGCTGGTGAACACCAGGTAAATCCCAGTGCCATGAGCTCTGCCTGGAGAGGCTCAGTGTCCCACGGGCTCAGCTGAGCAGTGGTGACACAGGCTGTGAGTGCCCCATCCTGGATCTGGTTCAGGCACTGACTCTGTAGGTGACAGCCCCCTGTAAACCCAAACATTTCATATCTCCATTTTCCCCTCTGCCCCCAGGGTGTGTTCAGCAGCGGCAGCACTGGGGGGTGTTGACATCTCTGCCTTCCAAGCCCGAAGCTGCCCCTCCCTGCCTGGTCCTGCTCAGAGCTCTTGCAGGGGCTGTGCAATGTCTCTGTCCCTTGTCTCTCCAGCTCTTCCCGCTCCCTGCTACTGGACTGTGGAGAAGGAACCTTTGGCCAGCTCTGCCGCCACTATGGAGAGCAAGTTGACCAAGTGCTGTGTAACACAGTGGCTGTGTTTGTGTCCCACATGCACACAGACCATCACTCGGTGGGTCCAGGCGCTCTGGGCAGCTCTGCTCTGCACTTTGGGGCTCAGCTGAGCTCCAGCTGATCATTCCTCCCTGCATTCATTCCCCAGGCACTGCTGGGTCTGTCTGTGTTTCTAATCCCCCCTCCCTTCCTGTGTGGGGTCCCTGGGATCATCCAGGGGGATTTCTTGGCAGTGTCCAACCCAGCTGCCTCCAGTGTCAGGAGCAGAGTCCCAGAAGGAGCAGCTGTTCTGTCCTAGGCTGGGCCTGACCCAGGGCAGGCTGTGTGCAGTCACACTGGGGCTGAGGAGCTGGGCAGGGACTTTCTGCTCTCTGTCAGTCTGGGAGGGGCTGAGGGGTTTGTGGGCATCAGCAGTGACAGTGTTAGAGCAGCTCAGCAGGCTGCAGTCACTGGAAAGCAGTAATCCTGGATTTCTGGCTGTGCCACTCCCTCCCCAACCATTTGTGACTGGAGCTTGTCCTGTCTGTTCCCTCTGCAGGGGCTGGTGAACATCCTGATGGAGCGGCGGAGAGCTTTTGTGAGTAGCCCTGGTTTCAGTGCTGCTGGGCCTGGCTGGGGGGAACTGAGGAGTGGAGAAGCCCCAGCGTTTCTCTATTTCTTCTCTCTGATTCAGTGTACTGATTTTCCCCCCACCTTTGCTCTTCCAGGCAGCCCTTGGGCAGGCTTTCAGCCCTCTGTTTCTGGTAGCACCTGAGCAGATCATGCCTTGGCTACATGAGTACCACAACCACTGTGAAAAGATTCTTGGAGACATCAGGTGAGTGTTGTGTGTGGAGAAATGTCCTGGCTGGGTCCTTATCCAAGGGATCCCCCTGTCATCCATCACTCCTCCCCTTCCTTGGAGCTGACTCTGACTCCCTGCAGTGCCCAGAGAACCAGGAGGTGCAGTTTGCAGAGGGCAGGGCAGGGTTTGGCTGTGGCAGAGATGCTTCCGTGCAGACTTCCCTTTGCCATAGGAAAGGGGACTTGGGCAAATGGTAGAGAGAATATTTGTGGAGAAGAAGTGGTTGGATGAGTTCCTGGGGCACCAGTGAAAGCAAGAGGAATAACAGCCATTGCAGCAAAGCACACCTGACACTTGTTTGTAAGGGCTTGAACTGGGGAGAAACAGGAGGAACTGGCTGCTTGTAGATAACATCAGGTTCTACTCTGTGCCTGTCCTTAGTTCTCTCTTCTTCCCTCCCTCACAGAATGATTCCTTCTCAGTCTCTTGTGAAGGGCTGTGACAACATCAAACCCAAAGTCAAGGAGTTTGTGAGCTCTTTGTTAGAGAGCTATGACCTGGCTGAGGTGAGTTCCTGAGCTGGGGGCTCTCTGGCTGCTGGGGCAGGAGTGGGCCTGGGCTCTAACACCTGTATTCTTGTTCAGTTTCAGACCTGTGAAGTCCAGCACTGTAAAAATGCTTTTGCATGTTCATTGATCCACAAATCTGGCTGGAAAGTGGTGTATTCTGGGGACACAATGCCCTGCATGGCCCTGGTGCACATGGGTAGGTGACCACACCTGCCTGAGGAATCTCTTGAGAAATGTCTGAAATGGGTCCCCTCAACCGCTGGTGCTGTGCCTGAGGGGCAGAGGGGCTGAAGGGCTCAGGTGAGCAGTTGGACTAGTCAGTCTTCAACTGAAGATTGAAAATTACTGTTTACACAGGTAAAGATGCCACCCTGCTGATCCATGAAGCCACCCTGGAAGATGGCCTGGAAAAAGAAGCTATAGAGAAGACACACAGGTGGGGTGTGTTCTGTCTGTCGCTGTTGGGAAGGGGAAGGTGCTGAGCTGGGAGCTGGTGGGGAAGGGCCCAAGTGCTGGAGAAGGTCCTGGTATGTGTGCACAGCTCTTCCACACTAACAGTGGTGTGTTGCTCATTGCAGCAGCTCTGTGACCCTCACAGCTCCTCTCAACTTCCCCAGAAAGAAATCACAGAATCACAGAATTAGTGAGGTTGGAAAAACCACAGAGTCCAACCTATCCTCTGTTGTCTAACTTATTGCCACCCTGTGACCAACACACCATCCCATTATCTAGACCCTGTCACTGAGATCCTCATATAGTCTTCCCTTAAACACCTCCAGGGACAGTGACTCCATCACCTCCCTGGGCAGCCCATTCCACTGAGGGATCACTCTCTCTGTGAAGAAGTTGTTCCTAATGTCCTGTCTAAACCTCCCTGATGCAGCTGAAGACTGTGTCACAGAATCACAGGATATTCTGAGCTGAAAGAGACCCACAAGGATCCACAAGGGACCCAGAAGTCCAACTCCCAAGTAAATACCCACCCAGGGATCAAACCCACAACCAGAGCCATGGGCACCACGCTCCATCCATCTGAACCTCCCATTATCTAGACCATCTTACCCTTGTAGCTAAAGGTGCAATTCCAGGGAGTGCCACAGCCAGGGATTCCTTGGGCTGCCTCCAGCAAATGAGAGACCTGAGAGCAGCTTCTTGGACTTACCTGTGAGTCACAGCTGGGTGTGCTGGCACCTCTGGGACAAGTGTTTGCACAAGTCCCTGCCCCCAGTTTGTGCAGCTCTGACATGCAGGGCTCCAGTAACTACAGCTGCTTTCCTGTGCTGTGGCAGCCCCTGCTGCCCAGGGAGAGGAGCCTGGCTGTGCCCAGCAGCTGTGGGTCCTGTGAGAGCTGCCCTGGGTGCCAGCCTGTGTGTCACAGGGTGTGTTCCTGCTCCTTTGGCAGCACAACCTCCCAGGCCATCCAGACTGGGATGAAGATGAACGCAGAGTTCATCATGCTCAACCACTTCAGCCAGAGGTACGCCAAGGTGCCGCTCTTCAGCCAGGCCTTCAGCGACAGGGTGGGCATCGCCTTCGACCACATGAGGGTGAGTTGGGAGCCGTGGGAAGGGTTTCAGTGTTACCTTGGGATGGCTGCTCATGATGAGAATTCTTGCATGGATACCCAATCTCCTGAGGAGCAGTCTGCTCTGAGACAGCTCCTTTCAGTGCTGGCAGCAGGTATTGCCAGGGCGGCACAGGGTGAGTACAGGCTCTTCAGTCTGACTCTTACCACACTGGGTACTTCCCTCAGGCCCCTCAAGTCTGTGCATGCCCAGCCAAAATCCTAATTTTGTTTCCATCCCCACTGTGCTGCTTCAGTGATTTCCTCAGCAGACAGCTGGGAGAGAAAAGCTGCTGCCGTTGGGCTGGAGGCCGTCATGGCAGTGAGAGCAGCGCCCTGGCAGACAGAACTTGTGCTGCTTCCCAGAGTTTCTGGGGAGAAAACATGTATGACTTGTCGAGGCTGCTCAGAGCACGTGGGAGGGGACAGTGCCCTGCCATCTGCACAGGCCACAGACAAGGGGGAGGAAGGAAAACAAAGAGCTCCTGTGCTTGTGCTGCAGGTCCGTTTTGGTGACTTTGCAGCCATCCCGAAGCTGATCCCACCATTGAAGGCTTTGTTTGCTGAGGACATCGTGGAGATGGAGGAGCGGAAGGAGAAGCGGGAGCTGCGGCTGCTGAAGGAGACTGCCCTGGTCCTGGACAGGCTGAGCAGGGCTGGCAGCACAGAAACAACGTGCCAGAAACGGAAACAACCCCAGAACCAGCAGGAACTGCCAGACAAGAAGCTTAAAACTGTGAACTGAGAGAGCCAAGGCTGGGAATGCTCTGCTCCAAGAGAGTCCTCGCTCTCCGCAGGCCTCGGCAGCGCCGTGGGACAGGGGCTGGCCTTGGTGTCTGGGTTTGCTTGGCCACCGGGGATGTCCCTGGGCTGTGGCTCCAGTGTGCTGCCAGCAGTGCTGGTCCCTGTGGAGACAGGGCCTGCCCACACAGCTCCTCCAGGGGCTCAGCAGTGTCCCTGGGTTGTTTTCCTTTTAGCCAAAAGTTCTTCTCTCAGAACCATTTTAATTCAGGGGTTTATGCTACAAGGTGTTGAGATGGAAGAGCAGCAGGTGTGACCTTTGCAAGAGACGAGGTGTAAGAGGCCCCTGAGGGCTTGGATTTGCCACAAGAAGGTGGGCAGGCCTCAGTCATGAGGGATGGAACTCGGGTCATAGGAGAAAAATTAACAGTAAAGTGGGACCCCAATTGGGTTTTACTAAATTAAGGCTGAGACAGCATCTGGGTTCCCATTTTCTTTTGTTTTTTTCTTTTGGGTTTTTTTTTTTCTTAAAGGTCAGTTTTCCAAACCCTTTATTTAGAACCTGAATAAACCACTCTCCATCCTCCAGGGAGTTGTGTCTGGATCACTGAGGGGGAAACAAACACCTGAGTTGCTCCAAGAATGACCTTGGCTGGCAGATTCTGCATTACAGAACTGGGGTAAAGACCAACATTGTGCCCCTGAGGGGTGGCTGGTGCTGGAGCCTTGTCCCTGTTTCATGCCAGCACAATCCCCTCGGGACAGCTCTGCCTGGCAGCCCCCTGGTACCAACAGTGCTGGCCTTTGAATGGCACCAGGTCAGGCTGGGAGTTTCCTTGCTCAAATTCCAGTCCTGGAGGCAGCTGGGACAGCAGGCAGAGCCCAGGAGTATTTCTGAGGCTTTTTTGGGTGAGCTTTCCTTCTGCCCTGACCACTGCTGTCACTGCCTGTGTTCAGAAGCAGGAGGGGAGCTTTGCTCTTTCAACTTGAACTCACCCAGCCCCAAGCCTCGCTCAGCAAATGATACCAGCACTTAGGACTTAAAACTTCATTTTAAGGTGATGGGAGACTAAAACAAACTTGGCAGCAACACTAGTTTTGTTGGTGAGCTGAGCTTTAATGTTCTGCTCGTTTAAGGCAGAGAGTGGGTCACTGACACAGCTGAGTCCTGGGGAAAACCTGCTGGGCTTTTAGGGAGAGCCCTGAGGGACTGGGGGGACACTGAGCAAGTAGCTGTTGGTCTGCAGGTGTTTGTGGAAGGGGGTTGGAGTGCCCAGGGAGGGCCTGGTTCCTGCTGGGGTGAGACAAGCAGCCCTGGCATTGCATGGGAACCCTGTGCTGCTCTTTAGGAAAGAGGTTTTGATTCGGAAAATAATGAACCACCTCTTATGTAGGGCATTAATAAACCGCAAATCCAGCAGTTGCAGGAGCCCGTAGCGCACAAGTTACAGCTTCAGGGGCTTGAGACACTTCGGGGAGCAGCACCGGGGCGGCGATGGAGCAGTGCCTGGTGCGGGAAAATCCCCGCGGGCTCCGCTCGGAGCTTCCTGCGGGGCAGCGGGGCTGGGACAGAGCACTGATGCTCTGGGGCTCCGGAGCGGGGCCGGGGCGAGCGATCCAGGNGCCACCAAGGCGCTTTTCTTCCTCCGGCCGCCCGGGGCCGGCCCCGGCCCCGCCGAGCTGCTGTGCGGGGACCTGCCCGCACATCCCCTGCCGCACTTCGCCGCCCTGGTGGAGGAGGTAAGGGGGGAAGGTGGGGGAGGGAAGGCGGCCCCGGGTCTGCGGAGCCCAGTGAAACTTCCGAAATCCTCACCCGCGTCGGCTCTTGGTGTCACCGGAGGAACGACCCCCGCTGGGGATCCCAATGGATTCCTGGGAATCAGAGAAGCTGCGGCTGCCCCATCCCTGGGATAGTGGAAGGTGTCCCTGCCCATGGCAGGGGGCGGGATTGGATGAACTTTAAAGTCTTTTCCAACCCAAACCATCCGGTGATTCTGTGACAGTCGGTGCTGGAAGGGACATATTGGGCCCATCTGCTCCAAGCCCCTGCTCAGACCAGGCTGGTTGCCCGGGACAATGTGCAGCTGGCTCTGGAGTAAGACTAGGGATAGAGAATCCACAGCCTCCCTGGGCAACCTCTGCCAGCCTTTGGTGCCCCTTGCCAGGATAAAGTGTTTCCTGGCGATCAGAAGAGCCGTCTGTATTCAGTTACCTCGGGCAGGATCATGTTTTCCCAAAAGTTCAAGAGGTTCCAGTGCTTTCTCCTTCCTGTGTGATCAGCCTGACCTGGACAGCGGTGTCTGAACGTATTGCCCATGGTCCCTGACCTGGACAAGTGCCAGTGGCGAGGCTGTGCTGGGACAGCGGGGGGACTGCCCGCTTTGCAAAGCTCCGGGGTGTGTTGGTGTATTCCGATGGTGATGGTGCCATGATTCCAGGCTGTGGGATAGCATGTTACATACACAAGGAGGAGCCATTGTTCCAAGATCTTGGATGAGCCCTGGATATGGGGTTTTGTTTTTCTTTTTGTCAGAGCTTTTCAGGACAGTGTTATAATTTGTCCAGTGAAATCAATAATTTGTGTCAAACTTTCTGTGGGTCATTTAAGGCACCAGGAGGTGCCCCAGCAGACCCTGTCTGTGCTCGGGGGGTGGGAAGTGCAGCTGACCTGGCACCACCTCAGCTTGTCACACCTACCCCTTGTGATGGCTGCAGGGGACACACCTCGGTGCTGTGGGGCTGCGGGTTCATTGGGAGCCCTGCTGTCATTTTAACAATCCAAAAGAAAATGAACAGCTGATTGGACTGGTTATGACGTTTGTCCCATTAGCAGTCCGTGTGATGTGAGTACCAGAGACAGTTCCTGCTCAGAGTGCAGCTGAAGCTGTTGAAGGTGAACTCTCAGGGTGTGCCCTGGGATTGTGCCCCCATTCCCACAGCTCCCTGGGCACAGCTCTTGCTGCTGCTCCTCCTCCTGGGTCATGGTGCAGAGAACCTTCAGCACACCAGGATGGCACCGTGGCAGTGCTGGGTTGGTTTGCTCCTTTATGATTTTGTGTCCATTTGTGGCTGGTTTTATACCTTTAGCCTCTCCCAAGCCTGGTCACATTAAGGCTGTTTGTCCCCGGGTAGGACCTGGCTCCAGCCCTGGAGGTGACAGACACTGTTGCCATCACCAACAAGCCAGAGCAGCTCTGCTCCAGCCCAGCCTAGCCAGGGCAGAGCCTGGAACTTCCACTGATAAAGGCAGAAATAGGATTTAGTGGCTGCAGCTTCAGGAGCTAACCTCGGGAGTGGCTGTGCTCAGGGCTGTGAGGGTGGGGTGGGGATGGAGGTCACTCAACAATCCCAGGAGGTACCAGACAGGGACAGCCCTGTGCAGGGACAGCACTGGGAGCTGTGGGCAGAGCAGGGAGACAGGAGCCCACAGAGCTGGGGTGAGAGGCTGGGAGAGCCTGGGGATGGAGCAGCTCTCTTTGCCTGCTGGTTTCCACCCTTGCAGCTGCCTGGATTTGGGGAAGGGTTCACCAGCAGCAGTGTGGGCTGATGGGAGTCCTGTTCATCATCACCTGCCCCTGTGTCACACGGCAGGGAACTATGTGGGACAGTGATGAGTGTGGAACTCCAGGCTTGGCCAAGTCAAGACCTCAGAGCCTGGCGGCCTGTCTGTCTCCTGCAGCAGTTTGTGTCAGGAATCATCAAGTCACAGCATGGTTTGGGTTGGAGGAGCCTTAAAGCCCATCTTATTCCACCCCCTGCCATGGGCAGGGACACTTCCCACTATCCCAGGTTACTCCAGCCAAGGCATCCTTTGGACATTTCTAGGGATGGGGCAGCCACAGTTTCTTTGGGCAACGTGTGCCATGGTGTCAGCACCCTCAGGGGGAAGAATTTCTTCCTAATATTTTACCTGAATTTACCCTCTTCCATCTCTTCTCCTCTGCTCTTCCCTGTCTCCTGCTGCAGGTGATTGTGCCCATCCTGACCAACAGGAAGAACCACCAGGGCTGGCCACGAGTGGTGTCACAGGACATTATCCACCATGCCCATAGACTCAAAAGCACTGTTTTCAAGGTTGTTGGCCAAGTGAAGGGCAAGACCTTGCTGCCTATTCCTGCTGGCTTGGAGGGGATGGAGGACGTTGATCCAGCAAACGAGAGGTTGTGAGTATCACCCTGCTGGGCTGGGCTGGGCTGGGCTGGCCTGGAACCCTGTGTGCCCTTTCTCTCTGAATTGAATGAGTGAATGACCGTGGGAGGTAGAACAGATTCAGAGAGAACACAACAGGGACAGAGACGCTTTCTGGGGGCACAGTTGTGCAGGTCAGACCTGAACCCAAATGGATCTGGTGTGGCAGTGACTGGCAGAGGTGGCAGCTGGCACTTGGTGCTGAGTCACTTTATGACCAATGTGCTGTTGCCCACACTGCTGTGGGGCTTCAGACAATTCCTTCAGGCTGTAATTCCTGTTTAAAACAAGGACAAAATCTTATGGGCTTGATTGTTTCGTGGTTTTCAAATGTGAGTCCAGACTGTAGCTGCAAAAATCCAGCTGCCCAAGGAGTTGTTTGAGTTGGATCCAACTGAGCAGTGCACATGGACAAGTGGAAAGCCAAGTGACCCACGTGGTGTGCTCTCTGCAGCCTGGAGCTGGTGGATAAATCCCTTGTCCATGCCATCGAGTCAGCCATCATTGACTGGAGCCACCAGATCCAGAGGGCACTGAAGAAAGAGTCCTCAGAGCCTCTCCTGCAAGGCAGCAACCCCAATCCGAAGGTGGAACTGGAGTTCTGGAAGAACAGGTACCCTCGGGGTCCTGCCCAGGGCACGGTGGGCACTGGTGCTGCTGTGAGCTGAGAAAAGCAGCTGCTCAGGGTCATGCAGAGCCCTGAGCTGAGGGAAATTGCTCCCACACATGAAATCATGATGATCTCAGAGTGCCTGGGGGGTGGCTGGGCAGCTGGGCAAAGCTGGACTTTCACTTGGCCCCACCACAGTTCAGGGCTGCACCAGGAGGGATTTTTTTGGTAAATGCTTTTTCCATCACTGTTTACCAGGAAGCAGCTCCAGAGACACCTTGTGTCCCCTCAGCTGGCTGCTCTCGGGGCTGGGGGCAGGGTGGGGTTAGTTGAGCCAGGGGGTGGAATTTCATCCTGCCCTGTGCAAACCTTTGTGCCATGTTGGCTCAGGCTGATGTGGGACAAAGCCCTGCAGGGTCACTTGGTGTCACTAGTACCACAGAATCAGCACAGGGCTCCTTTCAGCAGAGCCCTGCCCACAGCAGAGCTGCTGTCTGTCCTGCTGTCCCCAGCACCAGCTGTCTGTCTGTCCGGCTGGGCTGGGCCTGTGAACTGTCACCCCTGGGACTCAGTCCTCGTGTAGCTGAAGGAAACCCTCAGTCAGGCCCAGGGGACACGGGGTGGGGGTGGAGGGACAGCTGATGCTGCCCAGGGTGGGTTGGTGACCTGTCTTGGCTGCTGCAGGTGTGAGGACCTGGAGTGCATTTCCAGCCAGCTGGGCTCGAGGAAGGTCAGGAACATGCTGGAGGTGCTGGAGGGAGTGCAGAGTGTCTATGTGCCAGCCTTCAGGACCCTGCTCCGGGACGTGCAGGCAGGTGAGGGACTGGACAGGGGCACCAGGGGGTGGTTTGTGCCCTGTGTTCACAGCCTGGCTCACACAGGGCTGTGCCCTCCCCGCTGGGCTCACAGGGTGGCTCTTCTCTGTTGGCTTTGCTGGGAGGGAGATGTTGAAGTGAGAGTTTCTATTCCTTGGGCTCAGGTTTTGGGGTTCTTTGTAGGTGTGTTCAAGCATTTGTGGGACTTCTGAAAAGGCTGGAGAATTGGGATTGTTCAGGCCAGAGAGGAGAAGACACTGGAGTGACCTCATTGCAGCCTTCCAGGGCCTAAAGGGGCTCTAAGAAAGCTGGGGAGGGGCTTTGGACAAAGACCTCAAGTGACAGGACAAGGGGGCATGGCTTGCCACTGCCAGAGGGCAGCGTTAGATGGGATATTGGGAAGCAATTCCTGGCTGTGAGGGTGGGGAGGCCCTGGCACAGGGTGCCCAGAGAAGCTGTGGCTGTCCCATCCCTGGGAGTGTCCAAGGAAGTTGGACAGAGCTTGGACCAACCTGGGATAATGGGAGGTGTCCCTGGCCATGGCAGGGGATGGAACTGGATAAACTTTAAAGTCGCTTCCAACTCAAACCATTCTAGGATTCTGTGGTGATGATTCTCTTCCTGTTTAGGTTTAGTTGCACAACAATGTCCTGGTTTTGTGAATTCAATTAGTTTATTAACCCTGGAGTTGTTATTCAGGGTACAACCACTCAGCTGTACAAAGCTAAGCTGAAGCTCTCCACTCCTCAGGCACTCCTGTCCTTGCTGTACAGCCAGGAGTGGTGGGGCTGCCAGAGCCAAAGCTGGGCTCAGCAAAGCTCAGCCTCAGGGACACTGTGCACCCTGCAGTGCTGTGGGTCACGGGCTGGAGCCCCATGGAGCTGGGGCAGAGCTGGAGGTTCGGCCTCAACCTCTGCACAGAGCCCTGTCACACTCCCTGTCCCCTCTGCCTGGCCCTCACCACCTGTCACTTTGGTTCCTCTGCTGGTTGGGCCATAGGTGAGCAATGCCCAAGGTGAGGTAAGACATGCCCAAGGTGGGCAGTGTCCAGTATCCAAGGTGAGCAGTGTCCAATGTCCAAGGTGGGCAATATCCAGTATCCAAGGTGGGCAGTGTCCAGTACCCAAGGTGGGCAGTGTCCCAGATGAGCAACCCCGAGCACATGTAGGTGAGTGCTCAGTGCTCATCAGGACTGGCTGGTTCCCCACCCTGTGGGGACAGGCTGACGTCCAGCTGGTGTCCCCACACCTCAGCTCTGCAGGTCTCTCCATTCTCCCCTCACTTCCCACAGCTCTGACTGAAGCTCAGGACATCCACCTGCACCTGACCCCCCTCCAGCAGCCCTTGCAGGACATCGAGGCTGTTGAGTTCTGGCAGGTGAAGCCTTTGCTGCTCCCTCTGCTCCACGTGGTGTGTTTGGTCTGGGTCACCTCCAGGTACTACAACATTCCCGTGCGGATCATAGTCCTGCTCCAGGAAATCTGCAACCTCCTCATTCAGCAGGTGTGTGCCTGTGGCACCTGGGTTTGCCACAGTTAGTTTTTGTGAAGTCCCCTGTCTCCTTTCCCCTGTCCTTCTCTGGCAAAGTGATTCTGGCCTGGAGGGGCAGGGCCAGGTGTTGGGTGTCACTGTTTGCTGTGACAGCAGGAGTGACCTCGCAGGGGGATTTTGCTCTTCCAGGCCGTGGTGTACCTGTGTCCAGAAGACCTTCTGAAAGGAGAGATGGAAGAGAGCCTGGGCAAGGTGCAGACAGCTCTTGACATCCTGAATGCCTTCAAAGGGGCGTTTGAGGAGAGACGGGAAAATCTGCACGTGTATTATGAGCCAGGCCAGGAGGTGAGGAAGTGGGACTTCAATGCCATGATGGTGTTTGCAAGGCTGGACAGCTTCCTCCACAGGCTGGACATGGTGAAGGTGAGTCTTGAAAGGTATTGCACGCCATCAGGAGGGCTCATTTCCGTGAAGTCCCTCCTGTGGCTTCCCCTGGTGCCAGGGGATGGAGCCTCTCCCTGCACTGTGAGGCCTCCCCATACATCAAGGCCAGGACCTTGTTTGACCAGGTGAATGTTTCAGATAAACTGCTGTGCCCTCCTGCTCAGGTTGTAGGTGTGTCAGTGCTCCCAAGAGTCCTCCTGGACTCCTGTGTTCCTATCAGAACAAAGGGATGAGGATTATAAACCACATGCCACAGCCTTTGTCTCCAAGGTCTCCCTGGAGCCTTCTCTTCTTGGGGCTGAACAATCCCAGTTCTCTGGAGATGATGGTTCCCAGTAGGGTTTGATGTGCAGATAACCGAACTGTGCTGGCTGGTGCAGAGAGGCTGGTCAGGGGACACAGGAGTGACCTGTGTCCTGGGCTGTGACCCCTTTGGCAGCCCCTGCCTGGGAGGCATTGGCCAAGCTGAGCCTGTTTGGGGCGAAGCTCTGTCCTCCCTCAGCTGTTGGGGTTGTCCCTGAGCTCATGGTGAGCAGGACAGGCAGCAGGACATCGCTGGGATGGAGATCAGCACATCCTCTGGGACAACAAACCTTCAGGCAGCCCTTGCTGAGAGTGAAAGGGCTGGATGGGATGGGGGTGGCGGAGCTGCTGCCTTGGATGGGTCAGTGGAGCTTCTCCTGAGAGTTGGCACTGCAAGGCCAGACCCTGGGCTGCTCCCATGGCACCTGGGGCTGGGAAGGAAGGCCCTGTGTCCGTGACACCAGCTGGGCAGGGGCAGTAGCTCCTGCATGGACACACGGATGTGAGGCTGAGCATTGGGCACTTCAAGTGCCTGCAAACATCAGAGCTCCCTTCTTGGTTAATCCTCCTAAAACTGGGGATCTTAGCTGTGCTGGGTGATGTATGAGGGTCTCACAGATTGTTTTTATCAGTCCTCTAGACACCCTTGAAAGCGATTTCAGGAGTATTGCTGGTGGCAGCATTAGGGCCCACCAGGGAGGGATGTGCCAGCACAGGATGTGCCTCCTCACTTCCCAGCTGTGTCACTGAGCTGGAGTGTCAGTGGTGGGCCTGAGAGGTCCCTCAGCACAGCAGTAAACGTGGCTCTGGGTTGTGACAACTGTTACCACCTTCTTTTGTCGGTGTCTGAACCTGGCCCTGCAGGGTCTCCTGAGCACGGCCTTGGAGCTGACGGAGCTGGAGAAGATGGAGTTCAGTGGGACTAGAGGGAAGGCCCTGGGCCAGCAGGTGCTGGACATGTATGAGGAATTCCAGGAGGCCTTCAATGTGTTTGCAGAGAGAACCTACGACTGCCTCGACCTGGCCAACAAGGTAGGTGGGAGCAGCTTCAGGAGTGCCAGCAGCACATCCGTGTTTCCAGAGCAGCAGCTCCCTGTCCTGCCGACCCCTTCCCTGCTCCTTCCTCCTTCCTTCTGATCTGTCACTGAAGAGAGCAGGGAGCTGCTGGCCTTTCCTGTGGAGATCTGGGAGCTTTTGCAGCTCCAGATCATGAACTCTGCTGGGTCAGGACCTCAGACCAGTGCAGTTGGGAAGCCTGGATTCTCCTGGCATTTACCCAAGCTTTCCCTGCTGGTGCAGCATCCACGTCCCTTTGCTTTCCTGCCTGGTTCTGTGAGGAGGGCCAGCTCAGGCAGTCCCTGGGGGTGTGTTTGCTCCTGTCTAGATACTAAACTCATGGCATCTGGAGCTCTCAAGGACTCCAGGGTTTATTATCCGTAGTGCTTTAATTAAAGGAACATTCCCAGCGCCGTGGGTCAGGGCTCCATGGGCAGCAGGGTCCCAGATGCTCCCAGCAGCTCGTGTGGCACATGCTGGGCACAGCCAAGGACAGACAGGCTGCTCAGAGCTCCTGCCTGGCCTGGGACACCAGGGAGCTCTGCAGGAAGGGTGGGAATGGCATTTCTGGAGGGATCCGTGTCCCACAGTTGTGTCTGATCTCAGAGCATCTCTGATGTCCTCTGCTGCTTTCCCATTTGCCCTGGGCTCAGTTTGCTGTGACAGGTGAGCAGGACAGTGTCATGCCTGTCCCCACATCTGGAGGAGGGAGGGACACAGCTGGAGCAGCTGCAGGGCAGCTCTGTGGTGAGGGGCTCCAGGCAGAATCCAAGTGAAGATAATCCCAGGCCAAGTGCCCCTTTGGGAAGGGCAGTGCTGTCCTGGGGTGGGACCTGGGGCTGGTGCCTTTCCTTTGGGGACGGGACCTGTCTGCTCTGGGGATGGCTGCCTTGTGCTTTGCTTCCTGGTCCATCTCTGCAGTGCTCCCTGGGAGAATCCTGCTGGGAAGCCCCTTGCTCCATGTCCCCCTTCCTTCAGGAGGGAGGGCACTGAAGGGGGGGTGGCAGTGGCTCTGCAGGAGCTGGTTTGGTTCCCGTGACCTCGTGGCCTGTTGCGTGACTGAGTCATGCCTGTTCTTTGTGTCTGAGTTTTGTACCCTCTCCTGCTCTAGAGACTCTTTTTTAGCTCCAACATGGCATCTGGTGCTGCTGGAGCTGAGCAGTGATAGCAGCAAAAGCTGTTGCCTTGTGCTCTGTCCTTCCAGAAAAGAAACAAATGACCTCATTTCTCATGGCTTTGGCTGAGCCCGGGCAGAAGCCCTGAAATCTCCCAGTTTGTCAGGTTTAGTCTTTGATTTGGGCTCTTTCACCTGTAGGAAAACAAACCTAGATTTCACATTTGAACTTCAAAGGATTTACTCCAGCTGGAGCAAGAAGAGCAGTGCCAGAAGGTGATGGGAATTGCAGGAACACAGAACTGCTGGGGTTGGAGAGGAGCTCTGCAGTTCACCCAGTTCCCTTCGCTGCTCCAGGCAGGCTCAGCTAGAGCAGGGCTGAGGCCAGTCACACCAACACCTCCCAGGCTGAGTGTGTCCTGTGGGATCCCCACACTCCCCTGGAAGGCCCGTGCCAGTATTTTGGAACTGCCTTTGTTGTTGCCCCACATGGAGTCACCTCATGATCAGAGCCACGGGGCTGTTTTGGCTTGAAAGTAGATGGGGTTTGGAACTCAGCAGGTGGGATTTTGGGGTGGTGGTGTGGTCTTCAGGACAAGTGCAGAGAGTGTGGAAAAAGGTCTGTGTTGCCTCTGGGCTGAAGTTAGTCCTTGTTGGACTGTGGATCCCTCCTGGAGCACCATGATCTTGGCCATGGGGCAGGAGTGACCTTGAGTCTGTGGGACTGGAAGTTGGCCACAGCAGGGGTTGAATTCCTGCTGAACAAAAGGAGGAATTACCTCTGGATCAGGAGGTGACAGGTACCCCCCTGGTGCTGTCTCACAGCTCATGGCTTGCTGTCCCCCTCCCCACAGGACTTTGAGCAGGATGCCTTGGATTTCCAGCAGAAAGTGGAAGACTTTGACCGTCGCTTGGGCACCGTGTTCATCCAGGCCTTTGATGACACCCCAGACTTGGAGCACGCCTTCAAGGTTTGGGTCCCCTCCCTTCTCCCAGGTTTTTTTGAGTTACACACTGGCCTCTCCCAGTGCTGGAGCTCCAGGAACATGGGGCTGGAGATTGTCCATGGGATGGACTGTGGGACGTGTCACCTGGAGCTGCTGGGCTGGGTTTGGTCCGTGATGCTCATGGAGCTGCCAGAGTGTGGGTGTGCAAACCTTGGGATTGCTCCTGCTCTTCCCAGTAACACACAAACAGAAAAGATCTTTGCTCAGCCTGAGGAAGAGTAGTCAAAATATTACTCAGATAAGGCTTTTGAATGTGGTGGGTTTTACTGGTCTCTGTGGGAGCTGCAGGAAATGCTGCTTTGTGAGGGATTTCCCAGGCCACATTGGATGGGGCTTGGAGCAACTATGGAAAGTGTCCCTGCCCACAGCAGAGAGTGGGACTGGATGAGCTTTAAAGTCTCTTACAACTCAAACCATTTTGGGATTTCCTGATGGGAACTGCTGTTAGAAGCAGGAGATCATTGCCAGTATCAGTTTGTTAGTGTATGGATGCATTTCAATTTTGAAAATTGAGGTTCTTTAGAAACAAGGTTTGTTCACCACTGAATCTACCCTGCAGAGAGAGTAAATGGTATTTTCTGAAAAACTTCAACAGAATTTTAGGAAATCATGTCTGTAGCACTGTAGAAAGTGATAGAAGTCATAGCATTTATCTTTCTGAGGGATTTTTGTTTGGTTTTTGTTTGTTTATTTTTTAAATAGCAGATTTTGAAGCATTTGAAGAATGACATTGGGGATGTGGTTCATACCCAGGGAAAGTCTG
Source organism: Pitta sordida (assembly GCA_013390025.1). Taxonomy (NCBI): domain Eukaryota; kingdom Metazoa; phylum Chordata; class Aves; order Passeriformes; family Pittidae; genus Pitta; species Pitta sordida. Next base: position 387,948 of record WEKX01002344.1, read on the forward strand.
AGCATCTCTCATGAAGATATTCTTCATGATATGGTTTAGAGGCGCAGTGGGATTTGGTCAAAGCTTGGACTTGATCTTGGAGGTCTTTTCCAACCTTAACTATTCTGTGGAAGGGAGGGATTACCTGGAAAAGCCAAGTGAAATATTCCCTTTTGCAAAGCGCCTGTTGGTGCAGGTGTGTGTGCTGCTGAGGAAGGTGAACATCTGCATCAGTGAGGGAAATCCCCGTGGGTCTCTTTGCAGGGCTGTGATTTTGTTGCCATTTCTCTCCCTGTTTGTGCCCTCCCCAGCTGCTCACCATGTTCCAGAGCCTTCTGGAGCGGCCCGTGATCGCTGCAGTCGCTGCTGCCAAGTGGCCTGTTCTCATCAGCAGGTTCAGCAGAGCTCTGGAGCACACCAGGCTCATCTACTCCAGACACACCCGGCCAGGGCTGGGCCTCGGTGGGTGCCCTGAGCTCAGTAAAGCTGCTCTTACAGCAAATTGGATTTAGATTAATTTGGGGGGGGTGTGGAGGAAATAATTTGCTTTTGCTAAGGAAACCAGGGCTTCTCAAATGGCAAAGGTTCTCAGTCTCTGCAGCTCTCCTTGTGGAAGTGGATGTGCCTGGGAATGCTCTGTTCTTGGAATTAAAGCAAATAATCTGGGGGGGGCGGGAATTACCCTTCCTTCAATGTGTGTGTGTGAGGTGTGAGTGGGACTGAGGGCAGTGCTGAGCTTTTCCCTTGTAATGCTGTAAATGCAGAGTGTGAAAGGGGAATTATGGGTTTCACCAGCCTTTTCCAGGTTTATTATTGCTGGCAATGTTGGCACAGAAGGGAATCCTGTCAGATTATGAGGATAAGAGTGTGTCTTTTGGAATAGCAGCACATTTCCCTGCCTCAGGAAGACTGTTCTGGAACCAGGCAAATCCTGGAGAGGCAGCCCTGCAGGAACCAGTGCAGATTGCCAATGGCAATGGGGAGACCCATGGACAACCAGTCCAGCATTGCTTTGGATTTGGGGGGCGTTGTTCTGTGGGCCTTAGACGGGCTGGGCATCAGCTCCTGGTCAGAAATCCCTGCCCTGGTGTTTGTGGGGAGCGGGGAATGCACCCCAGGCACAGGGTGCCTCTGCCACCTCTGCTTCCAGTGCATGGCTGCAGTGCCTGTTGGTGTATCTCTGGTGTACCTCTGGTGTATCTCTGGGGTTGCAGGGCCTGTTGCTGTGCTTTTGGTGTATCTCTGGGGTCAGAGATGTCCCAGTGAGGTGCTGTGTCCCTGTGCCCACAGGATGCCCCCCCCTGCACAAGAACATGCCGCCCGTGGCAGGAGCTCTGGGCTGGGCTCGGGAGCTGCGGGCGCGGATCCAGGGCCCGTTTGACCACCTCAGGCACATCCCAGCCCTGTGAGTGTCTGCTCAGATAAGTTGTTGTGAGCACCTTGGAATCTTGTCTCTAATCAATCTCTTCCCCTCTTGAACGTTACCCAGTGGTTCCAGCTGAGCCTGTCCTCAGCGGGAGATGTGGGGAGTGCACTGGGAGCTCACTTCCCTGCCATCTGGTTTTAAAACAAACTGATTAACTGGGTGGTGAAGAGGCACAGAGGGGCAGTAGATGGTGGATTCAGCTTCCAGACATGGCCCTGAGCTGCAGCTGGAAGAGGTTTTGGAGTTGGAACTTGGTTGGTGATAACACCCAGGGCATGGGTTTGATCCCTGTGTGGGCCATTCACTTGAGAGTTAAACTTGATGATCCCTGTGGGACCCTTTCAACTCAGAATATCCCATGAAACCTTTCCCACTGTTTGCCCACTTTGCCTGGTCTCCAGGAGCATCTTGGGGGCAGCCCAACCCTCAGATACTTAGAGAAGCCAACTTTCTCAGCACTAAATAAAGCAACAGTCTCCCAAGATGAAGAAAATAAACCAGTGCTAGAAGAGCCTTCACCCAGCACTCCCACAGCAGAGATCTGCAGGGGGGTTGGGAAGGGGGGAGCACAGAGTGCCCAGGACTGAGCACAGCACTGAGCAGGTCTGTTGTGCCACCAGGTGCCTGGACTCTGCCCAGGGAAGGAGGGTGGTGGAGAAATACGAAGAGATGATCCGGCTGCTCGACAGGTACATGGGGCTCAGGCAGGGCTGGAGCTGTGTGAGGAAACCTTCTCCTCCTCTGAGCCATTTGTCAGCCCAGGGCCTGGGAATGTCTCCTCCTCTGCCAGAGGGAATTTTCTGCTGGAAGGGAATGAGGGATCGTGTGCTGTGCACCACAGGCTTGAAGGGAGAATCCTGCACAGGAGGAATGAGGGCTGCGTAGCCCAGCAGGAACTTCAGAACAAGCTGCCCTGGGATGTAAGAGCTGCTCTGGGATGTAGGAGCTGTCCTGGGATGTAAGAGCTGCCCTGGGATGTAGGAACTGTCCTGGGATGTAGGAGCTGCCCTGGGATGTAGGAGCTGCCCTGGGATGTAAGAGCTGCCCTGGGATGTAGGAGCTGCCCTGGGATGTAGGAGCTGCCCTGGGATGTAGGAACTGTCCTGGGATGTAGGAGCTGCCCTAGCTGCCCTGGGATGTAGGAACTGCCCTGGGATGTAAGAGCTGCCCTGGGATGTAGGAGCTGCCCTGGGATGTAGGAGCTGCCCTGGGATGTAAGAGCTGCCCTGGGATGTAGGAGCTGCCCTGGGATGTAGGAGCTGCCCTGGGATGTAGGAGCTGCCATGGTGGAAGGTCTGGGCTGGGCACAAGTCTCTGCCCGCCCGTGCCCACTCACTGCCTGTGTTGGCAGTGGCTGTAAGGTGTGTATCCCACATTTTGGACTGGGAGTCATTGCCCAGCACTTGGCATCTCAATGTCTCTTGTTAAAGCTGACCTGGTTGCTCTGGGCTGTCCCTTGTGTCAGGGTCTCTCTGCAGTGACGAGGGGAAGTGAGGGCAGCTGCAGCCCCCCCCAGCATCCATGTGGGTTTGTGTCCTGCCTAGACACTCTGGAAATGCCCAGGAGCTGATGATCCATCACTTTAGGCTAAATGCTCTGGAAAATCTGTCTCCAAACCTGCTAAAAGTGGTATTTGAGAGCTTTGCCCCCCTCCCTTGATGCTGTCGCTGGATTTGGGGTGTTTGTCTTGGAAGCCATGAATTTTAGGGAGATGTCATGGATGGATTTTTAATATTCCTCCGTGTTTTAGTCCTCAGGTTGGACTTGGCTTTCCTGGGGTTACATGCCGCAGTCTGCTGAGGTGGTAACCACACGTGTCCTTTTTCCTGGCAGCTATCAGGAGAAGCTGTATTTAGACTGGTCCCAGACAGTCTCAGAAAAATCCCAGTACAACCTTACTCAGCCTCTCATCCGGAGAGACCCAGAGACCAAACTGATCACTGTCAATTTTGATCCCCAGGTAAGAACTGCTGCCCTTCTCCTGCCTCCTGTGCCATGTCCCCAAGCTGTGGCACATCCTGTGGGGGAGTCTGGTGGGGTCTGTGGAGCCCCTTCGGGGGGTAACACGGATTTACCATCCTCTTTGTGGGTTCTGTCTGCTGGTGAAGTATCAGGGTCACGGATTTAGCAGAGCAAATCTAGTCAGAAGCAGTGGCAGGAAGTCCCTGAGCAGCCAGGGGTGTAACTGGTGTGAGCACATCCACACCAGTGTTAATACTCCAGGGGTGAGTTTGTGTTGTGTGTGTCTGAAACCTGGGCTGTCAGAGAGTGTAAAACATCCAGGAAAGGTTTGGTTTGTGACTCCAGTGTTTCCTTCACTGCAGAACATGAGGCTGACAATGGGTTTAAGGTCTGGTTTGTGTCCCCTGGAGCTCCCCTCGAGCCTGTCCCCAGCACACCCAGCGGTGGGAGTGACATTCACAGTGACCACCCCCCTGGCCCAAAGCAGGAGCAGGGGCTGAGCCAGCACTGGGCACACATGGGCAGAGATCTTCATGGGCCTGGGGGGAGCCAGGGCCTGGCAGCTATAAAAATGCCCTTTGCTGGGGAGGGAGAGAGTCACAGGGGCCTTGGAAATACTGGCATCCAAAGCTCTCCCTGCCCCTGGGCTTGCTGCTGTCCAAGGAAAGGGCTGAGGGTTCAGGCCTTGTTCCTGCTGGCCCTCAGTCAAGGGATTTGTCCATCTCCTGGAAAGCTCATTGATTAAGTGGGAGCCAAACCGTCCCAGGGAATGTTTTCCCCCCTTCACTCTGGTGATGGGATGTGCTGAGTGTGCCTGTCCTCAGCTCCAGTCAGTGCTGCTGGGCAGCTCTGCTCAGCTCTCCACACTGAGGATGGTCTGTTCCTGCTCAGCATTGTCTCCATTCCCTCAGGAAGAGACAGGAGCACCTTGGTTTGCTTGGAGGGAGGGGGTATTTGCAACTCTTCAGCATGGGAGTGCCTTCCAGAGCCCCCTTCCATGGAGGAGGTGGAAAGAGGGGAAGACACTCCTGGCACCACAGTGGGGATGTCCCAGACTTGGCAGTGCAAAGGGAGGGGAGCTGCGGCTGCCCCATCCCTGGAAGTGTCCAAGGCCAGGTTGGACAGGGCTTGGAGCCACCTGGTCTATTGGAAAGTGTCCCTGCCCATGGCAGGAGGTGGAATGAGATGATCTTTAAGGTCCCTTCCATCACAAACCTTTCTTCGATTCTGTGGTGGGTGAGGGTGGCTGAGGGGACCAGAGCTGGTTGTATTTTTTAGAGGCTGCTGGGATTTGCTGGTTGGTTGTTACCCCAGCTGGCTGAGCTGGAGAGCTGGCTGCCTTTGGCTGGGAAGAAAACCAGAGCCAAAGATCAATAGGAGACAGGAGGTATGGACGAGAAGGAGTCCAGGCCCTTTTCAGTGTCCTGCTTTGGGAATAAACCAGCAGGAAACCCAGGGTGCTCCGAATTGACTGGAGTGTGTCTGGCAGGAAATGGGGAGGATTATCCCATGCTCAGCTCTGGGCCTTGTTTCCCCAGCTGGTTTCAGTGCTGAGGGAGGTGAGTTACCTGTCGGGCAGCCGGGCAGGAGCCATCCCAGCCACAGCAGCAGGAATCTACTGCTCCAGGGAATCCTTCCGGCAGCTGGTGACCAGCTTGGAGCTGATGGGGAACAGGTACAACAAGGTCCTGAAAACAGTGCTGGAGGTGGAATATCCCCTGGTGCAGGAGCAGCTGCAGGATATCGACCTGAAGCTGAAAGAGGCAGAAGAGACACTGACCTGGAAGATGGAGGGTGAGCTGGCTCTGTGTGTGGGGGGAGAGCGGATTCCATGTGCCCAAGCTCTGTTCCCTGGTTCCCAGTGGCAGTTCCCAGTCAGACATGGGACCCTCCAGCAGAGCTGGCACTGGGAAGACGAGGGGCAGCCCTCAGGTTGCCTGTTCTGTTCCATGCTCCCTTGATCCAGTGTTGTTGTGGGCAGGAGCCTCCTCCTCTCAGCCTCTCATCCTGGGCTTTGGGGAGGAGAGTGAGCAGGGAGGTGGCAGCATTTGGGTCTATAGGAGCTGGCAAGGCTGGGCTTGGCACATCTGCTCCCTGCCTTGTTGCCCAGCCCGAGTGATGCCACTGGGGCACTGCTTCCTCCCCCGGCTGTGCAGGGAGTGGGGTCCCTTGGCCCTGGGAATGACTCATCCCAGGCACACCTCATTGGCTCTTCAGAGGGTGGAATGGTGCAGCTGGAGGTGGGTTAGTGCACTAAAATGTTGCAGTGATTTAACCAAGTTCTTCCTTGAGCAGTTTTAGCTGCAAAGCAGAGCAGAGGGAGACAATGTGTCCTCTTGGTGAGAGCAAACTGCTCAGGGGTGGGATGTGTATTTCATTATGTGACCAGACCCCAAGGGATGAACAGCAACAAGTCAATCCCTGGGGAACATGCGAAGCAGACATCCTCAGGCTGAAAAACTCTTCCTCCACTGTACAATAAAGATGGATTCTGCTGCAAAGGAACCCTGAGTTCCCTGCACCTGAATGCACCTGGGCTGCCAGAGCCTGGGGACTGGGTACTGACCCTCCCCTTCTCTCTCTGGGGTCGGTCACTGGGAGATCATCCTGGGTAGAGGGAAGCAGGAGTTGTCAGACATCCATCCCATGGTGGTTTTCCTGGCAGGAAAGAGGAGCTGGTGGTCTCTACCAAGGCTTGTTGGGGCAGCAGGGAGGTAGAAGTGGCTGTGCTGGTCACGATGGTGAGTCTCTTGCCCTAAGAATGGGTGAGAAATACTTGAGGCCATGGAGAAACAGCCACAGACTAGACTGGGGAGGATGCCCCAGAGCTTGGCTCAGCAGCTCTGGAAACAGGTCGTCTGGTTTTTGCCCAGGTGTCTGGGATCACGTCTCTGGGGTGATGGATGGTGTCCGTGACCTTGAGCAGAGGGTGCAGAAAAGCAAAGACAACGTGGAGGAGATCCAGAGACTCGTGGGCTCCTGGGCATCACCCATATTGGAGAGGAAGGATTGTAAAAGGGAGTCGGTGCTGAGCCTGGAGGACTGTCAGGATCGCCTGGAAAAGCGCTACAGCCTCGTCAGAGAGGCCGGGCAGAGGATCCACTCACTGCTGAAGGTGAGGGGGGACCTTCCCCGGGGTGTCTTCACTCCTCGCAGGCTGTGAGTGTCCCTGTGCCTCTGAAAACGTCCAGAGCGGCTGCACCTTACGTGAACCCCGATAACTCATTGAAACTCTTCCCCGGTGTTAGTTCCCGCCGGGTGTGCTGGGTGCTGGGCTGGCACTGCGGGCACCCAGCTCGGGGCAGCCCTGGCTGCGGCAGCCACTAGAGGGGAGTGGTGCATCGGCTTTGGGATCCTGCTCCGAGGAAAAAGCTCTCCCTGACAGCAGAGGCTGCCGGCTGGGGCTGACCTCTCGGTTTCAGACTCCTTATCCCTCCGTGGGGCAGGAGGGGATGCTGCCAGTCCAGGGGGAAGCCGAGTGACAGGAGACAAGCTGCTGTCCCAAACCCTGGTGCTTCCCGGAGCTCAGAGTCCTCAGCAGGCCAGGACAGAGCCCAGAGCTCTGCTCACCTCCCTGGAGCCAAGTGTGCGTGTCAGGGAGAGGCTGGAGGGAGGTGGGCTTTAGGTCCAGCCCCCTCCCGAGAGCCCCTGGCTGGCCTCGGGCTCTGAAGAGAACTGGCTGGATCCTCATTCATTGGGATGAGCCTTTGAGATCCCCAGAGCTCCTGAACCGGGAGTGCAAAGCAGCCTCAAGTGCTTTGGCCTCAGTGAAGAGAGAGAACCTGTGACAGAGTTGCCAAGGCTCTTCTGCACTCCATTTTCACTCGGAGTTCACAGGATCACAGGTTATTCTGAGTTGGAAGGGAGCCACAGGATCATCGAGTCCAACTCCCAAGCGAACGCCCACCCAGGGATTGAACCCACAATTGTAGAGCCATGGGCACCACGCTCCATCCATCCAAGCCTCCCACCATCCAGACCATGTCACTGAGCTCCTCATCCAGTCTGACCTTAAACACCTCCAGGGATGGCGACTCCACCACCTCCCTGGGCAGACCATTCCACTGAGGGATCACTCTCTCTGGGAAAAACCTCTTCCTGACAACCAGCCTAAACTTCCGCTCATGCAGTTTAAGGCCATGTCCTCTTGTTCTGGTGCTGGCAGCCTGAGAGAAGAGATTCACACCCACCCGACTGCAGCCTCCCCTCAGGGAGTTGTAACCAGCAATGAGGTCACCTCTGAGCCTCCTCTTCTCCAGGCTGAACAACCCCAGCTCCTGCAGTCGTGCCCCACAGGGCTTGTTCCAGGTGACAGAGCAGCCCTTGACAGGAGCAAATCGTGGCCATGCCACCAGTGGCAATATCCATCTTGCCCATCCCTGCAGGAGGCTGGTTCCCCTGTGCTCAGCAGCATCAGTCCTGGGCTGAGGGCAGCTCTCTTGTAGGGCAGGCTCAGAGTTTTCTTTGTCTTCCAGGAAAATCAGAGCCTGTTACTTGCAGACCCAGCCTCTGACTCCTGGAAGGCCTATGTGGATTATGTGGATGAGATAGTCCTGGATGGATTCTTCACTGCCATCGAGTGCTCGCTCAAGTACCTCCTGGAAAACACAGGTGACGTCTGGTTCCTGTTCCCTGGTCACCATGGCAGCTCAGCCTCTCCAAGGGAAGGTCTCTTGTGCTCTCCCTCAGGCCCTGGAGTTGTTCTCTTCTTCCTGGCTTTCCACGAGGCCTCTTCCCTGTCTCTGGGGGAGCCTCCAGACAGGGAGAGTGACTCTGGTGGTCACTGGATTGCTCTGGGGGAGGGATAGAGGTGACTGTGCATCATCTGCAGGGATTAATGGATAGAGAAAATTGAGGCAGTATCCCAAGTGCTTGGGATTTGGCCATCCTCCACTCTCCACTGCCCAAACCTTCAAGGTGAGACCATCTTTCATCTGTGGGGAGTCTCAAGAGCTGGTTCTGCTTGTGAAAAGCATGAAAGAAAAACCTCAGTCCCTGAGCACTAGTCCAGGGAAGAGGTGAGTGGGTTCAGGAGTCACTATACCAGCCCCTCTGCCTGAAGCCACTGGGGAGGTTTCCTCGTTCTGCTGAGAGCAGCTTGTGTCCAACTAAAGCACATCTCCAGGGATGCTTCCTTTCTGGATGAGGAGGCACAATGAGTAGGAGAATTGCATCCAGTTCTTCACCATCTTGTTAAAAACTTGCACATATTGTCACATTTGCATCTGCCTTCAGTTTCTGGTTGCTGGGTTTTTTCATGCCTTTCTCCACTAAATTAAAGAGCCTCTTGGTTCCTGTTGTTTTTCTCCTCTGCAAGTACTTACATGCTGTAATTGTTCAGCTCTCAGACTCCCTTTGGATTAGATGAAGAGCCTGGTCTCTTTAAAGATTTCCTCCTCAGCATGTTTTCCGTCCTTAAATCACTTGTGTCTTGTCTGTTCTCCCCTGTCTTCGGTGGGTACCACAGCACCAGCTGGTTTGCCAACATCTTGTGTTGTGCAGACACAACAGCACTGAACCCAGTGAGTGGGTGTGTGCCATCCCACCTGCCTGCTGGCCCTGCTGGCCCTGCTGGCCCTGCATACAGCTTGTGGGGGGATGTTGGTGGGGCCTCAAGGTCCCTTTTCTCTGCTGAAAAAGGATCCTGGCACCTCTGTCCTTCCCCACCAGATCCCAAGGCAGGGCTCGCCCCCCTGTTTGAGGTGCAGCTGGATCTGGTGATCCCAGATTTGGTATTTCATCCATCTCTGGACCCTGGCACCCACGATGGATTCTACGACATGGTGGAAAGTCTTCTCAACGGCATCTACCACATCTCCTCGCTGGTGCCCCGGCTGGCCACGCACAGCGGGTGCAGCCACTACCAGGTCTGTGACCCTGCGGCTCCCTCCTGCTGTGTGACAGACAGGAGGTGCCACCCTGCTCCTGTGTCACTGTCCACCCCTTCTCCCTCTCCCTCTCCTCTCCCTCTCCCCTCAGTTCTCGCTTCCCTCCCCTCAATTCTCCCTGCTCCCCTGCCTGCAGGCTGCGCTGGAGGACATGTGTGAGCTGGCTGAGATGCGCCGGGAGCTGCTGTGCCGTGTCCAGGCAGCGGTGGCGGCGTGCTGGGAATTCCGAGGGGCCCTGGAGCAGTACTCCCACGTGTATGGGGAGGACAGGAGGATGCTGAGCCAGCAGTTCCTGCTCTACGGACACACCCTGACACCTGCGGAGCTCGAGGCCCACGCGGAGCATGGGGGGGTCCCTGAGGCACCACCCACCCTGCAGCAATTCCGGGAGCACATCGACTCCTTCGAGAGGCTCTATGAGGAGGTGAATCACATCCCGCCCCTCAGCACCTTCCACGGCTGCATGCGGGTCGATGCTCGGCCCTTCAAGGCGTCTCTGATGAATGAGATTAAAAGGTGGAGCTTGGTGTTCAAGCAGCACCTCCTGGACCACGTCACACACAGGTGGGAGCTGTTCCTGCCTCTGCTTCGGGGATTTCTCTTACCCTGGCGGGGCTTTATCATTTCACACTGAAAACCAGTTAAATCATAGAATACCCTGAGCTGGAGGGGACCCAATTCCATCAAGGCGCTGGTCAGACACATCTTGAGTGCTGTGTCCAGTTCTGGGCTCCCCAGTTTCAGAAGGATGTTGAGCTGCTTGAGAGGGTCCAGAGAAGGGCGACAAGGATGGGGAAAGGACTGGAGGACAAGCCCTATGGGGAGTGACTGCGGGAGCTGGGGTTGTTCAGCCTGGAGAAGAGGAGGCTCAGAGGTGACCTCATTGCTGGTTACGACTCCCTGAGGGGAGGTTGTTGTTGGGTGGGTGTGAATCTCTTCTCTCAGGCTGCCAGCACCAGAACAAGAGGACATGGCCTTAAGGTGCGCCAGGGGAGGTTTAGACTGGATGTTAGGAAGAGTTTTTTTCCCAGAGAGAGTGATCCCTCAGTGGAATGTTCTGCCCAGGGAGGTGGTGGAGTCGCCATCCCTGGAGGTGTTTGAGGTCAGACTGGATGAGGAGCTCAGTGACATGGTCTGGATGGTGGGTTGATGGGATGAGGAGTTAGGTTATAAAAAAACCCAACGTGATGACATGACCCTGAGATTGGCTCAGATGGATAAAACATGGTGCTCATGGCATCAGGGTTGTGGGCTCAATCCCTGTGTGAGTGTTCGCTTGAGAGTAGGACTTGATGATCCTTATGGGTCCCTTCCAACTCAGAATATTCTGTGATTCTGTGAAGTCCAACTCCTGGCCCTGCACAGGAAATCCCAACATTCCCACCATGTGTCTGGGAGCATTGTCCAAATGCTCCCTGAGCTCTGGCAGCCTTGGGGCCATGCCCACTTCCAGAGCTCATAGAGGAGCACGAGAAGGATCCGTGCTTCACATCCCCATCTCCCAGCCTCTGGTCTCTGCTCTTGTGTAAACTTGGAACAGTGACATGAACTTGGTACATTGACATCCCTGGGACCTGCTGGGTGGTGTTAGACAGGGTGTGTTTGCAAACAATCCCATCTCTGCCGGGCTCTGGGCCTGCTCTCTTGGATTTGATGTTTGCCAGCAGTGAAGCTGCATCAGTGCCAGGAAGGACTTGCTGTTTCTAAAAGCATCACAGTTTGGGTGGCCTGGCATGAGAGTCATGGGGAGGTGCCTTCAGGTCACAAAAAGGAGGAGTTTGGGGTTTAAGTTTTGCATTATCACACCTTCCCTGCTCTGAGGAGCCTTTCAGCCACCAGGCCTGTGCAGGGTTGATGCCTCAGGTGATTTATTGATCCCAACTGAAGGGTGCTGTAGGTCTTGGATGCTCTCAGGGAGGTGTTCACAGACATCCGTAGTGGAGGCAGCTGTGTGAGGTGGTGAGATGATCTCTTGTGTTCTTTTCAGCACCAAAATGCTCTTAGATAATTTCTTTGCGAAGAGGTTTTTGTGTAGCAGAGAAGGAGCTTTTAGGAGTTGTTACTGAGAGCCCCTGACTCAGCAGTTTGGTCTTTATTAGGTGAAATATTTAAGGACACATTTAGGCCCAGCAGCTTCCACAGAATTTAAGTGGCACTTAAAAGTGAAGTGTTCTGAGAGGTGGAGAATGGATGTGTTGGGGAGGACCAGCGACTCAGGAGTCCATTGTGCCTCTGCTGAAAGCTGGTGAGGGTAAGAACAGGGTAAACAGGAATGGAAATGTCACCCAAACACTCTCCTTGTCTCTGATGATTTATGGCTCAGGGACTTTGAGAGACAGGGATCATGCCTTTGTTTTAAAGACCTTGATGGATGTTTTTCCTCGCACAAATGTCCAGTTCTTTTCTGACGTGCTGTGAATTTGTGCCACCTGCACCCCTCCACAGGAGAGGGCTGCCCTGTAAAGTGAGGCAGTGCATGGAGGAGAATCCCCAGCTGTTATGGAGAAGCCCTGTTTGCTGTAGCTTTAGAACATGCCAGGTCCATGTGGGGAACTTGGATTCTTGTGTTGGAAGAGATGGTGAAAACTGTCATAGTCACAGGATGGTTTGGGTTGCAAGGGACCTTAAAGCTCATCTCATTCCACCCCCTGCCATGGGCAGGGACACCTTCCACTATCCCAGGCTGCTCCAACCTGGCCTTGGACACTTCCAGGGATGGGGCAGCCACAGCTTCCCTGGATAACCTGTGCCAGGGCCTGCCCATCCTCCCAGTAACGACTCTCTTCTCAAAGGCACCTTCTCCAGACCCCTCCTGAGCTCACAGCTCTGTTACACCCCAGCTCAGGGGCCCTGACTCCAGCCTGAGGCATCCCAACCTGTTTGGCTGTTTCTTGTCAGAGTCTCTAAGGGATCTCTCTGAGCATGACTTGCAGTTGTGATGCCCTCAGCACACAGTGGGCAAGGAGAACCAGGCTGTCCCTGTCCCCATCTCTGTCCCTGTCCCTGTCCCTGTCCCTGTCCCTGCCAGCCCGGGCAGGAATTCCATAGGCACTTCCTTCACTCTGGGCTTCCCTGCTTTGTGCTCTCCAGCTTGGCTGAGCTTGAGGAGTTCATCCAGACTGCCGAGAGGGGTTTGAGCAGGAAGGTTGGGAAGGGCGATTACGATGGGCTGGTGGAGGTCATGGGGCACCTCCTGGCCGTGAAGGAGCGTCACGACGCCACCGACGCCATGTTCGAGCCCCTGAGGGAAACCATCGAGCTGCTGAGGGCCTACGAGCAGCAGCTGCCACAGGAAGTCCACCAGCAACTGGAGGTGAGTGACACTTAAGTTACGCATGGGGAGGTTTAGGCTGGATGTCAGGAAGAGTTTTTTCCCAGAGAGAGTGATCCCTCAGTGGAATGGGCTGCCCAGGGAGGTGGTGGAGTCGCCATCCCTGGAGGTGTTTAAGATCAGACTGGATGAGGAGCTCAGTGCCATGGTCTGGATGGTGGGAGGCTTGGATGGATGGAGCGTGGTGCCCGTGGTTCCAGGGTTGTGGGGCTGATCCCTGGGTGGGTGTTCAATTGGGAGTTGGTCCCGATGATCCTGTGGCTCCCTTCCAGCTCAGAATAACCTGTGAGCCTGTGACAACCCGTGCTGGACACACCAGTTTGATGGAGCAGGAGTGGGAGAACATCACAGGAATATTCCAGGCCCTGCTCCCTGTCATTAGAGGGCCTCAGTGGATGGTGTTTTGCTGTTGCAGGATGGGCCTTAATAGCTCTAAATTTTGGAGTTATAGTGAGATTCTTTTCTTTTAAAGCAGAGATTAAGCCTTTTGTTAGGTATGAAAAACATGGAATTGCCTGCTCCAACTCCCAGCGATTACTCTTGAAAAAAAATCAATGCATTTTCAAATACATCTGTTAATTAGGTTGAATTATAATTATTTTTAAATAAGCTGGTTCTTGGCAACTTCTGGAGGTGGGAAGGATAATGTTGGCAGAGGAGTTGCCTTCTCACAGGACTCCTCCACGGGGTCTGTAGCATTGGATCTGCTCAACCCAGAGGGACATCACTGGGAGCAGATTATGGAAGTATTTTGGCACCTTTCCATGTGTGGCTCTGATGAGTCAGTTTTCTTTTGGGAATTCTTTTCATTTCATGGAAGGGGATCATGAGATGGGGCATAGAAATGATGGTGAGTGGCCCAGGCTGCCGTGGGGACAGAGACAAGCCCTGGCAACAGCCAAGGGGCACAGTGGAGGAGTGTGTGGCCCCCGTGGGCAGAGGGGCTGTGCAGGACACAGGGTTTTCTACTTGTGCAACCCTGACCTGTGGGTGGTCACTCACAAAATCTGGAATATTTAAGGATTCTGAAAATACCCAGGGTCCTACAGACTCCCTGAAAACCAGGAGAGCTGCCCTGGGTGGGTGCTCTGGCTGCTGCAGCTGCTCCAGTCCAGCACAAAGCTCTGCTGATCCCTCTGCCAGGAGCTGCTGGTGTGGAGTGTTTGTGCAAGTACATTCAACAAACTGATTTATTTTCCTGACAGAAGAAATGAGGATGCAGGGCCATGCAGATGCAGGAGATAACAAAACATTTGTCCTTTCTGGCAAGTGGCAGCAACATGTGTGGGAAAGATTCGTTCTCTCCTGTGCATGGGGGGAAAACCAGCAGTTCCTGTGGGTGCTGCTCCCTCCATGGAAGGGCTGGAGGTGGTTGTTGGCAGGAGGAGAAGGAAGCAGCTTTGTGACTGTGGATAAGGTTTTTATTTGGAATATAAAGTGCCAGGAACAGACCCCTCAGGAGGGAGCTCTGCTCTGCTCTGTCCATCTCTGCCCATCTCTGCTGCCTCAGAGCTGTCTCCAGCTATTTCCTTCTTTCTGTAGTGTTGGGGGTCTCTGTTCGTCTCCTTAAGTACATGAACTGGGATGGAAAGAAGCCCCAAGTCTTTCCTGTGGGCTTGGACACACGGGGAAGTGAGGAGAGCTCAGCCCTGGGCCTTGGCTGAGCCCTTGGCTGAGGGTATGGCCTGGGAAGTCCAGTGAGAAGAAATAAAACCCCTTTTCTGAAGAAAATGCCGAGTGCAGAGGGTGGCTGGTCAGCAGGGCTGTGCAGGCACAGTTGGATGCGGAGCTGAGAAAGGATCCAGTCTCCTTTGGTGCTGGTTTTGTACACACAGCCTGGAGGGATGGGCCCTGCAGGGCGTCCTGGAGTCCTCCTGGTGGAACCTCTCCTGGCAGGGAATGTGCCAGGCTCTGTTCCTGTAGCCCTGGGAAGCCAGAGGAGTTTGCATCCACATCCATCCTCCTGCCTTCAGCTCCTCCAAGCAGGCTCTGGGCCCTGCTGGGATTGGTGTTGGCATCACTGGTCCCTTTTGAGCATTGAACCATCCTGGGAGCCCAGGATTGAGTCTGGAACCTTCTCCAGTAGTTCCTGAACATGTTTTTACAATCAGAGCAGTGGGTCATAGTGTCTCAGTCATCATTTGTGTTGAAAATTGTGAATAACTTGGAAGGTTTATCCCAAATTGTGTCTTTAGCCTTTCATAGAATCACAGAATTGTTAAAGTTGGAAAAGACCTTTAATCTTTAAGACCTTTAAATCCAACCCTCACCCCAGCACCACCCCCATGGTCACCACTAAACCACGTCCCCAGGTGCCACATCCACACGTTTTTTTGAACACTTCCAGGGATGGAGGCTCCACCACTGCTCTGGGCAGCCTGTTCCAATGCTTTACAACCCTTTCTGTGATTTTTCCCCCTAATGTCCAATCTAAGTCTCACCAGGAACATCCCAACCAGACTCCCTTGCAATTTTAGACAGGGAGTCTGTTGCTTTACCTGTTCTGTGGTTACCCATGAGCAGTTCAGGCCCATCTTACCTGGAGCATCCGTTGTGCCCCCAGGAGCTGCCTGAGAAGTGGAACCAGGTGAAGAAGTTGGCCGTGGCTGTGAGGCAGCACGTGGCCCCTCTCCAGGCCAACGAGATGACAGTCCTGAGGCAGAGCTGTGCTGCCTTCGATGCCCAACAGCTCCAGTTCAGGGAGAGCTTTGGGAAAGAAGCCCCGTTCAGGTATGGGCAGGTTCCAGCAGCAGAGGGAAACAAGCTCTAAGGGCTCATCTCTGAATGTCCTGAGGGTGCAGAGCCCTTCCATACACAGTGTGTGTCTGTGCTGTTGTGTCTCTGGGAGCTCTGTCCAGCGCTGGCCAGAGGTTGGGTTTGGATGCTGAGTGCATGATGTGCATGATGTCACTGTCAGGGTGGTGTCAGGAGTGCCATGTGGCACCATCAAGGTGTACTACGCACCTTTCATCTCTCCTGTGCAGCTCAGCTGGTTTATGTTTTCTTTAGAAGTTGTTACAGCACCACTTATGCCGAATAAACATTGATTTCTAGGTTTGACAGCGACAAGCCTTATCAGCTTCTGGATGCAAAGCACGTGGAGATTAAACAGTTGGAGTCAGCCATGGCCTCGATTTATGAATCAGCTGGGCTGTTTGAAGTCATGGTGCCGGAATATAAACAGCTGAGGCAGTGCAGGAAGGAGCTGTGTCTCCTCAAAGAGCTCTGGGATATGATCTCCCTGGTGAACAGCAGCCTCGAGGACTGGCAGGCCACCAAATGGGTGGATATTAACGTGGAAAATATGGATCTGGAGTGTAAAAGGTTTGCGAGAGAGATTCGGAATCTGGATAAGGAAATGAGGGGCTGGGATGCCTTCAGTGGGCTGGACAGCAAGGTGAGGAACATGCTGACAGCCCTGAAGGCCGTGGCAGAACTTCAGAATTCTGCCATCAGAGAGAGACACTGGAAGCAGCTGATGCAGGTGACGGGGGTGAGGTTTGTGATGGACTCGGACACCACGCTGGCCGAACTCCTCAAGCTCAACCTGCATGAGTTTGAGGGGGAGGTCCACGGCATTGTGGACAAAGCAGTGCGAGAAATGAGCATGGAGAAAGTGCTGAGGGAGCTGAGGGTGACCTGGAGCACCAGGGAGTTCCAGTATGAGCCTCACCCCCGGACCAGCATCCCGCTGCTGAAGTCGGATGAGGAGCTCATTGAAACTTTAGAAGACAACCAGGTGCAGCTGCAGAATTTGATGTCATCCAAGTACATTGCTTTCTTCCTGGAGGAGGTGTCTGCCTGGCAGAGGAAGCTCTCCACTGCTGACTCTGTCCTCGCCCTCTGGTTCGAGGTGCAGCGCACGTGGGCTCACCTGGAGAGCATTTTCATAGGCTCAGAGGATATAAGGGCACAGCTTCCCCAGGTATGAATTCCCAAATCCTGCATGTTCTGTTTGGAAAGTGTTGAAGAGCCTCCATATTAAACAAGGTCATCTAAGGTGCCAAGTGCCCAGGCATTCCTCCTGCTGCCTTCCCTCTCTGGAGGCCGTGGTAGTTCCCCCAGTGCTGTCCCGGGGATGGTTTTGTATCACAGGCTGTGCCTGAGGAGCTGATTTTCTCCTTTCCGCCACTGCACAGCAAATACAGAGTTCCTGGGGCTGAGCAGGAAGAATTTGGCTTCTTCCAATGCTGCAGGAATGTTCCCTTTTCCCTCAGAGGGGAGAGCATTGGGATAACTACTGAGATACAGAAATCCCGGTTGGAAGGGACCCCCAAGGATCATCCAATCCAACTCCTGGCCCTGCACAGGCCCATCCTCTGTGCCTGAGAGGATCATCCAAACTTTGCCAGGCTCTGACCACCCACCATCCCAGGGCTGGCCCAGGCAGCTCTGGCAGCATCCCCTTCCTGGCCTTGTGTGCTGCCGCAGGGGGAGGGCAGCTCTTCTCTGGCTCCTGCTTTGGGAAACGGAGCAGAGTTGGTACCAAGGGCCTTTGAGTCCAGCTCCCAGACTGTTATTCCAGCGTTTTTCCAGCCTGGCAGCCATGCTGAGAAGGAACATGAGAAGGAACTGAGGAGTGAGCAGCAGCTGCAGTGTCTCTGCTGTCCCCACCCCTCTGCAGTGTCACTGACAGGGGCCTGGCCCTGTCCCAGCCTGGTGCCACCTCCAATCCCCACCCTGTCCCCATCCCTTCCGTCTGGGCTGCTTGGACTGTCCCCTCTGCTGCCGTGAGCCCTGGGCACACTTGGCTTCCTGGGCTGTGTCCCCAGAGCCCTGAGGAGTGTCCCATGAGCCAGCCCGGTGTGACATCCAGCAGCTCTCAGGTGGTGGGTCAGGATCCACATCCCGATTTCCTGTGCATCTGAGAGGGCAGTGCCGGCCCCTCAGCACCGCCTGGAAGCCCACAGAGGCCACTTCCCTTCCACAGCAGGGAGGGAGAAACGCAGATCCCCTGGAGGCTGAACCTCCTTGGCAGGCAGAGGGCTGGGACGCTGTGCTGGCAGGGCATGGGATGCACAGCCTGGAGAACAGAACCCAGGGAGACCTTAGAACCCCTTCCAGTGCCTAAAAGAGCTCCAAGAGAGCTGGAGAGAGGCTTTGGGAAAGGGCCCAGAGGGGCAGGACAAGGGGAATGGCTTCAAACTGACAGAGGACAAGTTTAGATGAGATATGAGGAAGGAGTTTTGGCTGTGAGGGTGGGGAGGCCCTGGCACAGGTTGCCCAGAGAAGCTGTGGCTGCCCCATCCCTGGAAGTGTCCAAGGCCAGGTTGGAGCAGCCTGGGATAGTGGGAGGTGTCCCTGCCCATGGCAGGGGATTGAACTGGATGATCTTTAGGCTCTTTCCAAGCCAAACCATCCTGGGATTCCATGATTCCATGCATGGCTTGGGGCAGGGAGGGCCCAGCCCTCCAGCCAGGACTTTGCTCCTGAGGCTGAGCACAAGTGAACATGGAAGTGTTCCCAGGAACAGGGAGGCCCAGCGTGGGAAGAACGGAAGAACAGAGACATTTTGAACAAAACTTTATTTTTCAGTTTAGCTCCAGGAATTCAAGGTCTCTGTTAGGTGCCATTGAACTGCTGCCCTTGTGTTCCATGGCCTTACTCAGGGAAACAAAGGGCTCTTCCCTGCCAGTGTCATACCCGTGGCAAGGTGGGCACTGTAACAGGATGGGACAGGAGAACTCCCATGAGGTTAGTGGCCTTTCGTCTGTTTGGGAGCATTTCCTGCTGCTGTGGTCAGGACAAATGGGTACTTCATCTGGACAAGGGAGAGGAAGAGCTGGGAGAAGTTACTCAGAGAGGAATTCACTCCCATTGAATTGGTTGGTCCTATGGATTGGCTTCTGCAGGGATCAATTTATCCACAACTCCTCTGGGATATAATGATAGGATTGTTTGGGGCACTTGGATGGGAGAGCCCTCAGGGAATGGAGGAGAGAATGGGCCCCCCTGCCCTGGACAGAAGGTTTTGTGCAGATCCTTCCCCTCATCCCACAGTCAGTCCCCAGGGGATGGGATCTCTCAGCACACAGTTACTGTGTCCTTGTGTCCCTTTGTAGGACTCCAAACGCTTCGAAGGGATTGATGTGGATTTTAAAGAACTGGCCTATGAAGTTCAGAAAACCCCAAATGTGGTTGAGGCCACCAATAAACCAGGTCTGTCCCAACAGCTGGAGGACATTCAGAGCAGGTAGGTGGAACCTCAGTCCCAGCTCCTCTGAGACTGGGATCAGCGGTAGGACGTTGGTTGAACCTGGTCCCCAAGGCTTCTTCCGAGGCTCTACGCTGTCTGCATTCACAAATTCTGATCCTTCTCAAGTCTTTTTACTTATGCCCCATCACCCTGAAGGCCCTGAGTGGAGTCAGGCTTTGTGAAACTCTCGCCCTGAATGTTGATTTGCACATGTTCAGCTTTTTGTCCAACTCATGGACCCACTGCACCACAAATAGAGTGTCTGAAAGAGCTCTGGGGCAGTGAGGCATGGGGTGTCTTTAGATGGGATATTGGGAAGGAATTCCTGGCTGGGAGGGTGGGCTGGCCCTGGCACAGGGTGCCCAGAGAAGCTATGGCTGCCCCTGGATCCCTGGAAGTGTCCAAGGCCAGGTTGGAGCAGCCTGGGACAGTGGAAGGTGTCCCTGTCCGTGGCAGGGGATGGAAGGAGACAATCTTTAAGGTCCATTCCAACCCAAACTATTCCATGATTCTGTGATATCTGCAGCAGAGCTGAGCCCACGTTCTTTAATTTACAAAATTACCCCTGTGTGGGTATCCTTGACACAAGGAGCAACAGCTCCCTGAGAAAGACCTGAGTGCCCTGAGATGAAGACACTTCTCACTTAACATATGAATCCACCTGAAACACACTTCAAAGTTCATGAGAGCTCTTCTGGCAGTGACAGCTCTCCATTTCAAATAAAGGTTTGATTTTATTTTCAATCAGATAAGGCCAATGTTCCTCACAGAGAATGTTATTTGGGAACTTTGTAAGCTCAGCAGCAGTTTAGCATGTGAACACTGCAAGATTCATTTTAGATGGGAGCAAACAAGTTTCCTTTCATGCTTTGCAAACACAAAAAGCTGAGTTGGTTGGAATCAGACTTTAAAATGTGGCTCATTAGAATAAAAGCTGTTCTGGAAATGTTCAGCCCAGTGTGAAACCACCTGTGGCAGTTCAGAGCTTGTCTAAAACAGTCGGTCAGGCTGCAAACCTTTCCAGCCTCTTCCTCCACGCGCACTTCTGCTTTTTGATGAGGCTGCCCTGACTCTGGACTGTTTGAGCCCTGGAGCAGAGGGTGAGCTCTGGGTTACTGTGTGCTTTGTTTGTTTATTCAGAAATGCTGGAAGGAGCAGCTCAGCTCGTGCCTGGCATTTCCTCATGGTGAGGATAACCCAAAGGGCAGCATGGAATATGAAAGGATATTATATATCTATAATATGAAAGGATATTTACCCCCCTGTGCTGGGCTCTTTATGTGCTTTGTCTCCTCAGGTTGTCTCTCTGTGAGAAGGCTTTGGCTGAATATCTGGACATGAAGAGATTTGCCTTCCCCAGATTTTACTTCATTTCTTCTGCAGATTTATTGGATATTCTTTCCAATGGCACCAACCCACATCTGGTAAGCCTTGGTCTGCATCACCATGGCCTGTGTCAGCTGTCAGGAGTGTCACAGTGTCTTGGGGCTCTCCTGTACTCTCCTTTCTGGAGGGTTTTTCCTGCCACTCTCACGGGGATCAATAACTCCTTCAGAGCTGATCTCCAGCTGTTGTCTTGGACAGGCCCCACGTGCTCTGGGTGTTGTCTGGTGCTGCCTGTGGAAGGTTCTGGAGCTCTGCACTGAGCAGAGCCCTGGACTTGGTGCCACAAAATTGTTGGGTTTCTTTCTGCTGGGACACAGGGAGGTTGGAGGAAACCATCTCTCTTGAGGATCTCGTCCAATCCTCGTTGCTGCCCTTGGATCTGACCCTGGGATCCCACCTGACATCGGCCTCTGTTGGAAGAGCCACAGGCTGGTCATTCCAGGGTGGAGCTGTTGGCCATTTGTAGTTTGAGGAGGTCCCTTTTTTAAGGCAGAGAAGGCATTTTCTCATAACTGCTTCTTCCTTCCCCATGCCAAGGGCTATGTGGGGAGGGAAGAGCACAGCCTGGGAGAGGTCATGGCTCAGGGCCAGGCTGGGGGTCTGATCCTCTGCACCCTCCTCTCACTGAGGAGGCTCTCCTGGGTTGGTTCCTGAATTCCAGGTATGTGTATTCATTCCAAACACACCATTCCTCCTGCTGACCTGGGAGGATTGCTGGATCGGCCCAGGGAGGAATTGGGAGGAGCCTTCCTGTTGTGAGAAGTGACTTCACTGTGTCCTTCCCCCCCTTCCCAAGGCCCAGACACGTCTCTGCCCGTGGGCAGAGCTCAGAGGGTTCAGTCCTGCAGGGGTTTTGTCATATGGAGTGTGGAGTGTTGGGGTTGGGTTTGGTGCTGCTGGAGCTGCTGTCGGGAATCCTTGGCCACTTCACTCTGTATTTGGGAGGCTGTGCCCTGACTGGACATTAATTCCTTATTCCAGCTTTCCCAGTGAGCAATCCCTCCTTCTTGAAGCTTTTCCTCAATTTCAGAGTCACAGGAGCACAGGAATGAGGCAGGTTTGGAAATGCTGTTGTTGCCACTAACTTTTAACTCTGCTTGGATCTGTTTGCTGCTGCTGGGTGATTCCAGCCCACAGAGTGTCACAAATACACAGCAGATTGATACTTTAAATGGAGAGAAAGGAAACACAGGAAGCAGAGAAAAGCTACTGTGGTGAAATGCTCCGTGGAGTAGAAGAAATTCCTGGTGCTTTCTGTTATTCAAAACTATTTGCAGTGAAATCAAAGCAAATGTCAAGTGGGATCATACCTGGATACGCTCTCAGCCTTTCCACTGTAGTTTTAAACTCTGGTAATTCCTGAAGGAGGATTAAACACACAATGATATTTATCTGCTTGAACTGGATATTGGGCTGGGGCAGATCCAGGTGCAGGAGCTGAAGTGCTGGAGCAAATCCAGACCCTGCAGACTGGCCAGGGGCTGGGAATGGACACTGGGGATGGCTGAGCAGAAACTTGGAGATGTAAGGAAAGGTTTCTGTGGTTTATGTAAGTTTTGAAAGGAGATGTGCAGAAAGCCAAGTGCCTGTTGCATCTTGATCCACTCAGAACTTTCCAGGATTTGGCCCTCCTGAAACAGAGGATTGATGAACTGTGTCCACCTGAGGAGGGTTGGAATTTTCTGGGGATCACTGAGTGAGAATTGAACAGACAAGTCACAGAATCCTGGAATGTCCTGAGCTGGAAGGGACCCCCAGAGATCCTGGAGTCCAACCCTCAGCCCTGCCCAGGCCCAGCCCCAAGAGTCACCCCATGGGCCCCAGAGGATCATCCCAACCCTCCTGGAGCTCTGGCAGGATGAGCATCTGTTTGGGATGATCCTGGTTCCCCCAGAGCAGAGATCAGGGCCTGCCCCTCCTCTGCCCCTCCCCAGGAAGGGATCACTGCAATGAGGTCTCCCCTCAGGCTCCTCTGCTCCACCTCAACACACCAAGTGCCCTCAGCTGCTCCTCACACCTTCCCCTCCAGGCCCTTCCCCACCTTCCTTCCCTCCTTTGGACACTCTCCAATGGCTCCAGATCTTTCCCAGATTGTGGTGCCCAGACAGTTGTTCTGTTCCTTCTGGAAAAGTGCTTTTGGTCAAGGTGTGGGTTTTGTGTGGCTTGTTGAGCTGTATATCTGGGTCTTGGGCACAATTAAAGATCTAGTTTCTCCATGGAGGAAAATTTGGAAATTTTTTTTAAGCACAAAAGGATTTCTACGAGGGAAAAAGCAGAAAGGTTCCTAGTGATGAAAACAGTCCAGTGTGCAGAGAGCAGGGTGAGGTGGAGCCATGGCTGGAGACCTTCTAGCACTGCACGGAAGGAAACTGGGACTAGGGGGTCACACCATGCTTGGCTGGTTTCTGTGCTTTTGCCCTGTGTGGGAGATTTCCTGATTCATTAAAGCCTAAATGAGGTGTGTCTAAATGAGGTAGAAATAGGTGAAAATACTGAGAGAGACAGCAAGAGGTTTGTGTTGGCACCATCCTGGCCATGGGGCAGAAGATGTGGTGCTGCCAAGGTGCCAAGCCCTTGTTTTCTGAGCCTGACTGTGCCTGTCACAGGCAGGGGTACCTCTGTCCTGTCTCCATGGCTCTGTTCCTACAATTCCTTTCGCAGGTGCAGCGTCATCTTTCCAAACTCTTTGACAACTTGGCCAAGATGAAATTCCAGCTGGACTCTGAGCAAAGGGCCACCAAGGTTGGCCTGGGAATGTACAGCAGAGAGGAGGAATATGTCAGCTTCAGTGAGCCCTGTGACTGCAGTGGGCAGGTGAGAGGGAGGGCCTTGTGTGTCCAGACTTTCCATGGAATCTGCTTTCCTGCCCCTTGGCTGGGAATCAATGGCCAAGGTGTTGTAGAGCTTCACTGTTCCTTCTTTAAATGTGAGAAAAGCTGGAAGAGGTGGGGTGGAACTTAATCCCTCCTTGCACACCAGCTCTTGGTCCCACCCTGGATGGATCCTCACTGAGGTGGGACACAGGTGTCACAGCCCACAGTGCAAGGAAGGGTTGTGGCCCTTTTCTAACTTTTTTTAAAAAAAAATTATTTTTTAAGGCATTTTGGAGGTTATTCTTACCCTCCCACCTGGGGAGGGGATGCAGACTGAAAATAAATTAAACTGTTCCAGAGTACCTCTGCAGAGCTACCTTGGGGAAGAGAAGGCTTTTTCCCATTTTCCAAATCTGCCTTCTTTCACAGGATGACTTGAAGTACAAAATTCGAGAATCAAACTATTGCTCAGCGTTTCTGTCCCTGTAATTGCAATTCCCTCCATTGACTATTACAAGAACTGAAGTATGTAATGCCAGCTCTGAGCTCCCTGGTGATGGAGCTTGGCATTTCAACTGTCCTCTCAGTGAGGGCTTTGCTGTGACATCCTCAGTTCAGCAGGACTCTCTTGCTGCTGGCAGATTGTGTCGAGTCCCATGAGTGGCTCAGTCGTTCCTGGAGCTGGAACATGCTGAACTAAATTGCTCCTCCATGGAGTTTTTGTTTCCTCCTGGAGCTGGAGTTCCACAGAATCCCACCCCGTGCCCTTGGTGTCTGGGAGATGCTGCTCCTGCACCACCAGAACTGTGAATCCTGCAGCCTGAAGAGGCTGGAGGCTGGTTTGACAGGAGGGCTGAGCTGCTGGTCCCATTCCCTGATGAGGGGCAAACATGTAGTTGGGATTTCGTGTCCCCTGCAGGTCGAGGTGTGGCTCAGTCGCCTGCTGGACACCATGAGGGCCACGGTGAGGGACGAGATGACAGCAGCTGTCACAGCCTATGAGGAGAGGCCGAGGGAACAGTGGCTCTTTGACTACCCTGCCCAGGTACCTGCCACTGCTCCTGGGAACGGGAGGGGTGGCTGCCCCAGCTCCTGCCCTTCCCTGCTTTCCGTGGTGGCCTCTCACTGTGGCTGGGAGTGTTCACTGTCCTCTTCGGGAGGGAGGAAGGGCAAGTTCTCCTTTCTCCTGGAAATCTCTTGATGGATTCCCAGGCTGAGCTTTGTGCTGACCAGGGCTCCAGGCAGGACAGTCCCAGGGTCATGGGAAGCCCATACACCCTGAGAGGTGCCAAGGGTGAGGCCTGATGAGGGGAAAGAGCCCCTTGGAAGCTCCTCTGGCAGCCTCACGGTCTCCAGCTCGGCCTCCCCTGCTGTCAGACATGGGAAAGGGGCTCATTTCCTGAGGAGTGGCTGCCAAACGTGTCTGTCTGCCCCTGATGGGATGTTCAATGGATGTCATGGGGCACATCCCCACTGTCCTGTTTGCTGGGATACTGTGTGGCAAAATACTTCATTTCATGTCATGGATGCTTCATCCTTGGCCTCTCTGTGGCTCAGACACTCTGATGTGGGGCAGCTTTGGTGTTTCTGGTTTCCCCAGGTGGCTCTTTCCTGCACCCAGATCTGGTGGACAACAGAGGTGGGAATTGCCTTTGCCAGGATGAAGGAAGGCTACGAGAAGGCCATGAAGGAGTACCACAAGAAGCAGGTGGCCCAGCTGAATACCCTGGTGGCCATGCTGCTTGGGCAGCTCTCCAAGGGGGACAGGCAGAAAATCATGACCATCTGCACCATCGATGTGCACGCTCGGGACGTGGTGGCAAAGCTGATCACGCAGAAGGTTGGTGTTCACAACTCAGGATGGTGCCAGGCTGGGCACTGGAGTGATGGAGCAGGCACAGGCACTCACATCACTGCCTGGCTCCGAGGGAGACACACAGCTGTAAGAAAAAGCATTTGGGCTCTTCTTTTGGAGCTTCTGTGACCTGGTGTGGAGCCACAGGGACCCCTCTCTTGTCCATCAAACCTCTCCCCCACCTTGTCATCATGGAATCATGGAACGGTTTGGGCTGGAAAGCACCTTAAAACTCATTTTATTCCACCCCCTGCCATGGGCAGGGACACCTTCCACTATCTCAGGCTTCTCCAACCTGGCCTTGGACACTTCCAGGGATGGGGCAGCCACAGCTTCTCTGGGCACCCTGTGCCAGGGCCTCCCCACCCTCACAGCCAGCAATTCCTTCCCAATATCCATCTAAATGTACTCTCTGTCAGTCTGAAGCCATTCCCCCTTGTCCTGTCCTTCCATGACCTTGCCCCCAGTCCCTCTCCAGCTCTCCTGGAGCCCCTTTAGGCTCTGGAAGGGGCTGTAGTGTCTCCCTGGGGCCTTCTCCAGGCTGAACAGCCCCAACTGTCTCAGCCTGTCTCCAGAGCAGAGGGACTCCAGCCCTTTAATCTTAATGTGTTTGACACTGTCTCATGTCCAGACCTGCAGGTGGGTGTTCAGGGCTGTGGCTTTCCCCTCCTTTGTGTCCCCTCTGAGGCAGCCAGACTGAGCACAGGTTTTTGGCTCCAATGCCCAGCTGGGCTGGGTGGTGCCTTGGCCCAGTTTGGGGTGAAGCTGTGTGACCCCTGCAGAGACCCCTGTGCTTGTGCACACACTGGCCACGCTTCCTTGTACCCCTGTCCCCTGGGACTGTCTCAGGGCCCTTTGCTCTCTGCACTGCAAAACCCTTTTCATGCCTTGCTGCTTCTTAAAGCTCCTCTTCAGGAATCTTTGCATTCCTCTTTCTTTGGATGTTCATTTTTAACTCTCCCATGGTCATGGCTATGGATTTTCTCCCACCCTCTCGGGATGGGAGCTGGGGAGGTGACATACCTCATCCCTCCTGCCTTTGCAGTGACCAGTGCATCCCCTGAGCCGTGTTCCTGACCCACTGCAGGTGGACAATGCCCAGGCATTCCTCTGGCTGTCCCAGCTCCGGCACAGGTGGTCGGATGAGGAGCGGCACTGCTTTGCCAACATCTGTGATGCCCAGTTCCTGTACTCCTATGAATACCTTGGCAACACCCCTCGGCTGGTGATCACCCCTCTGACCGACAGGTGAGTCCCTGGGAATCATCCACATGCCTGGAGGACGAGCTGGCAGCCAGAGGGATTTGGTTTGGACACCCACATCCCTCCTCTTCTTCCTCTGTGTCCCAGCAATCCCATGGCAGAGCTAATTTGGGATTTTACAGTGTTGCCCTCTGGGGTACCTGTGCCTCGGGTCCCAGGGTGGCATTAAGAGATCCCACAGATGAAGATGTTCACTGGGGGTCCTGGTGAGTGCACAAAGCTTTCATCTCATCCCAGAGGAACCCTCTGCCCCTTGGCTCTCCTGTCCCAGTGGGGACACCCAGGGGGATGGGACAGGCTCTGGGTTGTCCCACCTGGCTTTCAACAGCCAGTCCAGGCATGTGCAAGTCTCTCGTGGGTTCCTTGTCACATCTTTCCACTGTGTGACATTTCATGAGCTTCTTGGGTGGCTCTTGTCACCTCTGTTAGTCAGCTAAGCCAAGCCCCTGTGCCTTCTTAGGATTTTTGGGTTGTACACAGATCAACAGTTCTGTGGTTTGTACAGGGGCACAGACACCCACATGTGGGCACCTCCCTGGGGTCCTGTTGGAGAAGCTCTGGGGCCTTGCTGCAGGTATTTAACTGTGATGGGAATGGGATTCTTTGGGCTGAAGAGCACTGGGGAGCAAGAGGAAGATGTTTCAGGAAAGCTGATCTTTCCTCACGTTATGTGGGACATGCCCAATATCACTGAGTGGTGTGAGGGTGCAAAGAAAGCACAGCCTGGAGGTGATTGAACAGAGCAGATCCCAGTGGAAGACAAGTAATTGTTGGATCTGAGGAGCAGCTGAGGGAACTTGGATTGTTTAGGCTGAAGGACAGAAAGTTCAGGAAGGACCTTCTTGCTCTCTACAACTCTCTGGCAGGATGTTGCAGCCAGGTGAGGGTTGGTTTCTTCTGACAGTTAACAAGTGACATGTTCAAAAAACATTTGCATGTGGCACATGGGGACGTGGCTTAGTGGTGAACAAGGTGGTGGTGCTGGGTTAATGGTTAGACATGCTGATCATAGAGGGATTTTCCAACCTTAACGATTCCGTGATTCTAAGGAGAAATCACATCAGGGCAGAGGTGGTTGTTAATGTCTGAAGGGATTTTCACCTTGGACACAGGCCCTGCTCGTGTAGAGCTTTCTCAAGAAGGACTTGGGGCTCTCTGCAGTGCATTGCCCCAGGGCCATGTCCCTGCAGCCCAGCAGTGACCTGTGGGGCCAGGCTCAGTCTCTTTCTCTTTCCCCCTCATCCTGGGAAGGTGTTACATCACCCTGACCCAGTCACTGCACCTGACCATGAGTGGAGCCCCCGCGGGTCCTGCAGGGACCGGCAAGACGGAGACAACGAAGGATTTGGGACGAGCCCTGGGAATCATGGTGTATGTGTTCAACTGCTCCGAGCAGATGGACTACAAGGTACTGCCCCTCCTCAGTCATATGCTGCTGTCCCAGAACTCCAGAGTCCCAGGATGTGCTAGGCTGGGAGGGCCCCCCAAGGATCCTGGAGTCTAACCCTCANGCAGTGCCCTTTCCCAGCCTCTCATTCCCAAGTGTTTTCTCACGATCCTCTCGTGGGATAGGGCCAAGCAGTGCCGACCCTGGAGCTGCCTCAGGGCACTGGGTGCTGGGGCTGAGCCTGGTGCTCTGCCGTGGTGCAGTGGGTTTGTGGCCTCAGATCACATTTTATCCAGTCTCTCCTGGAAGTGGGACCGTCAGTAACTGAGCCCTGGTGACCTTTAAATGGAACCAGAGCACAGAGATGTCAAGAGAGTGCAATTAGCAAATCAAGTGGCAAACTGTGCAGAGCTATAAATATTATAATTGAGTTGTGCCTGCTGCTCTGATGCACTTTCCTAAATTCCCACAATGGGCTGTAAATTGCTATAAATAAACAGGCCGAAAAATAAAATCCGTGTTTTGCTGGAGTTGATTC
This sequence comes from Pitta sordida, assembly GCA_013390025.1. Lineage (NCBI taxonomy): Eukaryota > Metazoa > Chordata > Aves > Passeriformes > Pittidae > Pitta > Pitta sordida. The sequence goes on from WEKX01002344.1 coordinate 415,972, forward strand.
CATTTGTGATTTCACTCTTGTAATTTTATTTTCCTTTTTTTTACTTTTCAGTCTTGTGGGAATATTTACAAAGGGCTTTCCCAGACGGGAGCCTGGGGCTGTTTTGATGAATTTAACAGGATTTCAGTTGAGGTCCTTTCTGTGGTTGCTGTACAGGTAAGTGGAGAAAAGCTTGTGGATAAATACAAATATGGAAAGTGCCTGATGCCATCTCAGTTTGTGTGTGGGTTAGTCAGGGACTCTATCCCAACATTAATCACACGAATTTCACAGCATGAACAAAATGCATCAGTGCTGGGCTTCAAACATTTTTGCCATTTCTTTTCTCCCCCCAGTTACAGCAGTTGTGTGGAGGCAGCTCTTTACAGCTTTGTCTCCCAGATCAGCACCCACTGATCTGCACCTGCTCCTCCAGAGCAAGACACATCCATGTGCTGGGCGAGAATCTGGGCAGATCATTGCAGGGAGGAGACCTGCCCTGAGTCCTGGGGAAAAATTTTTTGGGATGAGAGGAGGTGTCTGGGACAGATCCATGGGCTGCTGGACTCTGGAGGTTACTTACTGTCTCCACTCAGGCACAGGTTGTGAGTGATGTGCAACAAACAGCAATATGTTCAAGAGTAATTTCCTTAATGCTCCCTTCCCTTCCCTTCCCTTCCCTNCTGGTTGTGGGGACTGAAGTTGGGACAGAGCTCTCTGAGCTGTGCCTGACTCTGCAGAGGTGTTTTCCCTGTGGAATGATTTCTCAGCTGCCCTGGAGATGGTCTGGATGGTTCAGTGGACTGTATTGATTCTCTGTGTGAGGCCCAGCAGGACCTGTTGGAGAAGGGCTGGGAAGGATCCTGCCCTCCCCATGCCATCCTGTTCTCTTGGGTTGATGTGTAATCCAGCACTTCACCTCCTCCTTCGCTTCCTCTCACTGGCCCATGAGGAAATCTGAGAATGTTTTACAGAGGGGAAAGGGCCATGGGAGGAGAGGCTCTGCTCCATCCCCTGCTCCTGCTCCATCCCCTGCTCCTGCCAGCCCAGGGGATGGGGAGGGAGCTCCAGGGAAGGTGCTGTGGGAGTGAGTCCCCCCCGCCTGTCCCTGAAATCTGGACAGCCCAGGTATGACCGTGGGGCAGCAGGGTGGGAGCAGGCCCTGCTACAGCTCCTGGCTCATTCTTTGGAGCAGAGTGGGGTATGGGTGTTGTCCACATCCTAAATCCCAGGGGAATCCTCTGAAATTGCCAGTTAAATCAGCTTTCAGGGGAGTTGGAGTGGCAGCTGCGTGCTCAGCTGCTCTGTCCAGATCTAGACGCTCCCACAAGGGGAGAGCTGAAGGTCTGGGGGCCTTGAGGGCCTTTAGTGCTGAAAACTGAGCTGCTGAAGTGTCCAAGTTCTGGACCCAAGTTTGAGCCGAGCGCAAGTTTTGGGTAATGAATTCTTCCTAGACCCCTCTGGGGCCTGGCATTTCAGAAAGAAAGATCTAGAGCCCAGAAGTTTCTTCAGTTCTGTAAATGTTTTGGTCAAAGGAGTTGTTGTGAAGCCCTCCATGAACTCCTCACTCCTCTCATCTCTTTCATCCTTGGATCCAAAGTGACATCCCAAAGAAGTCCCAGGCGGGAACAGCTTGACTGTCATTCCCTCCCCATTTCCCCTCTATCAGGTAATAGTTTAAAGTTGTCATTGAAAGTCATCTTTGAGGATCTTAAAATAAAAAGGGAAGCTGAACAAAAGAAGCCCAGCTATGACTCAACTGCTAATGATTCCCTGGCTCCTGGCTGGAGCGTGGCAGGGCTGTCATTCCATCATCGCCTCTCCTGGCTGCCGTGAGGAGTATCCATGGAGATGGTTAATTGGCTCTCTTAGTCATGCAGCTCATGTCCATGTGGGTCCTCACGGAGAGAAACACCATTAATTGCTTAACTGAGATGGCAAACAGCAGGAAGGTTGGAGCAGGGAATAGAGAGATTCCCCCCTCCTGTTTGCAAGGGGGTGTTTGGCTGTGATGGACTTAATCCCGTTGGAAAGGAGGAATGAGGTGGTATGGCTGTGATGGACTCACTCCTGTTGGAATGTGGGGAATGAGGTGGTCTGGTATGATAGACACATCCTTTGGAATGTGGGGAATGAGGTGGTCTGGTATGATGGACTCACTCCTGTTGGAATGTGGGGAATGAGATAGTCAGCTGTGATGGACTCACTCCATTGAAAAATTGGGGAGTGAGGCGATTTGGCTGTGATGGACTCAATCTCGTTAAAAAGTAGGAATGAGATGGTCTGGCTGTGATTGACTCACTTCCTTTGGAAAGTGGGGAATGAGGTGTTCTGACTCTAATGGTCTCAGTCCTGTTGGGAGGTGGGGAATGGGGTGGTCTGGCTCTAATGGATTTGCTACTGTTGGAAAGTAGGGAATGAGAAGAACAAAGCTGCCATAAAGCAAATAGAGTAATCCAGCCAATATTAGTGAGTGAAGGTGGCAGGGGAGAACTTCCAGCTTCTGCCTTGTGGGTTTGGTTTTAAATTAAGCATCTGATGTCCCCAAACCTTTAAAAGCGATATCCAGTGATCTGTTTGCAACTGAGCTGAGGCCAAGACTCCTGGGAAATGCAGCTCCTTTTCTAGGCAAGGAGCAGAGCGGGCCCAGGAGGGTTTGGACTGTGATGGGGAGCAGTGTGTGGAGGGGAGAGTCTTGGAATGGCACTTGGCGCTGGCTGTGCTGGGGGTGCCTGCACAGCCCTGCCTCTCCTCTCCACCTCTGGCCTCTTGCTCCGCTGGGAAGTTGGAAGAGCTGTTTTTTGCTCTGAGATGTACTAGAAAGTGCTCCACAGGGGATGTCAAAAGCCAAGGTGAGATGCAGGCAGCTTTGGAGGCTGTTCCTTCTCCCCTCACCCTCATCCAGAGTTTATGGAGCAAATTCTTGCAGCTCCTCTGCAGTTTGGCTGCACAGTCTCTTCAGCTGTTTTCACCTTTGTCAGAGTTGAGTTGTGTTAAGACACTGATATTGCCACACAAATTTGCTCCAAACAGTGCATAAAGCTTTTTATGGTGAGTAAGAAACCAAACCAGAGCAGTGACAATCCCAGTCATCACGGGCCAAGGGCAGCTCTGCGCTCTGGGGGTTTCACAGCTGAACACCAGCACTGTCTTGGTTCCCAGGTGAAGAGTGTGCAGGATGCAATTCGGGAGAAGAAGAAATCCTTCAATTTTCTGGGAGAAGACATTAACTTGGTCCCTTCAGTAGGAATTTTCATCACCATGAACCCTGGCTATGCAGGACGAACCGAGCTGCCTGAGAATTTAAAAGCTCTCTTCAGGTGAGGCGAGGCCAAGGTTTGTGACTGGCAGAAGTTGTCTTTTGGGTGTTGTTGCCTTTTGACACAGGTTTGGCTTTGTTTTCTTGGGAGTTCCCTTGCATTGGGGATTCACAGATAGTTTCAGCCTTGCGCACCAAGGGGATCATACAGGGAGGGCAGAGGAGCTCTGTCCCTGGCAAAGGCAGTGGAGAACACCTGGAAGATAAAGCTCCAAAGCCACTGCCCTCAAGCTGTGTAGTCAACACTCGCTCTGCAGTCTCCTCTTCCTGTCTCCTCAGGCCCTGTGCCATGGTTGTGCCAGACTTTGAGCTGATCTGTGAGATTATGTTGGTGGCCGAGGGGTTCATCGAGGCCCGGGCATTGGCCAGGAAGTTCATCACTCTGTACCAGCTCTGCAAAGAGCTCCTGTCCAAGCAGGTGAGCCCACTGCTGTGCCTGTGGATTCCAAAAATGGGGAGTGTGGCACTATGCCATGCGCCTCTGTGGATAAAGCTTCCCAGCTTTTATTTACTGCCTGCATTTGTGGCAGCTGCTGGGAGAAGGGCAGGTTTGTGTCCCTCAGAGCTGCTTTCCTGCAGGATCTGCAGGGACAAAAGCCCTTGGGTTAGTGGGAGAGGTTTCTCAAATAGCTCCAGTGGTTGGGCTGGTGTTCAGTGACTATTTGCTTTCCAGTCTTAGTTCCTTTTGCTTCTCCTGCTGCAAGGGGTTAGTGATGACTGTCCAATCCAACTCTTCTCTGTCAAGTGTTGACCATGTAGATCAGTGCAAAACTCTCATTAATCATTTTCTTTCTCATAATCTCCATAGTTGAGCGCTGGATCCAGTGATGAGCTGAATTAGGACTCTGGATGGATCTTGGCTATGCCAAGATAATCCTGGGTGGGGGTGGCCTTGTCACAGAAACTTTGTGCTGTACCCTGGAGGCCTTGGTGGAGGCTGTGGCCTCCCGCATGAAGCTCTCTGCTGTCAGGCTGGCTCTGCAGGGTTGTCACAGAGCAAAGTAAAAGGAGTTGCTTGCTGGCAACTCTTTGGGATTCCATTTGAGCAGTGTCCTTACTGGGATGGACTGGCCCTGGGACTAAATGTGCTTGTGATGGGCAGGATGGAGAAACTTGAGTCTCTGGAGCTTCAGAACGGAGTAACAAGCCTTTCAGCCAAGTAGCTCCTGCAGGCCCAGGGCTCTGGCTGGCCTTGCTAAAGCATAAAGGCCAAGCAAACTGCTTATATTGGGAAAAAAAATTGCTTAGGTTTCTGGAGTGCAAGTCCTACTGCTTACTTAGTGCCAGCTCTGAGCCCATGTCACGGCACAAACAGCTGGATTATTTGACTCTTCAATCCTGTCCCTACCAAAATGGAAATCAGGGACCTCAGGCTGGTGAAGGTCTCTGGGCACAGCACACATAACCCTCAGATTAGCTCAGGTGGTCAGAGCCTGGTGCTAATATTGCCAAGCTTGTGGGTCCAGTCCCTAGAGGGGCCATTCACTGGAGAGTTGGGCTTGGAGATCCCTGTGGGTCCCTTCCAGCTCAGAACATTCTGCAATTCTGTATTTGTTTCAGTATTTCCATCACTGACTGGTCTGGCAGTTGGGAGCTGCCAATTCTTACCCTGCATGGTGGTACTCTCTGGGCATAAACTCATCCCTCCATTGTTTAATCTCTTCCCCCCCGTGCAGGATCACTATGACTGGGGTTTGAGGGCCATCAAGTCTGTGCTGGTCGTTGCCGGCTCCCTCAAACGCGCCGACCCGGAGCGAGCCGAGGAGCAGGTGCTGATGCGCTCCCTGCGCGACTTCAACATCCCCAAGATGGTGACGGACGACGTGCCCGTGTTTCTGGGGCTGATCGGGGATCTGTTCCCTGCGTTAGATGTGCCTCGGAGGCGGGACCTGAATTTCGAGGCGTTTGTGAAACAGGCTGTGCTGGAGCTCCGGCTGCAGCCCGAGGACAACTTTGTGCTCAAAGTAAGACCAAGGAACTTCTGCTCTACCTACCCCAAGCAGGTCACTTGGGTCTTCTCAACCCTCTGTGATTCCACACAACCACAGAATCTGGGAATGGTTTTGGTTGGAAGGGGCCTTAAAGATGATCCAATTCCATCACTAGAGCAGGTTTCACACAAATTTCACAGAATATTCAGAGTTGGAAAGGACCCCCAAGGATCCAACTCAAAAGTTAATGGCCCATACAGGGGTCAAACCCTCAACCTTGGTGTTATGTATTAGCACCAGGTGGCTCTAAACCTTGTCCAACACTTCCAGGGATGGGGCAGTCGCAATGTTCCCATTGCCAACAGACCCTGATGGAGAGAAGAGTCAGCTCTGCTGGGGCTGTTGCAAGTGCAGCTGCTCGTAAAGACAACGCTGCCTCATCCCTGAGTTTTCCAAGGGACTGACTCTTGTAGGCTCATGTGGCCTGGAGAGCAGAGGCTCCTCAGCTGGTGTCTGTCAGGAGGTTTGTCTGCCCACCCAGGATTTCACCCATCATGATCAGAGTGGGCAGACCAAACTCAGTGTCAAATCTGTTATGTCTCTAGGTCACAGCTCTCTAAAGAAGAGGTAATTTTATGGACTCACAGAATTATTTGGGTTGGAAGGGACCTTCAGGGACATGTAATTCCAATTCCCTGCCTTGGGAAGGGACACCTTCCACTAGACCAGGATTTGTAGACCTGAACGTCAGCTTGGCATCTTTGTCTGAGCTCTGGGAGTGTGTTTTGCCAGGTGGTGCAGCTGGAGGAGCTGCTGACAGTCCGACACTCCGTGTTCGTGGTGGGCAACGCAGGCACAGGCAAGTCCCAGGTGATGAGGGCCCTGCACAAGACCTACCAGATCATGAGGCGCCGGCCCGTCTGGACAGACCTCAACCCCAAGGCCGTCACCAACGACGAGCTCTTTGGCATCATTAACCCAGCAACAAGGGAGTGGAAAGATGGTAAATGTCTTTTCAGACCCGAATCTGGGGATACAAAGGTTGTTTTTAATGAATCTCCTGAGTGGCAGCAGGGTGACAAGTTCTCTGGCCACAGGTGTGACAACCCTGTGTGCTGCTCCATGTGGGGTTTGCTGTTGAAAGGACACGTTTTAGCTTTTTGGTCATCAAGTTGGGTCATCAAATGCCATAAGGATAATTATCCTGTTCATTAACACCAGCACTTCCCAGTTCCTAACTGGGGCAGACTGGTTTTTGGGGTTGGATTGGTGGTGGAAGAGAGTTCCCTCCTGCCCTGTGGTGTGCACTGGGCCCCCCCAAGATGTGCCAGGCCCTGTTTTTCTGGCAGCACACTCTGAGCACTCTTGGAGTGGGGTTTTTCCACTCTCAGATCTGCTCTCCAGCACCCAGCGTTTGCCAGGCTGTTGATCCTGATTGCTCCTGAGGGGGATAAGATGAGCCTTTAAAACCTGCTGAAAGATTACAGAGATCTGGAGTGAGAACGTTGGGTTGTGACTAATCTGGAAAGGCAGCTTTGATTTCATGTGTGGCTGGTTTGGGGGGGTGGGAGGACGTCACCATAAATCATCCTGGGCCAGAGCTCTGCCAGGACAGGAGGTTCCACCACCTCCCCTGGCCCCACCACGACCCCTCCTGCCCTCCCGCATTGCTCCAGTGCCAGGGTTAATTTCTTTTTAATTGTCACTGGGGACCCTGAATCAAAGGGATGGAGGGAAGGGTGCAATTCAGAACCCTGCAGAAGGGTGGGCACTGAGGGTCAGCGGGTGACACTGGGCAGCAGGAGGGACACAGCCAGTGCTCTCAAACCTCTAACACAAGAGCCCTTCTCCCTGAGGGCTCAAGGCAGATATTTTCTGCATTAAACATTCCTGCAAATTCAGTTTCTTGATGTTGAGGACCACTACAGGCTGACCAGAGAGGATGTGTTCCCATATGGATCAGCCCCTCCTTTTCCTCTTCCCATGTTCATCCTGTTTCATTGCCAGGACTCGGGAAGTTTGGACATCTTAGGTGGGAAAAGGCCCCACAAGGGAACCCTAAAATTGGGGTTTTTTTTGTAGAACCGAGCTCTTCTTTTAAACCCAAGAGCACTCTGTGGTGTGGATGCAGGAGGTTGGCAGGGGGGCACTTCCCTCATGCTGCTGTGGTGGTGTCCGTGAAGGAAGCCCTGATGCTCTGTGACAGGAGCTGTTGGTGACACTGATGGTGTTGGGATGATTGCCAGGGCATGTCCAACGTGAGGAATGGAGTGAAGGCAGAGCCAGGGCTGGTTTGTGAGCTGCTCTCAGTGTTAGGTCCCTGTGCCAGGTGAGCTGTCCTGCAGTTGTTAAACAGGAGCTTTGTCTTCAGCCATATCACAGAATCACAGAATTAATAAGGTTGTCAAAGACCATAGAGATCATCAAGTCCAACCTATCTATGCCACTGGCCGTTCCTGAGCTGGATCACAAGGGAATAGCTTGTCCTGGAGGAAAAAAATAGAGTGTTTTTTCACAACTCTCCAGCAGAGAGGCTGTTTTTAGTGTCTGCAGAGCAGCCTTTCCCCAGGTATTTCCTCGTGTGGAGGACAGGGCTGGGTTTGTGGAGCTCTCTTTGCCCTGCAGTCCTGCTGCTCTATTCCCAGCCTCTTGCTCTTCTTAACATTCATTATTTACTCCCCTCGAGACACTGTATTCTCTCTGTCTCCTTGATTTTACTGACATTTTGTTCTGTCACTCAATGTCAGCCTGTGCTTGTTCTTCTCTCAATCTCACTGAAGCCATGACCCAGCATTTAAAGCATCTTGATTTCCCTGATATACTTCAAACCACAAAAAACCTCATTTCTACGAATTTCCAAGGCATATTCAGGTGGTTTTCTGTGTGTTGTGTAATTCATGCCTTCTTTTGTCTCTGAGTCTCTGCTCTTCATTTTTCTTATCCCTTGTGATTTGCAGTGGGGATGAAGCTCATGTAGGTCTGCAGTCATAATAACGGATAATGTTTTTTTTTTAATTCAAAGCAGACATCATGTTATAGGATTATTTATGTACAGTTATGAAAGCTTAAGAGGGAAACATCATTTTAGTAAGTTGCTAGAAAAAATACCGTTAAAGCAGGTGACAAATTCAACGTTCATCAACATATTCCTTTCACCCTGCCAGGACTGTTCTCATCAATCATGAGAGAGCTGGCCAACATCTCGCACGATGGTCCCAAGTGGATGGTACTTGATGGAGATATTGATCCAATGTGGATTGAATCTCTTAATACTGTGATGGATGATAACAAGGTAATGGAGAGAAGGTAACGAATGGGGGATTCCTCGTCGGGTGTGATTCAGCCCAGGAGAAGTGCAGATGCTGAAATAACACCTCTTGGAATAATGCAATGGTGTTCCTTCAGATAGACCCACCAATGCTGCAGGAGGGAAATGGTGCATGAGGGAAATAGCTCGGAGCTTGTTTGCTTTGGAATTTCTCTTTTCTGAGGCTCATGAGTGATCACAAATGGCCTGATCACAACTTCAGCCCTTTTAAGAATAGAATAGGGACATAATTCTACACCTTTTTCCCATTTGGGGGGAGTGTTTTGGATTCTGGGTTGTGGGAGAAGGATTATTGCACTGCCTGTTACAAATCATGTCATCAAATCCCAGACTGGTTTGGGTTGGAAGGGACCTTAAAGCTCATCCAGTGCCACCCCCTGCCATGGGCAGGGACACCTCCCACTATCCCAGGCTGCTCCAACCTGGCCTTGGACACTTCCAGGGATGGGGCAGCCACAGCTTCTCTGGGCACCCTGTGCCAGGGCCTCCCCACCCTCACCCTTCCTAGTGTCCAATGCTGCAGTTTGAAGCCATTCCCCCTTGTCATGGTCCAATGTCCTTCCCCAGCTCTCTTGGAGCACGTTCAGGTCCTGGAAGGCCACAATTAGGTCACCTCAGAGCCTTCTTATCCTGAAGCTGAACAATCCCAGCTCTCCCAGCTTTTTCTCCCAGCAGGAAGTCTCCATCCCTCTGACCATCCTGGGGTCTCCTCTGGACTGGCTCCAGCAGCTCCATGTCCTTCTTGTGCTGTCCCCAGGGCTGGAGGCAGCTCTGCAGGGGGGTCTCACCTGAGGGGACAGAGGGGCTGAATCCCCTCCCTTGACGTGCTGGACACAGTGCTGGGACTGCAGCCCTGTCCCAAACAGCTGCTGTGCCCCTTGGAGCTGAGCTGAGCAGCCAAGTGCTGAATGCTCCTAATTCCTGTTCCTGGGGAGCCTCAGCATGTCTGTATCTGTATTTGTGTGTCTGTGTGTGTCTCTGTGTGTGTTTGCAGGTGCTGACTCTGGCCAGCAATGAGAGGATCCCCCTGAAGCCCACGATGAGGCTGCTCTTCGAGATCAGCCACCTGCGCTCGGCCACCCCAGCCACCGTGTCCAGGGCAGGTGAGTCCTGTCCTGAGCTCCTCTCTGGGATCCTGCTGCTGTTCATCAGTGGGGTTTTGCCCTAATTGGTCTCTCTTGAAAGCCCCCAGCCTGGGAGCACAGCTGCCCTTGGTGTTCCTGAAGTGACAAACTGAAGCTCCTGGCCCCACATCCACACGGGGAGCTGTCATCACCCTGGGGATGTGCCTGGAGTTTCCAACTGCTGCTGGGTGACCCTGGCTCCAGCACTGCTCAGGGAGTGCCCCTGCACAGCTCTGCATGGACTTCATGAAGAAAGGGACAGTCTGTATCCCAAATGATCATCATCTTTGGAACAGAAGAGGGGAGAAGGGAATGGAGGTGTCCCCTGGAGCCTGGGGCCCAGAGCAATGACATGACCCAGACAGGGCCATGTTCTAAATTTGGGACAGGGTCATGAAAAGTGTCCTGGTTTCTGAGGTACACCTTTTCATTGTGGTGTTTTAACTCCCCAGTGGGGCAGGAGGCAGGGGCAGGGAATGGGGCACCAGGTGTCTTGGACAGGCTTTTGGTTGTATGAAAGCAGCTGGGGAATTCTGGTGGAAAAGGAATAGTCTGTGCTGTGTCCTTACTGAATGTTCTCCCTTCCCCTGGCCCACAGGGATCCTGTACATCAACCCCTCGGATCTGGGCTGGAATCCCCCGGTGAGCAGCTGGATTGACCAGCGAGAGATCCAGTCTGAGAGAGCCAACCTGACCATCCTGTTTGAGAAGTACCTGCCTGTTTGCCTGGACACCCTCAGAACAAGGTCCCACTGCTGGGAGGGCAGGGATCTCTCACCACTTTCCACACCTGGGTTGTGCTCCACATGACGTGTGTGCCCAGTGTCCTCCTGGTCCCCACAAGCTCTGAGAGTCACTGGATTGAGCTCAGAGGAGCAGCGAGCTCACCTGCCCATCCCTGGCTGGTCACATCTGGTTCTCCTTGGATATTGCTTGGGTTGTTGCTGTACTTGTGTCTGTTCACAGAATCACAGAATCACAGAATCAGTAAGGTTGGAAAAGACCATAGAGATCATCAAGTCCAACCTGTATGTCTGGGAAGATAAATCCAAGAGATCCTACAGAGAAAGTCTTTCCATTCTCCTGACGTGTCAGGCCACACTTGAGTTCACTCCATGAATTATCTTTCAGCAGAGCAGCTTTCAGACCACTGCTGAAGGAAAGTTTTCCATTTGCAGTGTGGAAGCTGGAGGGAGCAGATCCTCTTTTATCCTCTCCCTGCTCATTTTCCTGCCCCACTCCCTTTCCTGCCCCGTGGGGATGGGCAGAAAGCTGCTGTTTGTGGGAGGGGTGGGATTGCTTTACAGCCAGTCCTCTCCTCAGTTTCTTTCCTGATTAATTTGAACTCAATTGAGTCACTTTTTGAGGGCATCCAGCTGGGCATGTTTTCTGGCTCGACATCAGACCAATTAACACGAAGAACTTGGATATTTGGAAGGTTCCTGGTGCTCCTTGGCTTGAGTCACCCTCAAAGAGGTGCCCACAGAGAAGTTGGGCAAGAGCCACAGTTCTTGTTTATCATGATGGTTCACAGCCCTCTTACCCAGACAGAGGGGAGGACTGGCCAAAGGAGAGATCCAAAAACCTGCAGGGAGGGAGGGAGGGAGCTGCTACTTGAAGGGGGCCTGTAGGAAAGATGGGAACAAACCTTTTAGCAGGGTCTGTTGCAACAGGACAAGGAGTGATGGTTCTGAACTGAAAGAGGAGAGATTCAGATGGGAAATTGGGAAGGAATTCCCTGTGAAGGTGGGGAGGCCCTGGCACAGGGTGCCTAGAGAAGCTGTGGCTGCCCCATCCCTGGGAGTGTCCAAGGCCAGGTTGGAGCAGCCTGGGATAGTGGGAGGTGTCCCTGCTCATGGCAGGGGGTGGAACGAGATGATCTTTAAAAGGTCCCTTCCAACCCAAACTAGTCTATGGTTGGATGATTTCTCTCACCCTCTGCCTGCTCCCATAGCTGCACTTCCATTTCAAATCCAAAAAACATGAGTCAGTGTCCAGCTGGGTGTGGGGGCTGTCAGCCCCCACAGGGAGGGCCAGCAGGAGCTGTTCAGGGCATGCAGTGCTCCTTGGGAGTGGGAATCCTGTTAGGGAGCTGCTCTCCCAAGCTGCTGGAGCTGTTGGCAGCAAAGTCCATCTGACATCCCCTGCCCTCTCTGCTGAACATTGTGTCAGAGCATGAAATCCCCAGGATTAGCTGAGGCAGCCCTGAGAGGAGTATTTTGGGAGTTGCTTAATTCAGAAATTGTAGAACCAACCTTTCAAATAGCTGTAATTACTTCATGGAGGACTTCAATGCTGCCACAGTATTAGTTTGGAATTCTGTAAGTGGAGCTTAAAGGAATGTAAAATGGCAAGATGAAAGGGTTTATTTTATTGCTCCTCTATTTGACCACTTTTCAACTCCTCGTGTTCCCAGGAAATCATCGCCTTTAGCAACTCTGACATTTCACTTCTTTCAAGAGGATCAAAGTTTTAAAATGCTTGAAACTTCTGATTACTGTTATTATGTGTGTGTGTGCCAGTGCCAGCAGGTCCAGGGAGGGCTGTTCCTGGGAATGACACACACCTGCTGCCAAGGAAAATGCTGCCACTCTGACACAGCATTCCTGGGCTGGCAGAGACCCTGGGACTTCACCCAATCGTGTGTGCCATGTTTGCAATTTCCATCCCTTAGGTTTAAGAAGATTATTCCCATTCCTGAGCAGAGCATGGTGCAGATGCTGTGTTACCTCCTGGAATGCCTCCTGACCCAGGAGAACACACCTCCTGACTGTCCCAAGGAGCTTTATGAGCTTTACTTTGTCTTTGCTGCTGTCTGGGCCTTTGGTGGATCCATGTTTCAGGACCAGGTAAGAAGGGAGGTCCCACATCAGTACCTTTCACACAGACTTTTTTTTTCTTTTTTTCTCTTTTTCTTGCCTTCCCAGGGCTCGTGCTTTGTCAGTGATGCTGTTTGACCCCCAAACCTGAGCTAAACAATTCCTTTTATAAAGAGCTGCTTATCCAGGGAGTAACACCAGAGGATGACTGGGGCATCACGGGATGGAGGTGGAGGGATATTTGCTTATGCAGAAACATTTCACATTTGGTTAGTTTATAGACATGTGTGGATGTGCACAATGTGATCAATTAAGAGGGAACTAATCAGATGAATCCATCAGTGGAGCCACCTGAGTGGGAGTAAATTCTGGGCTGTGTAGCACAAACCAGCTCTGTCTCCACTGACTGTTGGGAGTTGTGTGTCCTCAGTTTCTGAGGGGATTACACATAAAGGAGTTGTCGGCAGGGCAGGATGGGCCCTGGGGTTCCTGTGTTTCCCCTCTTGGCTGCAGGTGCTGGTGAGGCTGAGGTGGATATTTGTGGCCTCCCCTCCTGTGAGCTGTTGGGGTGTCTAGGAGGAGCAGCTGGGCTCACTTGGGATGTTGGATGTGCACAGCCCAGGCTGGAGTCCTAGAGGGCACAGTCCTGTCACCCAGATCCTCCTGGGCCATGAGGATTCGTCAGGCTGTGGTTCATTAATGGCACCTCTGACATTCCAAGTCCTGTCGTGTCCAGGAGGCAGAGGGGACAGGGCACTCCTGGCCATGTGCTCCCACAGCACATCATTCCCATGGCCTGATGGCAGCTGTCAGCCCCAGAATCCATCTGCTCTCATCACAGGAGGTGGCTGTGAGCTCAACCAGGGCAGTATCACGGGGAGGCAGCACTGGAAGCTGCAGTGACATGGTCTGGGCGATGGGAGGCTTGGATGGATGGAGTGTGGTGGCCGTGGTTCCAGGGTTGTGGGTTCCATCCCTGGGTGGGAGTCGCTTGGGAGTTGGACTCGATGATCCTGTGGGTCCCTTCCAACTCGGAATAACCTGTGAACATTCCCAGTCCCTTCCCAGGTCCTGGTCCCTAGAACACGGGAGAAGCACAGGCAATCCCAGGAGGGCTGAAACACCTGCTTGGTGGGAGCTGGGGCATGTGCACAACAGGGATCTTGGGAAGGATCCAGACCTTCCAGTGTGGTGCTGCTGTCTCTGACCTCCCTGTTCTCTGTCTCTCCCCATTGCCTTGTGCACAGGAGGGGAGAAATGGGAATTACCTGTTTCCTCTTCTGCCCTGTTTCCTGCCTGCTCCTCTCAGCACACCAGGGCTGTCTCTTCATTTCCAAGCAATTGGAAAAGCTGCTGCTGTTTCCAAGCTCCCAGCTGTGAGTGCTCCTTTAGGACAGGAGAGCAGAGGGGGCTGAGTGCCAGCCCTGCTGCCAGTGCTGCTGATGTGAGGCTGTGTGCCATGGTTCTGTGCCTGTGCTGCCAGGATGGCTTCCCACCCTCCTTGGCACTGCTGCCTCCCGACTGAGGGCTGGGAGAGCTGGAGATTCTTCTGTGACTGGTTCAGGGCTGGCAGGAGAAACCTGAGGAGCACATGTGGCACATGAAGAATTGGATTTGGAGTCCCAGGCTCTCAGCAGAGGCACAGGGAGCATTGGGAGTATCTGCCAAGTCTGCAGGTAGAAGGACATTTGGCATCTGCTGGAGCTGCTCACCCCAGTCCTGCCTGGTCCCATGTGGGTGATCACATCTCCTGTCAGGAGAAACCTTGTCCTCAAGTGACTGCCCAGCAACAGGACCCTGGGACTCAGCCAGCCACACCTTGTCTCTAGAAGGCTCTGTGTGGTCTGGAGCATGTGGAGATCTCTCCAGCCTTCCCCTGCCAGCTGTGGCCACTGCCCAGATGTTCACAGGGATCTTGGTTTTGTCCCTCTGCCTCAGTGCTAAACCAACAACATGTGCTGTGGCAGGTATTTCAGGGAGGGATAAACACTGGTAAAACTCAGCTTTACCATCACACCTCATGGCCATGGAATGACCTGTGTGAGTCGAGCTTTATTTGCCCTTGTGGATTTACCCCTCCATTCCCCATGTGCCAGCTGGGAACAGCTCAGCCTTAGTGTTATCAGTGCAGGGTGACTTTAAAACCTGGCCCAGCCAAGCTGGGGAGCAGGGCTGGTCCTTGTCCAGCAGCACAAGGTCCTGACTGCTTAGAGGAACTTCTAGCCCCTTGGGTAGGTTTGCTGGAGCGTGGGTGGGTAACCTATGGACATGGCATTCCCAGGACATAGCAGTCAGTGCTTGCATGGCATGTGTGGTGGCTCTGGGCTCCCCAGGAGCAGAGTCACACAGAATCCAGAATATGCTGAGCTGGAAGGGANCAGGGCCCTTTCCCAGCCTCTCATTCTCAATCTGTCTGTACCTCTGGGGTTTCCCCATCCCAGGTACAGAATCCAACACTTCCCCTTGTTGAATTTCCCATCTTTGGTGATTCCCAGTGCTGGGATTTGTCCAGCTCTCCCTGCAGGGCCTTGCACAGCTGGATGGGTGGCAGGAGATGCTGTGCAGAGGCACAACATTGCTCTGGGCAGATGCTGGACCTAGGGCTGTGCTGGGCGTTGCTGCTTGTGCTGCTCTGTAAATGTCAGAGATGAGAGCACAGCACAGACCGGCTGAGCGAGGGGAAACCTCATGAAAAATGATCCAATATAAAAGCTGTTTATTGCTCCCCACTGAAGGTGCCCTTCGTGCTGACCTTTTGCTGCTGAAATGTCAGGAGGAACAGGCTGCAAGGCTTCCCACTGCTCTGTGTTTGTCAGTGGGGAGCAGGGCCCCTGTATGAAAACAGATGAGAGATTTGCCATTTCCAGGCTCGGAAATGAGCAGAAATCCATCTGGGGTTTTTGTTAAGGAAGCACAATGAGCTCCACACTCTTCTGGTTGGAGAGATGGGGCTGCAACTGCTCCACTCAAGGGCTCAGGGGGCAGGGCAGCCCATCCCAGTGCTCTGTGGGCAGGGTAAGGGCACCAGTGTGAGAAAGCTTTTAGCAGTGCTGGACATTCCCCTCTGCTGCTCCACTGCCAGGCTGAGGAGTTGTGACACCAGGAGAGTGGAGATTAAAGTCATTCTGTCCCTCTGGGTAGCAGGAGACTGCAAAATCCTGGATCCTAATAAAGTGGTTTGCAAATCCTCTGGTCTTTGGATGGGTTGTGGCTCAGGGGACTCTGCAGAGGACATTTGGGTCAAACCCCGGGTTCCTGGTGGAGGCTGAGCAGTCCGTGGTCCCCCCTGCACTCTCCAGGCCTGCTGTGGGAGTGGCTTTGGAGGGGAGAGACCTGCAGATGGCCCTGGGACAAACTGTGCTGCTAAAACTGGCTCAGTTGTGCATCTGGTAGCTCACAGACATTTTTCAGCAGGACTTTTCCCCTCCTTCCCCCACTTCTCCCCATGGCTGGAGGTGCAGTCCCTGTGTCTGTGTGGGGAGACCTGGCACAGGGGAGGGGACCTGGCACAGCCTCCAAGTCCTGACTCAGCACCTAAAGCCAAACCTGTCACCCCAGCTCTTGACAAAAATTCAGATGCTCCAAAATCTCTGTGCACAGAAGGATAAAAGGAGGAAA
The DNA here is from genome assembly GCA_013390025.1 of Pitta sordida. Taxonomy (NCBI): domain Eukaryota; kingdom Metazoa; phylum Chordata; class Aves; order Passeriformes; family Pittidae; genus Pitta; species Pitta sordida. The sequence goes on from WEKX01002344.1 coordinate 432,090, forward strand.
GGCAGGTGCTTCCCAGGCACTGTGGCAGCGTGGAAAGAGCACGGTCCCTCTCCAGTGCTTTGTTGCACTGGTGTCTGCAGTTCCTGCTGCTCCTGCTTGAAAAGAGGCCAGAAAACAACAAGTCAGTGTGTTGCAGAGTGGTGTGATTTATGAGGAAGGGCTTTGGAATGCATGCTCTGACTGTCCATGGCCACGGAGGGAGACGGATGTGGTGTCCTTGTCTGTTGGAAGAAGCAGCACCAAGAATCAATCAAGTGTCTGTTTAGGCATAGGCACGGATTTCTCTTTTTCAAAATTGATCCATCTATCTCACCTCAGACACACTAGGAGTGATCAACACAGAGGATGAATTATTTAGGGGAATAAATAGGAGTGATGAGAAGAAATGAAGAAAATGAAAAATTAGGCTTAATAATGGGAAAAGGGATAAGATCGTTGTGCTGTGGAATGTATTTTAAGGACTAACCCCACTCTGGTGGACAGGAATAGATAATATTCTCCATCACTAATGAACTTCTCCAGATTAGCATATTTTCTCCTCTCCCTGTCTTGCAGCTTGTGGACTACAGAGTGGAGTTCAGCAAGTGGTGGGTGGCAGAGTTCAAGACAATCAAGTTTCCCTCTCAAGGCACAGTCTTTGACTTTTACATTGATCCAGAAACAAAGAAGTTTGAGCCTTGGTCTAAACTTATTCCCCAGTTTGAATTTGACCCAGAGGTGCCATTACAGGTAAGTGAGCCCAGGTTGGCTGAGAGGAGAACTTGTGTTTTGGTGACTGATTTGGTGTTTCAGTGGAGTCTGGTGGATGCACTTTGAGGATGGGATTCTTTATGGGCTACAACTAAATCAACCACCTTCTTTACTGTGCTTTGACTGTGACAACCTCCATCTAACTTCCAAATAGGAGTGAGGTACAGGAGGGACAGGGACAGGCCTGCTCAGGGACCCAGGAGCTGCTGTGCCAGGAGGGGGGAATGGGCCTGTGGAGAGAAGTGATGTGAGACAGATCAGGGACAAAGTCCTGGGACACCATGTTGTCATTCTAGGCAGCTGGAAATAGAGATGGACTTATCCTTTGGCCAAATCAAAGCTTTCCTCAGGTCACAGCGAGTTGTGATTGCCAGCTGCACTTCCCTGTCCTTTTAGAAGTGCCACAGTGAGCAGATGACATGTAAAAATCATCACCATTTGAGCAAATCGTGTTTGTGGGGAGGTCCAGATGCTGCTCCCAGCACTCAGCTGCCAAAGGCTCATCTGCAAAGGTTGATTTTAATGGCTGGCAGCAGCTGTGGTTCACTCCTAGTGCACCCTAGAAATTGGGATCACCTCACTCATTCCTGGCTCTCCCAGTTTTATTTCTCTCCAGGACATGTACAGACAGACTGGGAATGAGATGCTGGGAAAGGGACCTGAGGTTCCTGGTCCATGGCCAGTTGGGCATGAGTCAGCAGTGCCCTGGCAGCCAGGAGGGACAACCGTGTCCTGGGGCATCAGGAACAGCATCACTGGGCCAGGGAGGGGATTGTCCCGCTCTGCTCTGACCTGGGGCGGCCTCACCTCCAATATTGGGGCACTTTGGGCACCACAACCTGGGAAAGATCTGGAGCCATTGGAGAGTTGTGTCAGGGCAGGGGCAGGTTGGATCTCAGGACAAGGTTGTTCTTCTTTCCCCCAGAGGGTGGTTGGGCAGTGCCCAGGCTCCCCAGGGCAGTGGGCACAGCCCCAAGGCTGCCAGAGCTGCAGGAGGGTTGGGATGATCCTCTGGGGCCCATGGGGTGACTCTTGGGGCTGGGCCTGGGCAGGGCTGAGGGTTGGACTCCAGGATCCTTGGGGGGCCCTTCCAGCTCAGCAGATCCTGGGATTCTGTGGCTTGGCTCTTGCATGGTGACACTTGGGGACACTCACTTGCTCTTTGTGCCCCCTAGGCCTGCCTGGTGCCCACCCCCGAGACGGTGCGTGTGCGGTACCTCCTGGACAGGCTCCTGGAGCGCCGGCGCCCCGTGATGCTAGTGGGTGGTGCTGGCACTGGGAAGTCTGTGCTGGTGGGGGACAAACTCTCCTCGCTGGACACACACTCGTATGTGGTGAAGAAGGTGCCCTTTAACTACTACACCACCTCTGCCATGCTGCAAGGTAAGGCCCTGCCTGAGTCACAGAACTTCTGCCCAGCACCTTATGGAATTCCTGGGATGTCCTTGGGGTTTGGATTGTGATGATCACAAGGAATTTCAGGGGCAGACCTGTGGGTGAGCTGCCCACGCTTTTTGTGGACACTGCACTGGCACCTGCAGACCCTTAAATCCCGTGGTGAAACTCCAGCCAGCAGAGCTCTGGTTTTGTGGAAGATGTTTTTTCCCAACGTGAGGATTTGAATTCTGAACCCCCTCCTTGTTTCAGGGCTCTGCCAAAGCAGAGGCTTCAATCTGCTGCAGTTTTTATGGCTTGTACTCGACTTGAAGTGTGTCTTTAATGTGCTGGAATTTAAGCCCGTGCTGAATAGGATGGGTTTCTTGGAGAGGATCCAAACTGTCCTCAGGGTGCAATGATGGGAATTGCATCCCAATTAAGCAGTGAGGATGGTGCTAATGGATATGTGCCGGCTCTAAGCCAGGGCTGCTTCCTGGGGCTCTTCGCCCACCCTGCTGCAGCCTAACGTGCTCTGTGGGGCAGTTCCCACATCCCAACTTCCCAGGGGCACAGGAATTGCTGACTGGGGGGCACAGGGACCCAGGGAATTGCTGCTCCATGAGAATATCTTTGATCTGAGTTTTGGCACATCAGTGAAAAATGGAGTTCTACCCCAAGATAAGGTATGTTTTGCTGTGCAGCCTCTTCAGAAATGATGAGATGAGAAAGGAGGGAATTCTGGAAAGGTGGCTCATTATGGAATGGTGTCTGAAGAGAGATACAATAACTTTATGTGTATTTAATAAGCACTGATGAAGCAAACTGGTTTATTTTGAGTTGAACAGCTGTGAAACCACCATAAACCAAACTGCTTCCTTTATTCAACTTGGTTTGCCCCAAATGTCCTGAACTCCTTCTGATTCCCCAGAAAAGCTGTGGCTGCCCCATCCCTGGAAGTGTCCAAGGAGCCACCTGGGATAGTGGGAGGTGTCCCTGCCCATGGCAGGGGGGGGAATAAGATGAACTTTAAGGTCCCTTCCAACCCAACCCAATCTGTGGTTCTGAGCCCTGGGGAGATGGATGAACTCTTGGGGCTGGGGCTGTGCAGGGCTGAGGGTTGGACTTGATCCCTCAGTGGAATGGGCTGCCCAGGGAGGTGGTGGAGTCGCCATCCCTGGAGGTGTTCAAGGTCAGACTGGATGAGGAGCTCAGTGACATGGTCTGGATGGTGGGGAGTTAGACTCGATGATCCTGAGGGTCCCTTACAGCTTGGAATAACCCGTGAACCTGTGACTCTGTGTGGGACTCTGGGATTCCCTGGGCAGCCCAGCACAGGAGGCACTGTCTGGTGTCCCTGTTTGCTCTGGGCTGAGCTGTGCCTCCCTTGCCCTGCAGAGCAGAGCACAGCTTCCTCATGGGGATGAGGATGGAGCGGAACATCTGCTTTGGGAAATGTGATTTATCCAGCTTGGCCTCCTTCCCTGCTGCTCATTTTTTAGAGTTAATTTGTCCCTTTTTGTGGAGCTTGTCAGTTGAGCGGGTTATTTCCCCCCCACCCACCCCAGCAGGTGTTTCTTTAGATTTGTAAAATGTGCACACCAAGCTGTTTGGGGGGGGTATATATTTTTTTTTTAAGAACCTGAAAGCCAGGAATTTTCCCAGAAGGTGCCTGTTGAGGCATAGATTTTTAAGGTGCAGAGCTGCACCATGCAGGGGAACCACAGGGACGTGGTTCAGTCCATCCCTGGGAGTCTGTGTGTTACACAATATTGTGTGCCCAGGGGTTAAAAGGAGACAGACACTCTGTACCCAAACTGGCACCAGCTGGGTGAGTTTCTTTGGTGTATTGTGACCAAATCCCTGACCTTCTGCTCCTCCAGCAGCTCCATCCCTCCCATTCCACACCTTCCCACTCCAGATCTGCCCAGAGAAAATGACAATAAATGCTATTTATGGGTCATTTTTCCCACCTTGCCCATTGACCTGGAGGTGTTTAAGAGTCGGCTGGATGAGGCAATTAGTGCCATGCTTTAGACAGTGGGTTGGTGTTGGGTTGCAGGTTGGACTCGATGATCTCCAAGGTCTCTTCCAACCTTGCTGATACTGTGAGACTGTGACACTGTGACCAGCAGGTGACAGACACCACACTGGCCCTGTCTGTTGGGCACTGAGTCTCCAGCCAGGAGTGTTCCATGGCAGGAGCTCAGAGGCAGCCACAGGAACCCTCCAGGACTCGTGGGGGATACAGCTTTGAATTAAAATGCAACTTCCACAAACAAGTCACTTCATCGTCAGTAATTGCATTTCACTATGATGAATCTCCTGCATCCTTGTTTAACCTCGAAAAGGGCTGATTTTATATGTTAATTAAGCCCTAATTAAATTTAAATTAAATGCTTATTTGAAACACTTGATTTGACTTGCTACCAGAAATTTCAAATATTGTGGTTTTATTGAAGGGGGAGAGAGGCTCCACTGAGGGAAGATCCATCATTTTTCTGAGCACAATTTGTGCTTTTGTGCAGGAAGTGTCTGGCAAGAAAAGAGCTGAATTGTGAGCAGTGGGCAAGCCAGGCTGTCTGCAGGGAAAACATGGGGGGTTCAAGGATTTGTGATCTGAAAAAAACCAGAATATAAATTTCTCTTAATAATTTTTGCACTGGGTGAGGAATGGCTGAAATGAACATTTGCACAGGGAGGTTTTTACCCAAGTCCCCTGTGGTCCCTCATTACAAAGAGCTGCTCCTTGCTGTGCTGCTTAACCCCAAAGTGTGTCAGGGAAAGGAGCTCTGTTCCCTCCCCAGGAGAGCAGGGAGCCCTTCAGAGGGAGCAGGATGCCCAAGAAAGCTCCTGGCAGAAAAAATCCTCCCCAGATTTAGGCAGAGGATCTGCTGCTGGCTGTTTTGCCACTTACTGAGGCAGTAAAGGTTGTTTAGGCTGCAGTGAAAGGAATCAATAACCTATAAAACATTATGTGCAGCAGTGTGGGGTGATTTGCATTAAATATCAGCCCAGCATCATAAATATTCCCCAGATGTTATAATCTAGAGCAACAAACAGCCTTAGCCTCTGCTCTGACAAATGAAAACCTTCCAGAGTTTCAACATGAGATATTTTCCCTCTGTGGTGCCCTTTGCTCATGGGTGACCCTGCTGAAATCTGAGTGGCAATGGGACAGCTCAGGTTGGAGTTGAGTCTTGTTGAGGAATGCTGGGCAGGGGATCAGGAAACCTGGAGGTATTTGGGGCTGTTCAGCCGGGAGAAGAAAAGGCTTCAGGGAGACCTTAGAGACCCTTCCAGTGCCTGAAGGGACTCCAGGAGAGCTGGAAAGGGACAAAGGATGGGGTGTCCCATTCCTGGAAGCGTTAAAGGTGACGTTGGATGGAGCTGGGAGCACCCTAGGAGAGTGGAAGATGGCCCTGCCCATGTCACAGGGTGGAACAAGATGATCTTTAAGGTCCCTTTCAACCCAAACATCCTGTAATTCTGCGATTCGCTTTGCTACATTTAAATAAATAATATTGCTTTGATGGCACTAAAGTTGTCCAGAATTTTGGCCCTGAAAACACCCATGTCCTTTGTCTAACAGGTGTAAAAAAATGCATTTTCACTCATAAAATCAACTTTGCTCATGGGCTTTGTGCTCCAGCATCTCCCTGCTCCCATCCCAGGGTCCAGCCACTGCTTCTGGGGTGACCACAGGGCAGGAAAGTGGAGGGGACTCACTCCTCCATGTGAGTGGATCAGAAACACCCTCAGCGAGCAGGACTGAGTTTTAAACAATATGCAGAAGGGATTCAAAAGGCTTTATCTTGCATGAGAAGCTTTTGTTTGCTCTGAAGTAGATCAGGCTTGGAGCAGAGTGTTTGCTGGGTTTTGTTTGCAAGGAGGAATTGAGAACTTTGGGATTTGGGTTGAGTCACTCCAAAAATCTGCCCAAGGGTGGCTGCCAGCCCCAGACAGAGCTCATGGTGTTGGGACAGGCACCATCCTGCCAGCCCCAGACAGAGCTCTCAGCTGCTCCATAAGCACAGCCTGGGAACAGCCACCATCCTGCTGGGTGCAGCATCCTGTGCCAAGGCCAGCTCTACCTTCCCCAAAATCACTGAACAGCCCAAGTGAAGCTGAGGGACCAAGGGCTTCCCCCTGTGCCCACACTGAGTCTTGCCCAGAGCTCAGCTCCTGGGGCTGCTGGAGCTGCTCATGGCTGAGGAATCCTTTCTCTTCACCTCTGCCCATCCAGGTGTGCTGGAGAAGCCTTTGGAGAAAAAGGCTGGCAGGACTTACGGCCCTCCCGGCACCAAGAGGCTCGTGTACTTCCTGGATGACCTGAACATGCCCCAGGTGGACACGTACGGGACGGTGCAGCCCCACACGCTGCTCAGGCAGCACCTGGACTACGGCCACTGGTAGGAGCTCTGTGGCCACAGCCTTTGTGTCCAGCTCTGCTCTTGGGAATGGGATTTGGGAGGAAGTTAATTGATCCCTCTTCCCGTGCTGGCTGTGGTGTCTGGCTGTGTTCAGTTGGAGCTTGCTGGGAGGCTCTGGGTGAAAGGAACTTTGCGTGTCCCCATCAAACACACTCCCTGACCGCCTGAGGAGACTTTTCCTCTGCTCCTGCTCAGCTCCTGACTGGTCCCAGTGCAAAGCCTTCAAGGAAAGCACCATGATCAGGCTCAGCTCCTTGAGGTGCTGAAAGCAGAGGAAAGCCATGAATTGGGCTGAGCTGGGATGAGCTGCCCCTGCTGTGAGCACCTGGTGCTGTTTTCAGTCAGGCAGCAGCAAACAGGCATTTTCCAGGCAGAGGTAATTTGAAGGAAAACCAGTGACAGTGTTTTGGGAGGAGATTGGTGTGTTTTACATCTCAGCCAGCAGTGCTGCTGTGAGGGACACGGATACTCAGAGCACTCCCGCAGGGAATGCAGGGCAGGGACTCAGCAATTCCCAGTCTCCTCAGCTCTGAGTGTGCCTGTACTTGAACCAAAGTTTCCCAAGTACAGGTAGGTACAAAGCTTCCCAAGTGCAGTGGGGTGGAGACAGAAACCTGGGGCTGTGGGTGTCAGGGAGGTTGGGCAGGTTCTGGGGGCGTGTGGGAAGCACTGACACCTGGGTCATCCCAGGTTGGCCCAAACCAGAGGCATTCCTGTGATTTTCCACAATTTCCATGTCAGAGCTGGTTTTGCTCAGAGCTTTTTACCACCTGATGGAAACACCAGCAACAGGTTGTTGGAGCAGCTGAGGGGAGACCTCTTTGCAGTGACCCCTTCCTGGGGAGGGGCAGAGGAGGGGCAGGCCCTGATCTCTGCTCTGGCAGGAGCAGGGACAGGAGGCAGGGAATGGGCTGGAGTTGAGTCAGGGCAGGGGCAGGTTGGATCTCAGGACAAGGTTGTTCTTTGTCTTTCCCCCTGCAGAGGGTGGTTGGGCAGTGCCCAGGCTCCCCAGGGCAGTGGGCACAGCCCCAAGGCTGCCAGAGCTGCAGGAGGGTTGGGATGATCCTCTGGGGCCCATGGGGTGACTCTTGGGGCTGGGCCTGGGCAGGGCTGAGGGTTGGACTCCAGGATCCCTGGGGGGCCCTTCCATCTCAGCAGATCTTGGGATTCCAGGATTCTACCTGCAGACCTGTAGCAACCTGAGCCCTGCCCTGGTGAGGGGCAGAACGACCTGCTGAGGCCATGGGGACACACCCAGGGGGTGGCAGCAGTGACTGCCCTGGCTGTGACACCCTCTGTGGCCGTTGCTTTGCCCAAAGGTACGACAGGAGCAGGCTGTCCCTGAAGGAGGTCACCAACGTGCAGTACGTGTCCTGCATGAACCCCACTGCCGGCAGCTTCACCATCAACCCCCGGCTGCAGGTGAGGCCCTGGGGGAGGGCACGGCCCTGGTGTAGTTTGGGGTGGGTTGTTCAAGCACAAGGTTTGAGGAGAACCTCTGGCAGATCCTGCTCTCGTTTGCTCAGTGGAAATTATGTGGATCTGTTAGGTGGCTGGAATTCCTGCTGGAGAGGCTGCAGACTTGTTGCCTTTCCCCCTCCTTTGTGTTTCCTCTCATTCTGCTCCTCCATGGGAGGAAGAGGGCACAACTTCCCTGCCACCCACACCCACTCTCAGGGCAGCTTCTAGTTCAGACCTGCAGATTTTGCCTTCCTTTGCCTGATACCTTTACCTCTGGAGAGTTCACTAGTGCCTTTTGGTGGTAAGGCATTGGAACCAGCTGCCCAGGGAAGTGGGGTCACCATCCCTGGAAGTGTTCAAAAATGAGGAGACATGGCACTTCATGGTATGGTTTAGTGGGATTCAAGAGGTTGGACTTGATGACCTTAGATCTTAGAGGTCTTTTCCAACCTTAATGGTTCTCTGATCTCCTCTTTCTTTACAAGTTCCAAATCAATAAAGGGTCTTCTGGGAGGTGGCACCTTCCAGGGGCTGCTCCTGCCAGAGGCAGGACTGGGCCTCGTCAGGGCTCAGCAGGAGCTTCAGACCTTCCAGCTCTTCAATGACTTGAGCTTCCAGCACAGCCTTTGTGACATAACAAGTGTCCCCTGCCAATTGTCCTCTTCTGGGAAATTGGAAGGAGGAGATAGTTCTGGTGGGATCACAGAGCATCCCAGGCTGGAAGGGACCTGGAAAGATCATCTGGGCCAACTTTTCCTGGGAAGGGGAACCCAGATGAGATTATCCAGCACCGTGTCCAACCACATCTAGTCCCCAAAGTACATTTGACTTGAGAGGCTGGTGCCCATCTCTCTGACCTTTCTGTGTCTCCCTTTCTCTTCCTCAGCGTCACTTCTGTGTCTTTGCCCTCTCCAGCCCTGGTCAGGAGGCCTTGTCCAGGATCTACAGCACCATTTTGGTGCAGCACCTGGAAAGTAGGAATTTCTCAGAGGCTGTGCAAAAATCAGCTCAGCAGCTCCTCGCCCTCGCCCTGGGGCTGCACCGGAGGGTGGCTGTCACCTTCCTGCCAACAGCTGCCAAATTCCACTACGTTTTCAACATGAGAGACTTCTCCAATATCTTCCAGGTAAGTTCATCTCCTGTCCTGTGGCATTTAGTGCTTGTCCCCATGCCAGGGAATTTGTTGTGGGGTTGTTTTGTTTTGTTTTTTATTACCTCACATACTTACAAGCTGACCTACCTTTCTTTCTGTGAAACATGGTACCAACCAGAGTAAATGCCAAAACTTCGCCTCTGGCCTGACCATTAAGGCTTGGCACAGCAAGTCCTGCTGTGTTTGGTGCATGCCAGACCCCTTCTCACCTGGCAGTGCACAGCATTCAGGCTAGGAGACTAAAACAGGGGTTTATAATCATGGTTTTATTTTTTCCTGGCTGCTTTAGAAACCCTGTTCAGTTCACTCCCTTGTGTCTGTGGTAGATACACCTTCATTCAGAAAGGGAAGCTGTGGGCCTGTGTCCCTCTGGCCCTTGGGGAGGAAAACCGTGTCCCACCCAGCAATGACACAATGTGTGTGTCCCCTGAGGAAAGACAGTGATCCTGGACCATTCCCTAATTTCTGGTTGGGTCTGGGTTGATTCCAGAGCTCCATGAATTTGAGGGACACCAGTTAGAACCTCTGTCCAGCTTCCCCTTATCAGTGGGGAGGGATGAACAGTTCCAGAGGGAGGTGTGGGGCTTGGGGGTGTTGAAGTCCCCTCTGGCTGAAGAAGGGACAGCCAAGGGAGCTTTGGCTCAAGCTCAGCCCTTCATGCAGTGGCCGTTGGGGTTTGTGGTGGAGCTGGGCCTTGTCTGTGTGACCTCAGCTCCACTCGTGTGGGGTCCATGGCACCACTCCACCACTCAGGGACATTATTTCTTGCTGGGAGCACCTGGTGGACCCTTTGTGGGCTGCTGGCCCTGAAGAGGGAGCACAGGGACTGGTTCAGCTGCGCTGCCAGAGCCAGGACAGCTTGGTGACATGGCTGGCCTGTCTTCTCAGGTGCCCAGCGTGTGAATGCAGGATGGCATTTAAAGAGCTGATAAATCAAACAAAACCAGCTTTGATTTGCTTGCTGAATTACCAGCCACTGTATCCAGGAGAAGTTGTTCAGCTATAGAAATGTTTTCTTCCATCAATGGAGAGATTCTGTTTGTGTGTTTTCCTCAGCAATCTCATGCTTTGAAGCAGGAGGTGTTACTGCTCAAAGAGCCTTTCAGAGTTTCAAGCTGATTAATAAAATCTGAGACATTTCTCAGCAGCCAAATTGAGGGGTTTGAAACACCATAACCTCTTTAAACCCTGTAATTTGTTGCTGTCCTTGTTACCATCTGTTTTACAAAGTAGGCTCTGGAAGTTCAGCGCCTTGTGTCTGGTCCATCAGACAAGAGCTGAGTGACAGTCCTTGGGAAATCTGAGAACAGGACCTGGAACAAGTTAATAACTCCACTGTGTCAGGGAGGAATCAGACCTGTCACTTGTGCTCAGCTGAACATCAGCAGCCCTGACATGAGATGTGGGTCATGTTAAATCCTGGCTTCCAGTTAATCTGGGCTTTGAAAGGCACAGGGAGAGAATGGCAGCGTTTCAGTGGGAAGCTTTAATTTGAACTGTTGTCTGCTTGGAAGGTGCCGAGGTTGGGAGTGTTAGAAACCATCCTGCCACATCCCAGTGCTGGGCCAGAGGCTGGGACTGACAGGAATGCTCCTAATTCTCTTATTTTCGTGGAGATTATGGGGAAAAAAAACAACCTGAGGTTGGGACCTGCCCTGTCAGAGTCCTCTCAACCTGTCCCCAGTGCCACGGCAGATGGGTCCTGCTGGGACAAGGAGCAGACTCCCTGTTCCTGTGCCACATGGGCCTCACCCCCTGAGGCATGGTTCAGCCCCTGAGGGGGATGGCTCAGCCCCTGAGGGGGATGGCTCAGCCCCTGAGGGATGGTTCAGCCCCTGAGGGGGATGGCTCAGCCCCTGAGGGGGATGGCTCAGCCCCAGGGAGATGGCTCAGCCCCTGAGGGGGATGGCTCAGCCCCTGAGGGGGATGGTTCAGCCCCTGAGGGGGATGGCTCAGCCCCAGGGAGATGGCTCAGCCCCTGAGGGGGATGGCTCAGCCCCTGAGGGGGATGGTTCAGCCCCTGAGGGGGATGGCTCAGCCCCTGAGGGATGGTTCAGCCCCTGAGGGGGATGGCTCAGCCCCTGAGGGATGGTTCAGCCCCTGAGGGGGATGGCTCAGCCCCTGAGGGATGGCTCAGCCCCTGAGGGGAATGGCTCAGCCCCTGAGGGGGATGGCTCAGCCCCTGAGGGGGATGGCTCAGCCCCTGAGGGATGGTTCAGCCCCTGAGGGGCTGGGTTACCCTGCAGGGAACCTGGAACTGATGAGTCCTGGCCGCGGGGTGATGGTTTCCAAAGCGTGGGGTGACCCCCTCACCCCAACGGGCCCTGCTGCTGCTGCAGAGGCCTTTTTGTCACCAATGTCACTATATTTGATGTCACTGAGGAGCCTCAGCACAGCAGAGAGGGCTGTGGAAGCAGCTTCTGGCCTTCCTGGTGAGGAGCAGGAGCTGAGAGATCTGGCTGAAATACAACCAGAGGGCTCCCCAGTCTGCACTGAGGTGACAAGGGCAAGGCTTTCTTCAGCCTCTTTTTTCCTTTGTTTCCCCTTTGATGTTGGCACCACCTCCATCCCAGATGAGGTGACCCATGGCCATGAGTCCCTCATGCATCCCACACAAAGATGTTATGGTTTTTCCTGGAGATCCCATTGCTCCCTGGGGATGCAGCTGGTTGTGCTGGAGGAAGAGCTCTGGGAGGAGGGAGAGGGGTGGGTTTGCAGAGTGAGAGCAGGGGAGATGCTCAAGGAATCAGTGAGTTCACAGCTGAGGTGTGTGCATTTCCTCCCCCCTGAAACATGCACATCAAAACACAACTTTTATGGTGTGTGGGATCTTCAGACTCAGCCCTTCAGAGGGAATTGAGAGACACTGAGTGATTTCCAATTTTTATTTTAACTAATTTAGGGCCTGATGGTTTTCTCCTTCATCTCTTTTTAGTTGTCAACTCTTCTCACTGTTGGTTTTTTTTTTTCCTGAAATAAATAAAATGCTTTGGCAGCTGTAATGACAGATGTGAAACCCAAACAATCTGAGCCACGGCCCAGTGAGCTGAGAGGGGCTGCTTTACATTGCTTTCAATGCATTTCATATTTAATGTACAAATAATTAGATGTTAGGAAGAAAAGCTGTCTGTTTAATTCATGCCATGGAAAACCCTGGGTGCTGTTAATAGGCTCAGTATAGGCAACACCTCTTTGAAATAGAATTCTTTTATGCATTTTAATAGAGTTCATGGTAAACATACTGTGCTAAGCAGACAGCAACTGATATTTCCTGCAGGCAGAATGCACCTAATTAAAACTAATTGATTTAAAAATAAATGGCCACCGTGAACATTTCCCAACTATTTCATTTTTTTCTTGACCAAGCACCCCCATGGTTTGGGGTCAGGATGGAAAAGCTGCACGTTTTGGGGGGTGGCTGGTCCTTCCAGCCCAGCCAGGGGGGGTCACAGTGAGTATTCAGAAGAATGTGGGAAATAGGCAACCCCAGAGGGTGGGCAGCACATGAGGGAGGTGATAATACCCCTCCTGGAGCAGTGCCCAGCTCTGGGACAGCACAGGAAGGACATGGAGCTGCTGAGTTAAATCCAGAGGAGGCCCCAGGATGATCAGAGGGATGGAGCAGCTCTGCTGGGAGGAAAGGCTGGGAGAGCTGGGAATGTTCAGCCTGGAGGACTCCAGGAAGAAGTTCATGTTGCCTTCCAGTGCCTAAAGGAGCTCCAGGAGAGCTCAGAGCAACTTTGGGCAAAGGATGGAGTGATAGAACAAGGAGGAATGGCTTCACACTGACAGGAGGTTTAGATGGGATATTGGGAGGAGATTCTTCCCTGTGAGGGTGGGGAGGCCCTGGCACAGGGTGCCCAGAGAAGCTGTGGCTGCCCCATCCCTGGAAGTGTCCAAGGCCAGGTTGGAGCAGCCTGGGACAGTGGAAGGTGTCCCTGCCCATGGCAGGGGGTGGGACTGGATGGTAATTAAGGTCCCTTCCAACCCAAACTATCCTGGAATTCTGTGATAAAGAGCTTTGGGAGATTTAGGGTGACAAAGGGCCTGTTCTGCAGGGGTTCTCCACTCCAGCAGGTTGCTGGGGGGTGACTCAGCCATACCCTGACACGGTGGGGGCTGGGCTGAGCTCCCTCAGGGGCAGCCTTGGGCCGCCTGACAGCCTTTGCTCTCCACAGGGCCTTCTGTTCTCTAGCCCTGAACACCTGAAGGCCCCCCAAGAGCTGGTGAAGCTCTACCTGCACGAGTCCAGCCGGGTGTACCGGGACAGGATGGTTGAAGCAAACGATTTCAGCACCTTTGATAAAATCCAGCGGGAGATGGTGAAGAAGTTCTATGATGTAAGTCTTGACATCTGACTCAGAACCACAGAATGAGCTAATTGGAAGAGAAGTCAATATTGGGGATTTTTCTTTCCTCCTCGTTCTCCTCTTTCCCCTTTTCCAACATGCAGGTGCAGCTTTATGGACATGACAAAGCTGGGAAGGGCTTTTCTATACTGCTCACACAGATATTTTTTTCTCTTTTACAGGACATTGAAGAAACTTTGGAGCAGACCAAGCACATGAATATTTATTGCCATTTTCCTAAAAGTAATGGGGAACCAGCCTACAGACCAATCCCAACCTGGGAGGAGTTGAACCAGATCCTTGTGGAAGCCTTGGAAAATTACAATGAAGTCAACGCTGCCATGAACCTGGTGCTGTTTGAGGACGCCATGTGCCATGTGTAAGGGCATTTCCTGGCTCTGTGCTCTCCTCAGGGCATTTGTGGGTCCAGATTGCTTTGGGGAGTTTCCTGGAGGATGTGGGAAGGTGGATTCATGGGCCAAGGCCAAAGATATGAAGTTTAACAAGGGCAAGTTCTGGGTCTTGGTAGCATTCCCCAGGGAATTCTACAGGCTTGGGGCAGAGTGGCTGGAAAGCTGCCTGGGAAAAGGAGCTGGGAGTGCTGGTCAACAGTTGCTGAACACGAGCCCAGGGGTGCCCAGGGGGGCAGGAGGCCAATGGCCCCGGGCTGTGCCAGCCAGGGGGTGGCACCAGGCCCAGGGCAGGGACTGTGCCCTGTGCTGGCACTGCTGAGGCACCTCAAATCCTGGGGAAACTTCTGGGCCCCTCACACAAGACATGGAGGGGCTGGAGCGTGTCCTGGGAAGGGAACGGAGCTGGGAAGGGGCTGAGGGAGCTGGGGGGGCTCAGCCTGGACAAGGAGCCTCAGGGGGCACCTGGAATTCTCTGCAACTCCCTGGCAGGAGGGGGGAGCCGAGGGCGGTCGGGCTCTGGTCCCGGGAAACAAGAGACAGGATGAGAAGGACTGACCTCGAGTTGTGCCAGGGGAGGTTCAGGCTGGATATTTGGGAAAATTTCTTCCTGGAAGGGGTTGTCAAGCCCTGGTACAGGCTGCCCAGGGCAGTGGTGGAGTCACCATCCCTGGAAGTGTCAAGAAAACTTGGATGTGACACCTGGGGACATTGTTTAGTGCTGAACGTGGTGGAGGTGTTGTGTGGACTTGATGACCTTAAAGGTGTTTTCCAACCCTAAAGATTCCACGATTCTGTGCTAATTCCAGATGATGGAGCTGGAGCTGTGATGGAATCTTTGGCCCTTGTTCATCTGCATTTTGCTCCAATATTTACCAAACATGACAACATTCAAGTGCTTTCCCTTTCGAGTGTCTTCCCCTGAAAACCAGTGACAGAACTGGTTGTACTGGGATTTCCATGAAGGCTCTGCCAGCCATGTTTCCACAGGTTCTGGGTGGGATTTTCCTGTGGAGACAAAGTAAGATTATGTGCATTCAGGCTACTAGTTTGACAGAATGGAGGCATTTAAACTGCTTTCATCCTCTGGAAAACCTGCCTCCATTTGGAAGCCTGGGGGTGTAGGTGGATTCCTGCTGGAAATCAGACATGTGGGACTGTATGAAAATAAACCTCCTGTTGATCATTCTGGAGCTGTTTACATACCTGGGGTGCACCCCCAGCTTTCAATTTCCAGCAGAGACAGAGGCACTTTTGGTGCTGCATTCAGAGCTGCCCTCAGGTCACTTCAGAAGATGGACCCACCCTGGGAAGCAGAGTTTTCACTCTGAAAACTTTGTGCCAAGAGCTGCAAGTTTAGAATTCCAAGCTAGAAGGAAACCACTGTCCTGATCCTCGTCAGGTGTCACTTCTGGCTGGACCTGGCACTTAAATCACTTCCTGTCATGCAAATTAAATATATATATATATATATGTGAAGTGCTGTTTTTGTTAACAAACTGCTTCCCTGTGCCTGTTCCCAGAGCTCCCAACCTGTCCCATGTTCCAGTGGCCTGGGGCACCTTTTCCCTGTGACATTCCCTCCTCTGCAGTAATAACTGATGTCCCCAAGCATTTCTGCTTGCATTGCTTGCACAATGGCCACAGGAATATTAACCCTCTTGAGCTTTACATACAGTGGGATTTCTAACTAAGCCTGGAATTATCCTTCCAGTCAATTCTGGGAATATTTGGGAAGTGTGGGTGGAGGATCCAGCAGGATTTCACTGGAGCTGAGTGAGGTCCATTCACTGCATTTGGAAATTGCCTTTGGCTGAAACACACAACTTCTCCCACCTCAAATAGTGTTGGAATGTCAGCTTGAACCTGCTGAAGAGTTTCAGTTGGAATTAGAAAAGGGACAAAAAAAAAGAGGAAATTTGAGGAGTTTCTGTAGGGATTTGGGAGATACCTGTGAGGCACAGACACCTGGGAGAATTCAGGCCTGAGGAGCTGAGAGCAGGATGCTAAAGCCTCACGGGCTGGATTGCTTCTCTGGGAATCATTTCACAGAAAGTATTACATTGGAATGATAAAATTATCACAAACTGGCCAGAGTCTGTGCAGAGATCATAAAATATTTGAGTTGTAATAAAACAATGCAGTGTTTCTCACAGCTTGATTTGAAAAATAATTAGATTAGTGCAGGAAAATGCTGAAGAGAGCTGAATAAAGGCAGTGCTATGAAGAGGGGAACAGTGCTTGAGTTTCAGACACAGGACAGTGAGAGTTCCTCTGAACTCCCCTCACTTGGGGTGGGAAGAGAGAATAAAAAAGAGGCAGACAGAGCTCAGTGTGTGACTGAACAGACCTGGAAAATAACAGCAAGTTTATTGTGAGAGAGAGAAAATCTCCCTCTGAGGGGGTGGTGGTTGGGATAACCAATGTAGGAACCAGGAGTGGGTTATCCAGGATGGTTTTGTGCCGTCCCAGATGTGTGAATATTCTGTAAAGCACAGCAGGATTCCTCACCCAGCACAGACCTCACCTTTCCTGGGCAGGTGTACCAGAGTTTGGTTCTCAATTGTGTTTTAGTGTAATGTCCTTTTCTCCTTTGGCCTCCCCACAAAGGTATCCAGACCTTCACTTTGACATAGACTTGCAGGTGGATATGAAACTGGGCACATTCCAAATTGCCCCCAAACTGGTTTGTTTTTTCATCAGCAACATCCTCTGCAGATCTCAGCAGAGCTGGGCATTGATTGCTGACATGACTCTGAGACTGACAGTTTTCATCCTGTTCAAAGTCCAATTTCTCACAGAATAAAATATGCATTGAAAAGCAGTGGGCAGAGAAATTGCAAAATGCTCTTGTTAATGAGAGCTTTGGTGTCCCTCCATTCAGCTGCCGCATCAACCGTGTCCTGGAGTCCCCCCGAGGGAACGTCCTCCTGGTGGGGGTGGGAGGCAGTGGGAAGCAGAGCCTGACCCGCCTGGCAGCATTCCTGAGCTCCCTGGAGGTTTTCCAGCTCTCCCTGAGGAAAGGGTACGGCATCCCTGACCTGAAGGTAGGTGACCATGAAGGCTGAGGGGGAAAGGAAGGGAATGAAGAGCGAGAACTTGCTCTGGAATCTTGGTGTTGTTGCACATTGAGAATCAGTGTCATGGAGATGGCACAGGCTAAACGTGAGCCCAGGGGTGCCCAGGTGGCCAGGAAGGCCAAGGGCACCTGGCTTGTCCCCGCCATGGTGTGTCACAGCCCAGGACACTGACTGAGCCCTGTGCTGGTGCTGCTGAGGAACCACCTCAAGTCCTGGGCTGTCTTGGGCCCCTCACAACAAGAAAGACCTTGAGGGAACAGAGCTGGGAAAGGGTTTGGAGCCCCAGGAGCAGCTGAGGGAGCTGGGGGGGCTCAGCCTGGAGAAAAGGAGCCTCAGGGGGCACCTGGAATTCTCTGCAACTCCCTGACAGGAGGGGGGAGCTGGGGGGGGTCAGGCTCTGCTCCCAGGGAACAAGGGACAGGATGAGAGGGAACGGCCTCAAGCAGCATCATGGGAAGGTTTAGGTTGGATATTGGGGAACATTTCTTCTTAGAAAGGACAGCCCAGCCCTGGCAAAGCTGCCAGGGCAGTGGTGGAGTCCCCAATCCTTTAGGGATTTAAAAGCCATGTGGTTGTGGCACTTGGGGACATGGGTTAGTGGTGGCTTTGGTGGTGCTGGGGGGATGGTTGGACACCATGACTTAGAGGGCTTTTCCACCCTGAATGATTCTGTGATCCTGAGGTACTGAAACACTCCAGACGTGGAGCTGTGGAGAGGAGCAGTGGTGCTGGGAATGCTGTGCTGTGGTGTGTACAGGGGGCAGCCAGGCCTGGTGTCCCCTGCCTGCTCCCAGCTGGTCTGAGGGTGAGCCCTGGGCTGTGCTAATGAGCCCACGTTATTTCCAATTCAACCTGGCTTTGGACACTCCCAGGGATGGGGCAGC
Source organism: Pitta sordida (assembly GCA_013390025.1). Taxonomy (NCBI): domain Eukaryota; kingdom Metazoa; phylum Chordata; class Aves; order Passeriformes; family Pittidae; genus Pitta; species Pitta sordida. Next base: position 449,984 of record WEKX01002344.1, read on the forward strand.
CACAGCTTCTCTGGGCACCCTGTGCCAGGGCCTCCCCACCCTCACAGGGAGAGTTTCTTCTTAAAATGAAATACGTATAATTTTTTCCTCAGCTATGGAAAAGCGAGACAGAGACAGATCCCCCTGTCTGTCACTGGCCCTTCCTGCTGGTGTCATTGATCTAACCCAGATTTTCAGTGATGAAAGGAGCAGATTATTTTGGAGGAAGGCAGTGCGTTTGCTGAATTTCTAAGAGAGTTTCTGAACCATTTCCCAGCGTGTTCCTTCTGGTATCCTGCTTGGAGGGCAGGCAGGACACGATGGAGGTTCAGCCGGACAACATCTTCCAACCCAAACTATTTCATGATGAATCATCTCCTGAAAAACTTGGATTTCACAAAAGTTGGTGGATGCTTCTCCCTTCGAAATCCAATAGCTTTTCCAAGTGCCCAGGCATGGAAACATGGACAGCCATGGTCTCCACAGCCAGGGATTGTTTTGACCACATCACATTGACCTGTCAGTGCTTCAGCCCCAGGCTGTGCCTGGTGGTGCTGACAAGGACCTTCTGCTAATTTCTGTGCTCTCCAGCCCTATTGCATGATGTCAAGTCTTACTTGGCAATGCCTGACAGTGATGACAACAATGACCCAGAAGGCTGAGCCATGGAGGTGGAGAAAGGCCAAAGTGCACTTTGACACTAATTAATTGGGAACCTTCTGAATCACCCCATCAGTAGGTCTGGTACCCTGCTTGTGCTTTGCAACCCCTCTTGCTTTCCATCCTCCAGGCAGACCTGGCAAACCTGTACCTGAAGGCCGGTGTGAAGAACGTGGGCACTGTGTTCCTGCTGACGGACGCACAGGTGGCAGACGAGCAGTTCCTGGTGCTGGTCAATGACTTCTTGGCATCAGGTACCTCTCCCATGCTTTGGTTTCTCCTCTCCCCCTCTTCAATGTGCTTTTCCTCCTGCTAACACCTGGAACTGTAACTCAGTTAGTCAGAAGATGTTAATAACACCAGGGTTGGGGGTTTGTTGCCTGTATTGGCCATTCATTGAAGAGTTGGATTGACCTCTGTAGATCCTTCCCAACTCACAATATCTGGGAATATACGGAAGGGCAGGAATGGAATAAGCTGGAAGTCATGTGAGTTCAGCCCTCAAATGAAAGCTGTGCTGGGGCCTCCCTTGGGAGGAGCGTTCGACAGGTGGGAATTTTCTTTCCCTCATGTCTTGTTCCCATTTTTCCACCCATCATGGAATACTGCACATGGTTGTTACATGATGTGTCTGTTGAGATCCTGAAGGTGAGACAGAACCAAAGGAATGAGGAGTTTCACTTATGGATCCCATGCCTCCACCTAAAAAATGAAGGTTGTTCCTGGCTAGAAGGGTTGCCTGGAATGTTGCAGGGGAGTGGAAGGCTGAGACCGAGGCTATTGGGGAAGCCCTTGTTGAGCTACAAGGTGCAGAAAAGACCCCTTTGTCTTCTAAACTCCTCAAATAGGAGCCTGAATGCAGGTGAATCCAGTTTCAGCCCCAGACTGTGTCAATGGGTTCAATTTCCAGAATTACAGATGTGATGGAACCACTTTGTCCTGCAGGTTTTGATAATGGCAAATCAGACATATCTATATATAAAATGAATTATTTATTGTGGCAAATGAGCAGATGAGTGAACAGGCAGAAGATCTTCATCAGAATTATGTACAACACAGTATAAAAGCTAAAGTTACTGGTAGGATAGTATGAGATAGGACAGGACACCATATCAAAGTGATTTTATTAAAGCAGTTGTGTCAAAGCTGGAAAAAGAAATGATCACTAAGTAGAGGTTGATGTGACTCACCACACAATGATCATGGGCAGATCTCTCTGACTCAGCTCCTTGGGAGTGACCACGGAGCTCCACACACTCCCAGAGAGCCTGTGGAGGGCTCTGCCCCCTGAAAGCTGGACTGGGCTTTCACAGTTATGAAGCGATTGACTGCCAGTCCCATATTCCCAGAGCAGCCCAGCAGCTTCTCTGTCAAACCTCGCATCAAACAGCAGGATGCGTGTGTGAACTTTGGTGGACCAGGCTGGTTTTGGCCCAATTTGACACTAAAAGCAGCACCTTGGCACCACCAGTGACTCGTCACAGACACTTGGGTTGTTTGGATTCTTTGGGCAGGTTTTAGGCTCAGGACAGGTAAGACCTATTGAGGCAGAACTTGCTGCTCCATGGAGCATCTGAGAGTTGGTGGATGATGCAAAGCCACCAGATGACCAAGCCTGTGTTCATCCCCTGGCTGCTCATCCCATTCCAGTCCTTTTCCTCTTGTTTTACCAGATACATTTGAGTTTTGGGGCTGTTCCTCTCCAAAACCATTGCAGAGCAGTCAGTGTCCATGGCAGTGCTCTGCAGAACATGGCACAGTGTGATCTGAGGATGTAGAAATTAATAGATTTTAGTGAGACAGATACAATTTGGAGGCTTAGAAATTTAGAGATTTTAGTGAAATAGCTAGAAATAGCTAGAAGATTTGGATTTAGGTGTTAAAGGCATTTGCCATTGTGACATGTGACATATGTGGCTGTAAATTCATGGCCAGATGGTTTCAGCAGCAAACAAACTGCCTGGGATGAATTTGTAACCAGGATCAAGGACAAAGATTGTTGTGGACGGTGAGAAGTAGCTCCCACCAGCTCCTACATGTGGTTTAGATAAACGCCTGGTGGGTGAAGGTGATGCTGAGAGAGCTGGGGGTGTTCAGCAGGAGAAGAGAAGGCTCTGGGGAGACCTTAGAGCCCCTTCCAGAGCCTCAAGGGGCTCCAGGAGAGCTGGAGAGGGACTGGAGGACCAGGACAAGGGGAATGGCTGAGGACAGGGTTAGATCCCTGTGAGGGTGGGCAGGCCCTGACACAGGTTGCCCAGAGACGCTGTGGCTGCCCCATCCCTGGAAGTGCCCAAGGCCAGGTTGGGGCACCCTGGGACAGTGGCAGGTGTCCCTGCCCACGGCAGGGGGTGGAAGGAGATGATCTTTAGGGTCCCTTCCAACCCAAACCATCCCATGGGGCTGTGGGTCCTTGTCCTGCAGTGAGGCCTGGGCAGGGCAGTCTGGCTCTGGGGGTCCCTGTCTGCTTATGGTGCCTTTGAAAGGCCTCCTGTTTTCCTGTGCTTGCTCTGAGGGGACATGGGGACATATCAAAGGTCACCTCCCAGGATCTGTGAGGAAACACAGGACTGAGATTCCCCATGAGGTGGGCGAGGGCTGCCCAGGGGGTGCTGAGTGATGGCCCTGGCTCCTCTCTGCTCTACAGCCCTTGTTTTTAAACTTGTTTCACTTCTTATCTTCATCTAGAGAACAAAACAGACCTGTTAGTCTCTTTCATAAATCAGCAGATTTCCGATTAGTGTATTTCCCTGAGTGATTAGTGCCTACATTGAGAGTATCTGACTCAATGAAGATGATTTTCATCAAATCCGAAGGCACAAAGAAATTGAGTAGGTGAGAAATTAAGGAACCACTAAAAAAAAATCATGCTTGTTTTCCTGCATTTCTGGCATTCAGTTGCTTAATTATTAACGTTTAAAAGTTTTTACAAGGTTTTTAACTTCTGAAATGTTTTGGTGATGATTTTGGAGGTTTTTGGCCACAGCTGGAAATGGCCTTGACCAGCTGCAGAAACTGCACATGGAATTGATGCACTTGCCAGACTAAAATGATTTTATGTGGTGTACAGTGTATGAGGGATTTGATTATTTTATTGTAATCTAATTAGCTGTGTTGGGCTAAAAAAATAGAATTTCTGTGCTTTGACTCTGTTCTGTGTCCCTTTCCCTTGTGCTTTCACAAGGAAGTTTGCTCTCCCAAATGTTGATTTTTCAGCAGAATGACCCTTTGCTGCTGCTGGGGCCTGTGGGCACCTGATTTCCCCTGAGGAAGGAACTTCCCTGGGCCTCTGAAGAGGGAGAAAGTTCCTTCCCTTTGCTCTGAGCTGGAGCAACATCCAGCCCAATAAAGCCAAACTCTTGTCTTAGGAGAAATCCCGGATCTGTTCCCTGATGAGGAAGTTGAAAACATTGTCAGCAGTGTGAGGAATGAAGTCAAAGGCCGGGGGCTGCTGGACTCCAGGGACACTTGCTGGAAGTTTTTTATAGACCGTGTTCGACGGCAGCTGAAGGTGAGACAGAGGTGGAGAGTCGGGTCCTCCCCATCCCCCTCGGAGCTGGAGGGGGCGTGGAGATGCTTTGGGCTCCCAAGGAGAGCTTGGGCTGGGACCTGAAAGGCTTTGCTGCCTGGACAGGGCTTGGTCTTTTCTCCTTGGTCTCTGGGGACAGGACGAGAGGTCACAGGCTTAAGCTTCAGCAGGGCAAGTTTAGACTTGATATTAGGAAAAGCTTTTTTACTGAAAGAGTGATCCGGATGTGGAATGGGTTGCCCACAGAGGTGGTCGAGTCGCCAACCCTGGAGGTGTTCAAGAGGAGGCTGGATGAGGTGTTGAGTGATATGATCTGGATGTAGATGCTGGGTTAGTTGGGCTATAGGCTGGACTAGATGATCTTCAGGGTCCTTTCCAGCCTTATCTGTACTGTGATACTTTGATACTGTGGGCAGGACGTGACCCAGCAAGGAGCACTAAAGCCTGGGATGTGCTGTCTGTTGTTGGCACTTCAGGGCCTTTACAAAGCTCAAAGGGCTCCAGCACAGGGGTTGCTCTTCCCTCAGCTTGGGCTGGGCTCAGCTGGGCTCCTGGAGGAGCAGGATTGATGCTCCATCCTGGAAAGCAGGAGACGTGTGTGTCCAGTCTCTGCTGCTTGGGTGGGAGCTGTGGGCTCCTCCATTGGGAGAGGCTGCTGGAGCCTGGGAAGGGCCTGTCTGTGACACCCCCCCCCATCTCCTTTGGGCCCCACAGGTCGCTCTGTGTTTCTCCCCTGTTGGATCCAAACTGCGCGTCCGCAGCAGGAGGTTCCCGGCCATCGTCAGCTGCACCACCATCGACTGGTTCCAGGAGTGGCCACGGGAGGCCCTTGAGTCCGTCAGCCTCTCCTTCCTGCGGGACATGGGGGCTGTGGAGGTGAGCACCACCCACAGTCCTGGATCCCAGGATGTGCTGAGCTAGAAGGGTCCTGGAGTCCAGCCCTGAGCCCTGCCCAGGCCCAGTCCCAAGAGTCACCCCATGGGCCCCAGAGCATCATCCCAACCCTCCTGCAGCTCCGGCAGCCTTGGGGCTGTGCCCACTGCCCTGGGGAGCCTGGGCACTGCCCAANATTCCCAGTGCTGGGATCTGTCCCGGTCTCTCTGCAGGGCCTCCCTGCCTTTGAGGGAGTCAGCTGGAGGTGTCTGTGCTGGGCCAGGTGTGAGGTTCTCCAGGGGTGCAGGATGGGCCACCCCGGCCACACGGGGCTGGTCACAGCCAGGTGTCACCTCCATGTCTCCTACAAGGTGGGCAATATTGCCCGGAGGGTTTCTCACTTGGGTTACCCTCCGACACACAGCCAGGACACTCAGGGGTCTGTTCACAGGGACGTGGTGCTGCTGTGGATTAAACTCAGCCTGTGGTCCGTGTTTTTTAGAGAGGGACATGGACCTTGGCAGCAATGCCAGGGGCACCACCATGGCATTAACAGTGGAGAGGCAGCTCCAACCCTCCACAGAAAACAACCTGATGCTCATCATCACTGCACAAAACACTCTCCACATGTGTCTGAGCCTCTGGAATTTTCAAGGGCAAATATATCTCACATTCTCATGGATGACAACCTAACACTAGACTAAAAGAGATTAGTTTCTGTTTGTTTAGGTTTTTTGGGCAGGATTTGGGCAGAATAAAGTCTACAATGTTTCTTTTTAGGAGGTTGCACTTTTCCCATTTGTACAGAAGAAAAGTCCAAATTTATACTTAAAAGGCTGTTATTTTGTAAAGCTGAGTGCTAGAAAAATTGCTTGGGATAAGATAATATGTGAGATAAAAAGATATAAAAGAGGTATAAAGTACACGAGCAGCCAAAGTTATTTCAGAGATAACAGTGAAAAGGGATCAGCTCAGGTGTTACACCCTGGATTGTGCTGCAGCAGAATGAAAAGTTCCCCAGTTCCTTTCTATTCAGCACAGTGTTATATATAGTTTTGTATTTCAAATGCTTTTTCCTTGTCTCCTCCTCTTCCCTCCAGGATTCAGTGAAAGCCTCGATAAGCAAGTTCATGGCCCACGTGCACATCAGTGTCAACGAGGTGTCGCAGCTGTACCTGAGCAACGAGCGCCGCTACAACTACACCACCCCAAAGTCCTTCCTGGAGCAACTCCAGCTCTACCAGAGCCTGCTGCTCCAAAAGGACAGCGACCTAAAGGCCAAAATGGAGAGGCTGGAGAATGGCCTGCAGAAGCTCAACAGCACATCTGCCCAGGTAACAGCCCTTGGGGGTGTGGAGGTTTGCCTTGACATCTCTGAGTCCTAAAGGAAAACTCGACAAGGTGAGGCTGTGCAGGGGGAAAAATGGTGCTGGGTCCTGGCTCTGATTTGGCTTGAGTTGGGTTCCTGGAAGAGCATAAGTGTTGCTTTGTCCTAGCAAAGAAAATGGAGAGGTGTGTGTCCAACCTCTGCTGTTTGGGGGGTAACTGAAAGACTGTGGGAAATGAAATGGGATTGACATCCAGCTGGTTGTGCCATCTTCTTTTATGGCTAAATTTATTTTGTGGTGACTAAATAGCTTATAAAATACAGGACAATCCATGATTTTTGGAGTTGCATTCAGGAAATCCACAATACCTTCAGCAAGACTCCTTCAAACTAAACAGTGCATGCTGCTAAAATGAGGCTGATGGTCATTTTTCCTTGCATTATGTTATCCATCTTTAAGGAAAACTAATGCACATCTGAAATGCAAATTAATCATCCCCAAATCCCTCTGCTAAAGAGCCACACTGGCACTGGCCTCTGGTGATGCCTAAAACTTGTTCTGGGGATGTCCCCAACCTCTGCGCAGTGACACAAACTGCCTTTCAGTACTTGCTTCTCTACATTTCTTGCTAAACTCCCATTTTTCTTTCCTTTTCATATTCTATTGACTCGTACAAATGTTTCCATGCAGATGCCTGCAGTGGTAAATGGGCCTGTTCTGCAGCTGCTCCACAGGAATGCAGGGATGGATGTGAATGAAGGTCCATCCCATTCCACACATCTGCTCTGGAAAGTGCTGGGGGCATAAATCATGTCTGTCACACTCGAGGGGACACACACCTGCCTGCAGGGTGATGTATGTGCTGGGCTGGTGCCTCTCAGCACTGACATCTCCATCTCACCTCAAATACTCACTTTTCTCATGGTGCAGGACAGGACTGTCAGGAAAAATGAGGGAGAAACGTGTCATGGCCCCTTTGCAGGTTTCAGGATCTCTCAGAATTACAAAATCTCAGGATCTGCTGAGCTGGAAGGGCCCCCCAAGGATCCTGGAGTCCAACCCTCAGCCCTGCCCAGGCCCAGCCCCAAGAGTCACCCCATGGGCCCCAGAGGATCATCCCAACCCTCCTGCAGCTCTGGCAGCCTTGGGGCTGTGCCCACTGCCCTGGGGAGCCTGGGCACTGCCCAACCACCCTCTGGGGGAAAAACTTGGTGCTACTAATGCCAAGGTCATGAGTTCAATCCCCTGGGCAGGTGTCAGGGAACCAAACCTTCAGGAGTATTAAGTGAAGCTTTTATTCAGAAAGTCTGTGTTGGCTGTGACTCCCAGCCGGGTGAGGAAACAAAGCACACACAGCTCCTGCTTTGTGTCTTACATCTTAAAGACCCAACACGTGCCATTGTTTTCTGGGCTGGTTTCTGCAGCTTTCCTTCATTCTTCTCCTCTTCCCATTCCCCCATCCATGGGAAAGATTGCTTTGAAGCTCTTTTTTACAACTTTCAAGCCCCTTGTTTGCCTGTTCTGTCTGAAATCCACTTTAGTACAGTGGTAAGTGTCCCCACCTGGCGTGTGGGAGACCTGGGTTCGATTCCCACCGGGGACACAGTGTTAAGAGTTGGACTCGATGATCCTTGTGGGTCCCTTCCAACTCAGAATATTCTGTGATTCTGACAAAAACCAGCCTGAAAGAAAGACAGAGAGCTGCCATTCTCACACGTTCTCCCAAATTTGAGTCTCCTGTCTACCAGAGGTCTCTTGAGCACACAGTAATCCTTAAAATCAGTTTGTCTCCTCACTGTCTTTTGCACGAAGTCCCCTCATCCCCTTCCCCCCTTCATGGGCCATTCACTAAGGAGTTGGACCCTTGTGGGTCCCTTCCAAATCAGAATATTCTGTGATTCTGTGGAATATCTGACCTAAACCTGCCCTGGAACAACTTCAGACCTTATCCATGGGGGCCACAGCTCAGATCACCTGTGGGGTGCTGCTGGTTTTCATGATACACCATGGACAACATGGATTAGGATTCTTTTTTATGGGGAGCAACTGGTATGAAATGAATCCTTTGAGAACGAGTCCCTGTGGGGTCTGTCGTCACACCCAGAGACCCTTCTGTGTTCTTCAGGCATCTCCTTGGAAGGTTCTCTGATGAGCCACAAAGCAGGTGCTGAGCAGTGGAGGAGGATTGTGGAGGGGATGGGAAGGATGGAAAACGTCAGGCTGTGGAATCTGGGAGATTTTGCTGTTGCCAGAAGGGTGGGAGCACCAAGTTCAGGGCTGGCTGGAGTGAAGCTGGGGTGGAAGAGGTGCCTGATGCTGAAGTTGATTAAGATGCAGAGCAGGAAGGAAAAATATGTCAAATTTGAATCTAAAGTTAGCTCTGGGAGCCTAAAATTAAACACCTCATTTATCAGATGTGTGCAAGAGTCAAAAGTGCAGTTGATTTGAAACCAGAGTGTGGATATTTAGCACTACTGGAAATCACACCAGAATGTTCAATCTTGGATATGGATGGAGAAGTCAGAACTTTACTTTTGCCCATGGAAATGCTTCATCTTGGGGCTGAAAAAGTGACAGGTCTTGTCTCTCCTTCAGGTGTGTCATCCCCAGGTGTGCTCAGGGGGCTTGGAAGGGACACTGGGGAGGTTTGTTTTCCAAGCAAAGGGGGAGGATTTGGGGAGCCTGGAAGGAGCTGGTTGTGCCTCAGCTCTGAGGCCTGGGGCTCATCACCAGCATTCTCCACACTCCTGCTGCTTGGATGCCACGACAAGTCAGTGATGAGGTTTATGTGTTCTATGGATTGTTCAGTGTGGCCTCAGCATGAGGGGCTGGTGTGGCAGGAGCTGCAGTTCCAACTAAACCTCTCTGCCTCCTTTAACTCTTCCCCCTCTCAAATGATTTTTTTCCCTCTTGATATTTGGACACCTTGATGCTGTTTGCCAACTTTCCTTCTACAGGAATGTTTTCCATCCTCTTACAACCCCCTCTCCCTGCAGCCAGTGGTGTCCTCAGCACTCAGGAAAGCAGAAGCCTCCTTCCTGTGAGGACATAATGGATTGGGAAGATGTGTGGGATGAGTCATTTGTTTTTCAGAGTGCTGTTTGCCACAGAGAGGTCAGCCCTCAGATCAGAGCCCATTGCTGAGTAATTCTGAGGATGGCTTTGGTTAATATTGCATCACTGGATTCCAGATCTGAGTCTGCCATGTGCTATCAATTAATTGCTGACCTTTGTGATGTATTTTGTGTTCTTGAAGCCAGGCAGGGACAATCAGATAAAATGAGTCTTCTGGGAGCCTGCCCTCCAGGTTTTCTGCTCTTTAATAATTTTCCTCCTGCTGTCCTGGTGGTAGGCAAGTGTTTCTGCCTTCCCTCTCTGCTGAGGTCACAGCACATTACCCTTGAATCTCTCATTTGCTTTTGCTCTTTCCCTTTCCACCTCACGTTACTAATTGCTTATCGCACTGTTCTGCACTCAGGGAACTGCTCACGGGGTTCTCACAGAATCCCAGAATGGTTTGGGTCGGAAGAGACTTTAAAGTTCATCCTGCCACGAGCAGGATGAGTTCAACCTTCCACTATCCCAGGCTGCTCCAACCTGGCCTTGGAAACTTCCAGGGATGGGGCAGCCACGGCTTCTCTGGGCACCCTGTGCCAGGGCCTCGCCCCCCTTACAGGGAGGAATTCCTTCCTGATCTAATCTAAATCCCCTCTCCTTCAGTTTAAAGCCCTCTCTCCTTGTCCTGTCACTGCAGCCCTTGTAGATCGTCCCTCTCCAGCCTTCTTGCTTTTCTAAAATCCTGCCGCTGTGATGTTGCCGCCGGTGATTTCCCCTTCCCTTCCCGCCCTGTCCCCCCGGGCTGTGCTGGGCTGATTTACACCTGCTCCCTTTGTAGAGCTGCTGAGTGCCCTGGATGTTAATCCCCGCCTCGTTTTGTCCGGGTTGTGTAACCCCCCGGAGCTCCTGTTTGTGTGTGTACCCAGCACACAATGGCTGCTTTGGGGGCAGAAGGTCACAAGCTGTATCTGCCATCAGCAAAGCCCACTTCAATTTCCTGCAATCCCCCAGGAGCTGGAGCTCAACAAGGAGCTGCCACTGAGTTTGTCAAATGAAGGGATTATGTGCTCCTGGGAGCCCGGATTTACAGTCCTGCCTTTTGTCCTGCTGAAAGCAGCCCTGCAGTGCCAGGCAGCAGGGAATAGGGAGGGATGAAGGGCATTGGGACACTCCTGAGGAGCCATTCTCCACCTGAGGCAAATGCTGGACATCCACAGGTGCAGTTTAGAGATTGCAAACTGGGCTCTTCCTTCACAGGTTATTCTGAGTTGGAAGGGACCCTCAGGATCATCTAGTCCTGGTATCAAAATGGGTATTACCAAAACCACGAGTCTGGCTCCCTTCTGGTGGATGTTTTTGTGCCCCAGCAGTTCTGAGTGATCCTTTATCAGCCTGAGACCAGGACAGTGAAACCCAGCCTGGTCTGCCCAGAGCCTGGGAAATTCACTGAAATGGGGGATGAAAAGACACGTTGTGAGTGTGAGCCTGTGTGAGCTGGTGCTGGCGCTGGAAAGGGCTCCTGGCAGTGAGCAGCTGCCCTGCGGAGCAGAGTGAGGAGCCCCAGCACGGCTGTGCCCCCTGGTGCCACCTCCATGGGACGGTCCTTCTCAGGCTCATCTGATGCTGCATGTAAAGCCCCTTGAGCCTTGGAGCTCTGCCAAGGCTGGTCGTGTCAGCAGATCCCAGTTAGAACCTTTCCTGGTAAAAAATGATGCTAGGGAGAAGTTCTTGGCTGTGAGGGTGGGAGGCCCTGGGACAGGTTGCCCAGAGAAGCTGTGGCTGCCCCGTCCCTGGAGTGTCCAAGGCCAGGTTGGAGGGGGTTTGAAGCAGCCTGGGATGGTGGCAGATGGGGCAGGGGTTGGACTGAGATGATTTTTAAGGTCCCTTCCAGCCCAAACCATTTTGTGATTCTATGATTCTATGGTTCCTGGTGCACAGCTCTTCTTAAAAACCACCATGTGCTCAATTCTGCTGCTGTCAAAGTTCAGAAGTGAAACAAAAGTGGAGGGGCAGGCCCTGATCTCTGCTCTGGGGGAGCAGGGACAGGAGGCAGGGAATGGGCTGGAGTTGGGTCAGGGCAGGGGCAGGTTGGATCTCAGGACAAGGTTGTTCTTCTTCTTTCCCCAGAGGGTGGTTGGGCAGTGCCCAGGCTCCCCAGGGCAGTGGGAACAGCCCCAAGGCTGCCAGAGCTCCAGGAGAGCTTGGATAATGCTGTCAGCACAGGGTGGGGTTGTTGGGGTGCCAGGAGTTGGACTTTGATGATATTTGTGGGTCCCTTCCAAATCAGGATGTCTCCCACAAAGCACATGCCCACTCTGCCCAGGGGGATGTGATACCAGAGCTCCTGTTCAAAGCTGGTGAATTTGCCTTTACAGTGACAGAAGTTTCCTACAAGTACCTGCTCTGCGCTGGAGCTCCTGGGCTGCACAAAATCAATCCAAGAGTGTCTGAAATGCAACTTTCCCCCTGTTTCCCACTGAATCCTGCTGTGAAGTGTTTGTACTGCCCTGCTCCGTCTGCCCAGTCTGCAGGCAGGGGCAGGGAGCAGGGATGGCACAATTCCCACAGCAACCACGAGCAGAAGAGAGCAGGAGTGTCCTGCCAGCAGCTGGAAATGTTTCCCAGGACACAGACAGGCCCTCCTGCTTTTGGGTCCCACGTGCCCCTGCTCCTGGTGTCTCTTCCCTGCAGGTGGACGAGCTGAAGGCCAAGCTGGCAGCACAAGAGGTGGAGCTGAAGCAGAAGAATGAGGACGCTGACAAGCTGATCCAGGTGGTGGGGGTGGAGACGGAGAAGGTGAGCAGGAAAAAGGAGGCGGCCGACGAGGAGGAGAGGAAGGTGGCCCTGATCGCCCAGGAGGTGGAGCAGAAGCAGAAGGACTGTGAGGAGGACCTGGCCAAGGCTGAGCCTGCCCTGGCAGCTGCCCAGGCTGCTCTCAACACCCTCAACAAGGTAGGGTGAGGATTCCTGGGGGATGCAGGTATTTCCCCCTGTGTTGGGAGAGGGGGAATGTTGAAGTGTCATCTTTGGGCATTATATTACCCCTCCTCCAGTCTCTTCCCAGCTGGTCCATACTGGGTTCCTGGCGTAACTTTGAGCAGCCACGAGGCTGCACCATGTTCCCCTTTCTCATCACCATGGAGAGGAGCAGCCAAAGCCAGTCCAAAGAAAAGAGCCACTGGGAAAATCTCTAACCATGAAACAAGAACTTCTCTGACTGCAGGAGACCAAGTGGTTGGTTTAGGGAAACTTTAGATACCTTGGAGGTTTGTCCTTCAAGGGTGTCCAGGGGTTCCTGTTTGGAGATGTGCCCCAAAGTCTTGTGCCTGCAATTAATGTTGGTCTGCAGTTCCTGCAGTATCCTGAAGCACCAAATTCCCACTGCACACAGGGCAGAGCAGGGCTGCAGCTGGAAGATCCATGGTCATTATTGCCATGATCACAGGGATGGCCCAGTCTCAGCCCTGCTGGGGCACAGGAGGGCAGCTCTGGGTCACCTGGGATGGGGCTCCTCTTGGATGAGCTTTGGGAAGGATGGAGCTCTGCTGCAGGGACGGGTGCTTGGCTGTGCCTCATGGAAGGAATGGACAAAAGGAAGGTGCTTGTCTCTCTCTTAGTGTTGGTTTCATGCTGATGCTGTAGAATATCTCGTTCATCAAAGACTGGGGAGATACTGGGGTTGTCTCCAGGGCCCAGTAAAGCAGCAGCAGAGCCCTGGGCTCCTTCCCCTGCTCATTGGAGATGCCCACCCTACTCCCTGACAGCAATAACCAGGGATGTTTATGTGTGTATATATAGTTCCTCTCCTATTACCTCAGTCATGTTACATGGACAGCACAGTTATATGCAACATTAACAGGGAAAACAGTGGGAAAAGCTGTAGCACAGAATCCAGTAATAAATAAATAGTCAGCTCCCAAGGAGCTCAGTGAGGGTGTGGATACATGGAAATTCCTGTGCCAGAGTCTGGCAACTTAAACTCTGTCTCTTTTCTGCCCCTTTGTTTGGGGTGGGAGGATTATCTTCCAGATGCTTTAAATAATTCCCTTTAATTTCAATAATTCCCTTTAATTTCAATAATTCCCAATTGAAATAATTGGACCCTCCAAGCCCCCCCCTGCTCTCAGCTCTGGGCAGGGTTTAACTCTCTCTCTCTGTTCCTCACAGTTTAAACTTTCCTTTTCATTTATTTTTTTCCAGGTGGGCCAAGAAGGGGCTGAGCCTGGCCTTGGCTGTGTGGGTGGGATGTGCAGCCCCTCCAAGGGACTGAGGCAAATTGAGAGGCTATTTACAGTATTATGGAGAGCTAAGTAGATATGTGTATGAGATAATTAAACATATATATAGATATCTGCAAGGTAATTAAGGCAGTTATTCTATGGTTGTGATAGACCCAGTGCAGAGCATCTGCAAAACTGAAAAAAAAGCAAACCTATGTCTGATAGAGAGTTTGAAAACTTGGGAAATCAGGGTTTAGAGACAAAAATACCCTTTTATCTCCCCCAGTGCAGTTTGGCTGCTTGCCCTGTGAGGGTCCCTGGGCTCCTTCTCAGCAGCTGGGCCCTAAGGACTGCAGGACACGGCACTCAGAGAATCATCTCACCCTGGATAGGAGGGAGCAGGAAGGGGAGCTCTGGAGGCTGTTGGAGAGGGGCTGTTAAGGGAGGTTATTATTTGGAAAGGTTTCTTTCTTCCTCATCCCAGTTATCTGGGAGTGCAGGACAGCAGGGCAGGGGAGGGGCAGTGTGCTGAGCTGGGCCCAGCTGGGATGTCAGAGCTGGACACAGGGAATGGATTCCGTGTGCTGGGAGGATGCAGAGCCGTGATGGAAAGGCAGAGAGGAGCCCAATTTATCAGGCTGATTGCTTGGGAGCCTGGCTCCATTAGTGGCAGAGTGGAAAAGAAGGCCATTCATTTCTCTCTAGCAACCTTGTTTTCCCCTTTGCAGACGAATCTGACGGAGCTGAGATCCTTCGGGTCACCCCCTGCCGCCGTCAGCAACGTCACCGCGGCCGTGATGGTGCTGACAGCCCCGGGGGGCAGGATCCCCAAGGACAGGAGCTGGAAAGCAGCCAAAGTGGCCATGGCCAGGGTGGATGGCTTCCTGGACTCCCTGGTGAAGTTCAACAAGGAGAACATCCACGAGAACTGCCTCAAAGCCCTGCAGCCCTATCTGCAGGACCCCCAGTTCAACCCCGAGTTCGTAGCCACCAAGTCCTCGGCGGCGGCCGGGCTCTGCTCCTGGGTGCTGAACATCGTGCGCTTCCACGGGGTCTTCTGTGAGGTGCAGCCCAAGAGACAGGCCCTGAGCAGGGCCAACGCCGAGCTGGAGGCTGCCCAGGACAAGCTGGGCACCATCAAGGCCAAAATTGCTGTGAGTGCCCCATGAGGGGACCCGTCACTGCTGGGCACAGATCCCCCACTGTGGGGAAAGCTCTGCACTCGGGGGGTTTTAGGAGTGGGGAGGGGTCCAAAGGTTTGGGGGGTTGGAGGGATTTCCATCCCTTCTCTTGAACTGGCAGCCCAGAATCCAAGTGTGTTCTGGGCTCTCCCCACAGCGTGGGCAGCAGGGGAGGGTGGGATTCTGCCTCTCTGCCCCCTCAGGTGAGACCCCAGCTGCAGAGCTGCTCCAGCCCTGGGGAAACAACATAAAAAGGACATGGAGCTGCTGGAGCCAGTCCAGAGGAGCCCACGGAGATGCTCCAAGGGTTGGAGCCCCTCTGCTCTGGGACAGGCTGGGAGAGCTGGGGGTGTTCAGCTGGAGCAGTGAAGGATCCAGGGAGAACTTTAAGACCCTTCCAGAGCCTAAAGGGGCTCCAGGAGAGCTGGAGAGGGACTGGGGACAAGGGATGGAGGGACAGGACAGGAAAGACAGTAGTTTTAGGCTGGATATACAGAAGGAATTCCTGGCTGTGAGGGTGGTGAGGCCCTGGCACAGGGTGCCCAGAGAAGCTGTGGCTGCCCCATCCCTGGAAGTGTCCAAGGCCAGGTTGGAGCAGCCTGGGACAGTGGAAGGTGTCCCTGCCCATGGCAGGGAGATGGAATGAGATGAGCTTTAAGGTCCCTTCCAACCCAAACCATTGATTCCATGACTCTGTGACAGGTTGTTGTTGCTTTCCAAATCCCATCTGTTCTTCTCCAGCCTTGTTTGCACCTTAAGAGGAAGGTTAATTACCAATTCTTGTTACTCCCACCTAATTTTCTGTGATTGTGCTCTGCTCATGGATTCTCAGGGAGCTCCTTTCTCAATGTGTTCCCAGTGTGTGCTCAGGGCAGGGCAGAGGGACTGGAGGCTGATTCAGAGCTGGCCTGGCCCTGTGCTCTGTCCCTGGGCAGGGTTTGCAGGATCACAACTGCTCTGGTAGGAGCCTCATGTGCCCCAGCACAGCTCCTGGCAGCACACCTTGTACATTGGTTGGATTTTTGCAACCTAAAAAATAAAACAAAATCTCCAAATAAAAGAAATCACAGCATTTCCACAGAGTGTGGCTTCAGGCCTTTGTCGTTTTCCTTCAGAAAGTCATCTCCACGTGCTTTATTCTGCTTTTCTCTCTGCTCCCTCCCAGCCCAGTTCCTGCTGTGAGTGTGGGAAGCAGCTGCTCGTGGTTTTAGGGTGCTCTGGG
This sequence comes from Pitta sordida, assembly GCA_013390025.1. NCBI lineage: Eukaryota > Metazoa > Chordata > Aves > Passeriformes > Pittidae > Pitta > Pitta sordida. The sequence goes on from WEKX01002344.1 coordinate 466,030, forward strand.
GTCCCCCTTTGGAGTGGGATCCCCTCCATGACCAGGCTGGTCCCAGGGAGTGCCCCAGGGCCAGCAGGGCCCTCCCCTCCTCCCCCAGCACATCCTCCTCTTGGAACACACATCCCTCTTTTGATCTGAGGGCTTATTATTCTTAAACAGCTTTACTACACTTTTTAACTGAAATTACACCCCCCTGTGCTGAGCTCCCCCTCCTGCTGCAGATGAAAGGAGGCACCTGGAGCAGAGGTGAATTTACAGGGTTTTAGTGTCTAATTCCCCCCCTCAGATATGCTGGGGAACTTTTCCCATTCCTTTATTCTGCTCTTTTCCAAAGCTTTTAATGCCTGGGCTTTTCTTTATTCTTTTTTTTTTTAGAGGAATGGAATTTTGTTGAAGAAAATTGCAATCTTTGGGGGGATTACTGGAGCTCTGCTGGCAGGCACTTACAGGACTGCCTGCTTTAGGTGTTTTTGCCATCAGATGGGTGATGATGCCCTCAGGGTGGGATGGATGTGGATGGGATACCTTGGAGAGCATCACTGCCATGGGGCTGCTTCATTCCTGCTCCCAGCTGGGTCCTGAGCTGCCAGCAGAGGGGCTCCAGTAATAAATGAAACTTGTGACTGCCCAAACCACTCAGGACCTTTCCCTCTCCTTTGCCGGCCTGGAAATAAGCTCTTGTGGGTCTGGGGGGTCCAGAGGTGTGTTCATAGCAGAAATAGGGACACATTCTAGAAATACTCAGTTGTCAGCTCATGTTTGATAATGGGGTTTGGAGGCACATCCCTCCATGTGCACACAGGGACAGGAGCTTTTTGTGCTCTTGGTTCCAAGGCAGGTCAAGGAGACAGTGCTTTGTGTTTGCCGGTTCCAGGAGAGCTGCAGAGATCCCTAATAGAATCCTTTTTCATTTTCAGGTTTGTTTCTAGTGTGTAGCTCAGTGTTAAAGTGATTTACAAGCAGTTTAGCCTTAAGGAGTCTGCACTGGGTGCAGATAAAATCAATTATTACTTCTCTTATCAGAAGTGAAATGCTCCAAGTGCTCCTGGGAGCTGTTGGTTTGATTCAGGTCGGAGTGTGAACGGCTCTGGCCAAGCAAAGGGCTCTTCAGCTTTTTCTCCAGGTGCTTTGGCCTCTTTCTGCCCTTTCCCAGCTCTGAACCTCCTTGGGGGAGGCTCCCACCTTGCTGGGAGCTCCTGGCATGGGCTGGGGGGGCTTTAGGAGCACAACAGTTTTGTTGACTTGTTAAATTCCTTTCTCAGAACAGGGTGAGGGTGTGGCCTGGAGATGGCTCAGCCATTCCTCCAGCTGCTCAAGGATCCTTGGGGATTTGAGCACAATTTGGGGATCGGCAGAGCCTCAAGGACTGGTCTGAGACCAAGGGGCTGCAGCGCCGGGAAATACCAAATTGGGTTCCCTCAGCTGCTCCTGGCTCAGCCACAGCACCACCCTGGGGTCAGCCACAAGGACCCAGCAGGGCAGAGCCCCGGAGAAATCAATTCTGTGTGTCCTTTGCCTCTGCCCTGTGCTGAGGGTGGGAGTTACAGGCAGGAGCCCAGCACTGCCCTGTGCAGGGTGGGGAGCTCAGCCCTGCCATGGGCTCTCAGCTCTGAGGGGGAGTTTGCATGGGGATCCTGGAATGGTTTGGGTTGGGAGACACCCAGTCCCACTGCCATGGGCAGGGACACCTTCCACTATCCCAGGCTGCTCCAACCTGGCATTGGACACTTCCAGGGATGGGGCAGCCACAGCTTCTCTGGTCACCCTGTGCCAGGGCCTGCCCACCCTCACAGCCAGGAATTCCTTCCCAATCTCCCATCTCTCCCTGCCCTCTGGCAGTGGGAGGCCATTCCCTGTGTCCTGTTCCTCCATCCCATGTCCCCAGTGCCTCTCCAGCTCTCCTGGAGCCCTTTGGAAGGGGCTCTCAGGTCTCCCTGGATCCTTCTCCATGCTAAGCTCCCCCAGCTCTCCCAGCCTTTCCTCAGAGCAGAGGGGCTCCAGCCCTTGGAGTGTGTCTGTGGCCTCCTCTGGGCTCTCTCCAGCAGCTCCACATCCTTCTGATGTTGTTAAAACCGAGGTGTTGTTTCCTTTGTTTTTCCTGCGCAGCGGCTCAACGAGAACCTGGCAAAGCTGACAGGCAGGTTTGAAAAGGCCACCTCAGACAAACTCAAGTGCCAGCAAGAGGCTGAAGCCACAGCCAGGACCATCGCTCTGGCCAATCGCCTGGTGAGTGTCAGCACGTCCTGCTCTCCTGGCACAGGAGGTGGAGCTCAGGTGTGACAACAACCACGTGCACACTTTGTGTTATATCCTCTCATTTGTTTGGAGGACATTTCCTGCACTGCAGCAAGTTTCAGTCATGCAAAGGCTTTTGCTTGGGCTGTTTTCATCCATCAGGGCAGTTCTGCTCTCCTCACTGCTCTCCCCTCCTTGGTGCTTTCAGTGTGTGATGGGCCAAAATGGTGGGACTCAAAAATGGTATCACAAAAACAGAGGTGGGAACATGTAGCTCAGCAGATTTTGGAACAAAACAAATTAGAGTAAAACAATTACAAATTAGAGTAAAAAGCTCTCTAAGAGCAGCACCTGCCCCTGTATCAACCCAGCCGCCACCTTCTACAGGGAGGCACTGCAGAGATGGGAGAGACTGGCAGGAAAGGGCTGCTGTTCTCAGGTTCACAGGTTATTTCAGGTTGGAAGGGATCCACAAGGATCATCGAGTCCAACTCCCAAGCGACCCCCACACTGGGATTGCACCCACTTGGTTCTCAGGACAAGGTTGTTGTTCTTCCCCCAGAGGGTGGTTGGGCAGTGCCCAGGCTCCCCAGGGCAGTGGGCACAGCCCCAAGGCTGCCAGAGCTGCAGGAGGGTTGGGATGATCCTCTGGGGCCCATGGGGTGACTCTTGGGGCTGGGCCTGGGCAGGGCTGAGGGTTGGACTCCAGGATCCTTGGGGGGCCCTTCCAGCCCAGCACATTCTGGGATTCTGTGACATGGAGCTGCAATGGGGACATTCAGGGGTGTGGGTTCAGGTCCCTCCGAGTGTTCAGAGGCCAGAGGAGGTGAGTGAAGGAGAGCCCTGCTCTGTGCACCCACAGACCTGGGGAGGGGAGGGCTACAGCTCTGGGGGCAGATAAAGGACATCACTCGGGTACAAGGTTTCTACGTTGAGTACAATTGTTATTTTCCAGCCCTGCTGGGGTTTCTGAACCATTTTCATTTCGGTTGGGTTTGGAGTTTGCTCAGGCACATAACAGGGACCGTGACCAGCCCTCTCCTCTTGTGCTCACAGAGGGGTGGGAGTGTTGGATGCTGGACAGCAGCTGTGCTCTGTGCTGGGAGCAGGGAGAGCTTCCCCCACTGCAGCTGGCTGTGAGCTCAGGGGAGCCTGAACCCTGTGTTCTCCATAGCAAACCCCTCCTTTGCTGCCAGGACAATCCCTGGCTGCAACACCCTTCCCCTTCATCCTTAGAGAACAAGCAGAGCCACGGGGAAGCAAATCTGCCTCCCAGAAGCATCACAAGACTGGCACAGCCTTCACAGGGCTGAGGGAGAGCATTTGATAGAAAAAAAACATTGTGTTTTTATTGATCTCTGGGAAACATCTGCCACACTGGTGCTGGGCACAAGTGTCTCCAACAGGGATGCCACTGTCAGCCCTGGGCTCTTATAAAGGGAAGAAGGATGGAGTGGGATTGTTTGTGCTCGGGTTTGGTGCTTTGCTGAGAGGTGAATGCAAACACAGACACCCAGAACACAACTGGGACTCTCCTGTTGCTCCAAACAATGCACAGCCTGAAAAAGAACAGTTTGGAACAGGCAGTAAAGGAAGAAACTGAGGCGACTGTCCTGTTTGTAGCTGCTGCTGCTGCCACAGCTTTCAATGGGTCAGGGGTGGTGTCAAAGTCTGGGCAAGGCCATGGTGCAACTTGTTGGGGGGAGAGGGGGGAGGGGAAGGGAAGGGAAGGGAAGGGA
>WEKX01002344.1:470024-512836 GCA_013390025.1 Pitta sordida
GAAGGGAAGGGAAGGGAAGGGAAGGGAAGGGAAGGGAAGGGAACCCTCAGTCCCTGAGCTGTCTCTGCTGTGGCTGGGGTAGGAGGTGCAGCAATTGTCTTGTTGGTAGAGAATCCATTCCGTCAGAGCAGCTTTTATTTAGAGGTTAAATCTTATCATCCTTGTCATAAGATGGAGAGAAATGCTGGAGGAGCAAGGACACAGGTTTGTGAAGCACTCCAAATTTAACAGGCTGAGAAAGTTGGGGCTGTTGAGACTGGAGGAGAGAAAGGTGTGGGGAGCCCTCAGAGCACCTTCCAGCATCTGAGGGCTACAAGGAAGCCAGAAAGGGACATTTCATCAGGGACTGGAGGGACAGGACAAGGGGGAATGGCTTCAAGCTGAAAAAGGGGAAATTGTCCCCTGTGAGGTTGGGGAGGCCCTGGCACAGGTTGCCCAGATAATCTGTGGCTGCCCCATCCCTGGCAGTGTCCAGGGCTGGGTTGGAGCCACCTGGGATAGTTGAAGGTGTCCCTTCCCATGGCAGGGGGTGGGACTGGATGCTCTTTAAGGTCCCTTCCAACCCAAACCATCCTGGGAATCTGGAATTCTATGGCACCACATTCCATCCCACACCTTACATCTCTTCCCCACTCCATGAGTGGAAACAACTTCCAACCTTAATGATTGTATGGTTCTATCCTGTCAAAAACGCATCATTTTGCAGCGTAGGCAAGGAGTGCCTTCCACCCCAACTTCCTGCTGTGCACTGCACACCATCTCCTGTGTCCTTCTGGCTTTGATCTTGGCAGCCCTCACGGGTGTGCAGCTCATTTGGCATTCGGGATGTGTCACCTCTGGGGTTGTGGGCACAAATGAGTTCCTGGACTTCCAAATAAACTCAGCTGGGGTTGTATGAAGAGTATAACAAAGCAAGCAGAGAATGATGCTCTGGAATGACTCATGAACCCGGGGAATGAAGGCAAGCCCAGCTCCTACAGTGCCAGATGGGCATCTCCTCAACTTCAGCTGCTCCAGGATCCCTGGGATGGGGAGCAGGGATCTGTGCACAGGGAAGGGGCGCTGGCTGGGGGGGTGGCTGTGAGTGGGTGAGTGTTCAGGCAGCACAGGACATTTAGTGCTGACAAATGCAAACTAATGCATGCAGGGAAAACAAACTGTAATCATGCAGTTACGTGGATGGGGCCTAATTGCACCATTATCACTCACAGAAGAGCTCTTGGAGTGGCTGAAGTGAGTTCTCAGGAACAGCAACGTGGCACTTGACTGGGGGAAGGAAGACAAATTGAGTATTAGTAATTGGGAGGAAAAAATCAGGAAGCAGAAGTTAAAGTGTGGTTGTACTGGGTCTGTCAGTGCCTCCATCCCACGTGCTGAGCAGGGGTTACCCTGTGGAAAAGCTACAACAAAAAATACAACCACTTCCATGTGAGAGGAGAGGGAACAGATCAGGGCTCCTGGTTTGGAGGGGATGGATGTGACAGAAGCCTCTAAAATCATAACTGTGCAGAAGGGGGGGGGGAGGTGGGTTGATTGTTCACTATCGTTATCAAAGAGCTGAAGATAATTTAAGGGGTAGCTTTTAATTTGCTGATTGCTAAAGAATTCCAAGGACTTCTAGGATCTGAGGTGGGGCACAGCTGGAATGTCTGACCCTGTTAAAACTGACAGTGGTGTGTGATCCAAGCAAAGAGAAGAAAATACCCCCAGGACCTAATTGGACAAAAAGGAACCTGAATAGATTAATTAGCAGTATGTGGCCACGCCAGAAGTATTAGGAAAATCAGATCAAGAAAAACTTTTTGGTCAGAGAGGCTCTGGGAATAGTAAGGGAATCAACCTGGAGGAGGCTGGAGGGAGACCTGGAGATATTTCATCTATAAACACTGCAAAGGGAAGGTGGAAAATGGCTCTGTGCACTGGCACTGGAGTTGGGATGAGGGATAATTTAGGTGTGATCCTCAAAAGTGACTAATAACATCAAAGTAGTGCTTTGCAGGGTAAGGTCAGAACAGGGTTGAGACCAGGGTGTGTCCAGCTTCACCTGGACTCCAGAAAACATCCAGGACAGAGGAGAAACAGGGCAGGTAAAGCCTGTGCTGCCTGATCCCTCATGTCTCCCGCCCTTCATATGCTCCACTGTAAGGAAGGAGGGTTTAGGTGAGATGAGAAGCTTAAAAGATTGAGAATATAAAAGTGGGAATTCCCACTGATAAAGAGAAATCAAATAACTGGATGGTTTGGATCTGGGAACCACAGGAAGGGGCTGAAATCCAGGGATACATCTGTAAGTGTGTACAACATCTCACTGGGGGGTTTGTGACAGAATGTCCATCCCCATACCAGGAGCTCATTGCCCCATCCTGTGTTTGGTCATGCAGCCCTAAGAGAGGCAGATGTGGCTCTGATCCTGCCATGAGTGGGGTCCTGGCCAGGCTCAGGGGACATCAGCACAAGGCTCTGGGAAGGGTGCTGGGCCCAGCTCATCACAGCAGCTCAGCTGGGGCAGGTTTAGGAAATCCCTGAGGTTGGATGGGACAAAGAAAACCCGAGGCTGCTCTTTCTGTTCCTGGGAGGAGCCAGGCAGCCCAGAGGAGAGCTTGACTCCAAGGGGCCGTTTTGGCCAGGCAGGGTCTGTTACCAGAATAATCTGCTTACCCAGAGAAGCTGTGGCTACCCCTGGATCCCTGGAAGTGTCCAAGGCCAGGCTGGACGGGGCTTGGAGCAGCCTGGGCTAGTGGAAGGTGTCCCTGCCCATGGCAGGGGGTGGAATGAGATGATTTTAAGGTCCCTTCCAGCCCAAAGCAGTCTGAGATTCTGTGATTCACAGTCGAGCAGGAGGAGCTGGTGCGTGGGCAGGTCACTGAGTTCCACAATGACGATGGAGACAGTCTGTAAAGAATTGTAAAAATGATCCCAAGTGACAGAGCTATGAAACACCAGGTAGATAAATTTAATGTAATGGATATTGGCAAAATAAGATTTTACTTCCCATGCCCTTTAAGTGGTGCTGAGCTGGTTATTATCAGTGAGCAATGGAAGGCTGGAGTTAAGAGTGTGAGTCTGTGAGCTCTGTGCTCCCAGAGGCAACATACACTCACCAATCCCCAAACCAACCTGAAATTGGATGGTAGGGTTTATTAGGAAGAGAGAACAAAACAGAGAAGAATCCCCCTCTGTATGTGAATCCATTCTAAATAAATCCTGAATGTGCAGCGCTCCCACCGCCCCCTCTGCTGCACCTCAAAGGCTGGAGGAGAAAAGAAATGGTGCAGAGACAGGAACAATAAAAAGAAACCAGATAATAAAGATTGCATCATTCAGTGCAGATAAAGATTGCAAGGGAAATCAAAAGGCTGCTTCTGTGTGAGGAATTATTGAAGAGGCTAAAGCTCTTCAGCCTCAAAGGGAGACAGAAGAGGGGTACTGAGGGCCTGGAATCCTGGGTGATGTGGAAAAGCTGGAAGCAGCAGGATTGTTCCCTGGTTTTCCCCTGGACAAACAGGTTATTTTAGCAACTGAAAAGTTCAGGCAGCACGTCAAAGGATGTGCTTCTTTATGGGAAGTACAGCTAATCCATGGATCTCCTGCCCACAGGATGCTGTAGATGCCAAAAGTTTGGTTGGTATCCACGGCAGCCTGGGCTCAGTCATGAGGGGAAACATCATCAGTGGCTGTTGAGCACAAAGATCCCAGAATCCCAGGATGTGCTGAGCTGGAAGGGACCCTCAGGGATCCTGGAGTCCAACCCTCAGCCCTGCCCAGGCCCAGCCCCAAGAGTCACCCCATGGGCCCCAGAGGATCATCCCAACCCTCCTGCAGCTCTGGCAGCCTTGGGGCTGTGCCCACTGCCCTGGGGAGCCTGGGCACTGCCCAACCACCCTCTGCAGGGGGAAAGAAGAAGAACAACCTTGTCCTGAGATCCAACCTGCCCCTGCCCTGACCCAACTCCAGCCCATTCCCTGCCTCCTGTCCCTGCTCCCCCCAGAGCAGAGATCAGGGCCTGCCCCTCCTCTGCCCCTCCCCAGGAAGGGGTCACTGCAATGAGGTCTCCCCTCAGGCTCCTCTGCTCCACCTCAACACACCAAGTGCCCTCAGCTGCTCCTCACACCTTCCCCTCCAGGCCCTTCCCCACCTTCCTTCCCTCCTTTGGAATTCAGTGGGAGTCTGAAGGTGGTGCCTTTCCACTCTGAGGATCTGTGTCTGTGCAGCAGTTTAAGGCAGCGAAATAACTCAGTTTAGGGTGATGAGTTATCAGTGGGCTTTGTGTCAGAGCCAGTTTAACATTAAACAGGGCCTGGGGGAAGGGGACAGCACCATGTCAGTCACATTTGCAAAGGAGAAGGATATAGAGGGGTTTTTAATGAAAATGAGAAATATGAGAATGAATAATCCTTGTTATACATGGACTGTGTTCTGAGGAAGAAAAATAGAAAGTAACAAGTGGAAAGACCCTGGTAACAGACACCTGTGAGCAGAAGGGAGCTGTGCCTTGTGGATGTTTCCAGAACATGAACATCCAGAGATGTTTCTCCTGGATAGGACAGTGATTGTGAAGGTCTGGCATTGTCCATCTTAAAGTCAGGACTGGACGCTCCTGACAAATGGCTGTGAGGAAGCACTTTGTGGACAGAGCCTTGGAGGAATTGTCATAAAATCCCACATCCTGGGGTGATACTGAAGGGTGTGAAATAACTGAAGGCTGTGGCAGGAGGGCTCTGAGTGGGAGAGGATATACTAAGCTGGGGCAGGTAAGAGCTGATGGGCTGCCTCAGAAATCCCTGTGCAGATTTCCTTGTGTGTATTCCTGCTGGGGAAGTGGTGGGTACCCCCCAGATGGTTTTAGGGGAGCTGTGGAGCAGAGAGCTGAGGTCTGGCTGCAGGACCACTCTGCCACAGAACGGGGTGGGGTGGCTTAAACAAACTGACCAGGGGATATTTGCCATCCCCAGGTTCTAAAGTTTAGCAAAGGACAGTTGAGGTCTGGAGAAGGTCTGTCCTGCCAGACACTGGGGCATTGCTTAAAGAACCTCTGTAACTCTTCCCTGGGAGGGCAGGGAGGCCCTGGCACTGGGTGCCCAGAGAAGCTGTGGCTGCCCCATCTCTGGGAGTGTCCAAAGCCAGGCTGGAGCAACCTGGGATAGTGGAAGGTGTCCCTGCCTGTGGCAGGGTATGGAATGAGATGGTACTTCCAACCCAAACCCTTCCATAATTTTGTGAATATTCAACTCAACTTGGGCATTTTCAGGTTGGGGGCCTCGCCTCTGAGAACGTGAGATGGGCTGAGGCCGTGAAGGCCTTCAAGGAGCAGCAGAGCACCTTGTGTGGAGATGTCCTGCTCATCACAGCCTTTGTCTCCTACCTGGGATACTTCACCAAGAAATACCGCCAGGAGCTCCTGGAGGGCATCTGGAAACCATATTTGCACCAGCTGAAAGTAAGTCCTGACCACTCTGAAAAGCTGCTGGGCCAGAAGCTCTGGTGCCCACAGAGGATCCCCAGGGGAAGGGGGTTCCCTGTGGGGAAGATGTGGTGTCCTGCCTCCAGGCAATGTCTCCATTCCTCCAGGAGTGATGCTGTGTGGTTTTGCCCAGGAATGGCCTAGAAGGAGGGAGGAACATGGAGAAGGAATTGCTTGGAGCAGGCAGAGCTCCCTGCCAGCTCTCCAGTAGGTTTGGAAAAGCTCCAGGTGTTTTTTTATGCTGGTCACAAGCTCTGTTCGTGCTGGCCTTGCCTCTCAGCTGGTTTTATCCATGTCTTGCTGTTAGGAGCAGATGGAGATCATCGTGCTGCAAACTTGTTTAATATTTCACTAATTTTTAACAGGTTCCTCTCATACATCAACAAATGATGCCAAGAAACTTTTAAATAAGGTTACAGGGGGCAGTGATACCCAAATCAAAGGGCTGACAAAGGCAACCAGTTCCTTAGGCTGAGAGAGGAAAAAATTAATGCTGCATTTCTTAATACAAACCCAAAAATTAGGTAAGAAAAGAAGTATTTTAACAAAACTGGCCTGACTGTGCTTAGAAATGTCCTGGAAGTGCCTGGAACTCTAATGGGAAATGAAAAGCCCACTCTGCTCTGACACCTGGCACAGGTAACTGAGCTTGTCACACCCACAAATGGCCTCCCCTGGACCTACTGATGCTGCTTTGCAGCACAACAATGGATTTATTGGGGAGTTGATTATGTCCTTCCAAGGACAGAGTGTGATCCAAGCCAGTGGGGCTGGGGAGGGATCAGGGCTGAGCAGGTAAAACCCTTGGGTTGCTTGTACAGTTTGTGTTTGTTCACAACAGGATTGGGAAACAAAACTAGATCAAAAGTCCCCTCTAGAATGGGAAATCATTGATAAATCGTGGAATCACAGAATGGTTTGGGTTGGAAGGGACATTAAAAATCATCCAATTCCACCTCCTGCCATGGGCAGGGACATCTTCCACTATCCCAGGCTGCTCCAACCTGGCCTTGGACACTTCCAGGGATGGGGCAGCCACAGCTTCTCTGGCCACCCTGTGCCAGGGCCTCCCCACCCTCACAGCCAAGAATTTCTTCCCAATATCCCACCTATCCCTGAGCTCTGGCAGTGGGAAGCCATTCCCCCTTGTCCAGTCCTTCCCTCCCCAGTCCCTCTCCAGCTCCCCTGGAGCCCCTTTAGCCTCTGGAAGCAACTCTCAGGTCTCCCTGGATCCTTCTCTTCTCCAGAGAAGGAGAAGGAACATTCCCAGCTCTCCCAGCCTGGCTCCAGAGCAGAGGGGCTCCAGCCTTTGGAGCATCTTTATGGCCCTCTCTGGACTCCCTCCAGCAGCTCCCCATCCCTCTGCTGTTGTTCCCAGCAGCTCTGTAGGTGGGGTCTCACCTGAGGGGGAAGAGGAGCAGAATCCTCCCTCACCTCGCCAGCAATGCCCTAAACCTGACTTAGCAGCTTTCAATTCACTGTCTCACCTTGAAGTGACCCACAGGAAGCCTTTCCCCTCTCCTGCCAGGTGCCCATCCCCGTGAGGCCATGCCTGGACCCCCTGGCCCTGCTGGCAGACGAGGCAGCCGTGGCCCGTTGGCACAACGAGGGGCTGCCAGCCGACCGCACCTCGGCCGAGAACGCCGCCATCCTCAGCTGCTGCCAGCGCTGGCCCCTCCTGGTGGACCCCCAGCTCCAGGGCATCCAGTGGATGAAAGCAGCACATGGCCAAGGGCTCCGAGTGATCCGCACTGGGCACAAGGGGTAAAGCAGCCACTTCCCAAAATGCCCCCCGGAATGTGCCTGGTGTGTGTGGGGGGCAGTGGGTGTGGAATGGCAAAGGCAAACCCTCAGCTGATCCGCTCAGATTGGCTGTTTCCTCATGACCAAAATGATAAAGGTTCCTCATGAAATGAAGGGTCTCTTTAGTGCTGGGCTCAGTTACCACAGGAGCTGCTCTGAGAGCTGTGCTGGGGCTGAGCTCCCTGTGTCACACAGGATGGTCTGGGGGGAAGGGACTTCAAAGTCCATCCAATCCCAGCCCCTGCCATGGGCAGGGACTCCTCCTGACAGACCAGCCTTCTCCAAACCCTGTCCAGTCTGGCCTTGAACACTTCCAGGGAAGCCAAAGTTTCTCTGGACAACAGGCCTGTGTGGGACTGGGATATTCTCCCCTGGGCTTGTTGTAGGTGTCATGTCCTGATTTGGTCTCATACTGGAGGGTGAGCAGGGCATCCTACCTCCTGGAGACAGAGAGAGGGCTTGGCATGGACAGCCAAGCTGCCCTGAGGGTGCCCATGCCCTGCAGCCCACCCTGGCACTGCTCCCACCCTGGCACATGCTGGATGTTCTCATTGCAGCACCCCCTGCATTGATCTGGATAAACCTTTTATCTGCAGTCAGCCCTCAGGCTGATCTCTGTGCCAGCTTGCACCCACCTCTTCCTGCTGGTGAGGAGTTCCAGAGTCAAATCCCTGCTAAGATTGGTGCTGGTGTTGGGTTTTGAACACAGAGCAATGCCCTGGCAGCAGCTAAGAGGGACCCAAGCCTGGTGCTTGCAAATATCCAGAGATTTGGAGATGTTTTGGGGTTGCCAGTGTTTTACTGGTGCCTCCTCGGGGGGGTCCCAGGTTCATTTCATGGTGCTCCCTCTGCTTTCACATACAAAATAACAATGAGTTACTAGATCTGAGCCTGTGTGGGGTCAAAATAAGGCTCATTTTTCACTAGAGCAAATTTCTCTTTCCTGGCCAACGTGGTCACCATGCCCTGGAGTTTTCACAGCAGTGTGTGGAACAGGAAGGATCCCAGAGGAGGCATCTCCACCTGAACTTCCAGGATGGAACCAGAGGAACACACCCTGGGACATCCCTGCCATCAGAGTTTACTGTCCAAGCATTACATCCCTTTTTCCTCTTCTTCCCTGGCCACGCTCCAAGGCTGACAGGGGCTTTAAGAGGAGAATTTCGTGTGTTGTCTCAGGGCTGTGACTAAAAGCATCATCACTGTCCCATTGCTGTAATCAAAGGAATGTTCCATCTTCTGGGAAATGGAACTTCTTTGTTTTCTACTCCTGTGAGAGGGATAAACATCCCCCATCACCACTTCCTTCAGGAAGGTCCATTTGAGCAGCTGAGGGGTAGCTGCTGCCATTCCCTCTGGCTCTATAAACCATTCCTGGGCTCTTCCTGCTGCTCAGGGATGTCAGAATATTCCTTTAGAGGTGAGGCCTAGAGGTCACGCTGAGCTTGTCTCTGGCCTCTCTGTCACCTCTTGAGGTCCCAAACTCTCTGACTCAGGGGAGGCGTGTGAATATTGCCTGGTGGAGTGAGCTGGGGTGCTCAGTGTTCCAGTGAAGGTGCAGCAGTGCCTGGAGCATCCTCCCCTCCTGCCTGGGGCCCTGCTCTCCTCATGCCAGAGGAGCTGTGGGAAGAGAGAGCAGTCCTGAAGGACAGAGCCCGGGCCCCTGATCCAAAGCATCCCAAAGCAAAGCATCCTTGTTTCACAGACCAGCCCTGGGCAAAGGAGAGGAAAGAAGCTGTTGTGTGCCCCCAAACCCTGGGCAGAACGGAGCTGGAACCTGCTCTGTCCTTGTTTATGTGTGAGATGAAAAGTACGAGGGGATTCTGGGGGAAACAAAGGATTCCATGGAAACAGCTCCAGGCTGTCCTTTGCTCTCCTTGGGGAAGGCACAGTGGTCACTGCTTGCCCTTGGGAGCTCTGAGACCTCCTCCTCTTTGCTGGACAGGCAGGACTCTGCCAGTGCCACGTTGCACACCAGGCATTGACCCCGCCTCACCCCTCTGTCCCTCCAAATGCTGGCACGTGTCTGTACCTGTCCAGACCCCCCGAATCCCCCCACATCCTCCTCAGTGCCAGTGTCACATCGTGCTGTGCTGCAGGAGGTGCCTGTGCTGTTCCCCACAGGTATCTGGACACTCTGGAACGAGCCCTGGCTGCAGGAGAGCTGGTTTTGATTGAAAACCTGGAGGAATCTGTGGATCCAGTGCTGGGGCCGTTACTGGGCCGAGAAACAATCAGGAAAGGCAGGTGAGCCTGGGGGAGCTTTGGTGGCACCTTTTGGGGTGGGTTGTGCTCTCTGTTTCTCACTTCTAATCGTGGCTGTTCAGATCCAACAGCGTTCCCAGCCTGCCTTCAGGGCTGAAGGCATTTGAAATCAGGCAATCACGGGTAATTCACACACAGGGTGGCCTGGAAATCACCCTGCATGTCTCATTTCATTGCACGGTGCCATTCAAAGCTCATGTAAAATGAAAGACCTGTAATTGTCCCATTGAACAGTGACCCGTGGCCTGACACTGAATTATCACCAAAACAGCTCTTGCTGATGGGAAGTAAAAGTAGCCTTGAATTATAGCAAACACTGCACAGAGCTCAGGAATGCAACTGCAGCTTTCTGCACTGAGGATATAAAGTGTTCCTTGATGAGGTGAAGCTGTTCATGGCAACTCTGGTCACCTCCAGACAGGAGGGCAGCGAGAGGGGCACCAAGGCCGCTCCTTTTTTCCTTAAATTCTTTGAGAATGATTTCCTTCCTTGCCTAAAACATCCCAGGGTGTTGTAAACTGCTGGGCAAGGCAAGGTGTCAGCAAAGTTTATGCGGGGAAACACCCTGGGGAGGGTGGCTGAGGGTGGGTTTGGCTGCAGGACCTGTCCCAGTGAAGGGATTGAAGTGTTGGAAAATGTTGGGATGGGGGTACAGCAGGGAAACACTCACTCACCCCCTTTGGGACTGAATGTCTCTGCTCTCAGAATTCCGTGGGAGGTCCTGTGTTTGCTAAGAAAGGGAAAATAAGTCACAAATCACATAGAAACCCCCTGGGTTTCCTGTTTCCAGGCCTTGAGCCCAGATCCCAAGGACGGATGTTGTTATTCCCAGAGAAGGGTTTTGCTGTTGGGATCTCTGGGAGCTCTGGGAGCTGCCTGTACTGGGGGATTGCTCTCTGCCTGTACTGGGGGATTTCCCTCTGCCTGTACTGGGGGATTTCCCTCTGCCTGTACTGGGGGATTGCTCTCTGCCTCCATTTCCCAGCTATTGAGGAACCAAGAGGGCACCAAGTGAGTGATGTTTCAGTGGGAAGTGTATTCCAACTCCCACAACAGTCCCAGGGCATCCCTGAAAGCATTCCTGGTTTCTCTTTGGTTCCCAGGGGGTTTGTTAATACAGAATCAAGGGATGGTTTTGGTTGGAAGGGACCTTAAGGGTCATCTCATTCCTCCCCCTGCCATGGGCAGGGACACCTTCCACTGTCCTAATTTGCTCCAAGCCCCATCCAACCTGGCCAGGGGCAGCCACAGCTTCTCTGGGCAACCTGTGCCAGGGCCTCCCCACCCTCACAGGGAGGAATTGCTTCCCAGTATCACATCAAATCCTGCCATCTGTCAGTGTGAAGCCATTCCCCCTCATCCTGTCCCTGCAGTTCCTCATGAACAGTCTTTTTGTGGCTTCCTTGTAGCCCCTTCCCGCACTGGCAGATGCTCTGAGGTGTCCACACAACCTTCTCCTCTCCAGGCTGAATAAACCCATCTCTCCCAGATGTCTCTGTAGGGAAGGTGCTCCAGGCTTCTTATCAACTTCACGGTTTCCCCTGGACTTGCTCCAACAGTTCCATGTCCTTCTTCTGTTGGAGACACCAGAACATTCCATGTGGGATCTCACCAGGGCAGAGCAGGGGGGTGGAATCCTCTGCCTCCACCTGCAGCCCGGGATTTGTTTGGCTTTCAGGGCTGGGTTGAAATTGGGGTCAGAGCACGTTCATTCCCAGGGTCAGTGTGAGTCTTAGACTTGATGTCACAAATTCAGAAGAGGAGAAGTTGGATTTTTCTGGCTCATGTTACCTGCCAGGAGTGGCAAATGTGGCTTCCCTGCTGCAGCTCCCTGTGCCCACAGAGTTGACCTGATCAGAGCCAACAGAGTGGGCAATTCCTTCAGTGAATGGCTCACACAGGGATCAAACCCACGACCTCAGTGCTCTGGGTCTTCTCCTCCCTGTACCTCCTGCTTTCAGGCTCTCCCAAAAGCCAGGACCTCATGGTTGGACTGGCCATGGGAGTCTTCTCAAACAAGAACCAAAATTCAGGAGCAATGCTCTGGGGTTTTTTCCTAAATCAGAAGTGGCTCAGGTGTGTCCAGTTTTAAACCCTTTCTGCTTCAATCCTGCTGCCTGCAGTGCCACGTCCTGTGCTGGGAGGTGACACTGACAGGCCCCTTGTCCTGGGGCAGAATGTCCTGGCACACACCCCTGGCTGCTCCTTCTCATTGCAGGTACATTAAGCTGGGGGACAAGGAGTGTGAGCTGAGCCCTGCCTTCCGCCTCATCCTGCACACCAAGCTGGCCAACCCCCACTTCCAGCCCGAGCTGCAGGCCCAGTGCACCCTCATCAACTTCACTGTCACCAGGGACGGGCTGGAGGAGCAGCTGCTTGCCGCCGTCGTCAACAGGGAGAGGCCTGACCTGGAGCAGCTCAAGGTCAGCAGCTGGGGTTTGTACTGGGAGCAAGTGTGAATCAGCATCATTGTCATTGTCGTCATCATCTCCTTCTCCTTCTCCTTCTCCTTCTCCTTCTCCTTCTCCTTCTCCTTCTCCTTCTCCTTCTCCTTCTCCTTCTCCTTCTCCTTCTCCTTCTCCTTCTCCTCCTTCTCCTCCTTCTATCTTTCCTTCTCCTCCTGCTCCTTCTCCTCCTTTTATTATTAGTACTATTAGTATTGTAATTTGAAGAAAACACCTTTTCACGTGCAAGGCTGCAGGGACTGCTGAGCTCATCATAACTTCAGGAGGTTTCCTCTTGAACTGATTTTTTTTTCATCAGTTTTTTCTTTTCTTGGTACTTTGGGAACACCTGTGCTGCAATCTCACCTTCTTTCTCCCAAAACTTGAAGAAGAATGTCTTTATTTTCCCCTTCCTCTTGTGTCTGGAAACTGAGATTCTCCTTATACCATTTGGGGTTTTTTCTGGACTTCCCAGATTTAATTTTAGGGCATAATTAATGTTGTGTAATTCTCAGTATTTATGGTACAGGATTCTCTCTGTAAATATTGTGAGGCCAGTAATGACATTTTTCTGTTCTGCCTCTTCCTCCTAATTCTTTGTAACAAGCCAAACTGTTCTTTCTTTTTCTCTTTTAATAAGCTTTGCTTCCATTTCGAGTTAATTAGATAAAGAAAATCCTCTGTTCTAAGGACACATTTAACAATGGAACAAACATTGATAATACCAAATATTTTCTGGGAGTGGGAATAAATTTACTGCACATCTTCAGTCAGGCCAGGCCAGTTTTTAATCATCTTTTCATTTAATGAGGTTCTGAAGTGCTTTAGCTGGGTCAGCCTTAATGATGCCTCGAGTTTGAACCAGGCTCCTGTGCTAACGAGGGCATCAAACAGACACAATAAACTGATTTATTCTGTGAGCCAGGACTGTCTCACTGGTGTGATCCCTGGGGAGCTCCTTGGGGGCCCAGATGTGACAGGTCACCTCTCCAGGTGTGTCTTAGTCCATCCTCTCTCCCCTGGGAATGGTGGGAAGGGCTTGGTGTCCTGGGAAGGTTTATGGCTCTGGCTCGAGGGCAGAAGGAGGTGATTCCTCCAGAATTTATTGCTGATGACCTCATCAAAATCCATCCAAGAGCTCTGACTAATCCAATTCCAGTAACACCAACCTTTTTGAAGTGTTTCCTCAACCTGGTCTGTTCCCATGATCTCTTTCTCCAGTGATTCCCAGTTATCCCATCTCTCTGTCCCTCCTTCCAGGGTTGCTGGGCCATGTGTGGAGTCTGTCCCTGCCCTGTGGTGGCTCTGGGGACAGCTCCCAGTTGTCCAGGACAGCTCCTTGTTCTCCCTCACCATGAAATCCAGGCTGGGCAGGGTGTGGGACAGCCAGAGCTGGGAGGAGCCCAGGCCAGCAAAGCCAAATGCCAACATTCCCTCTCAGGCCAGTGCCAAGCCTTTAACCAGACCTTGACTGGTGACATCAGCAGCCCCTGGGTGAGGGTGACCCTGGTCTCTGTGTCACCAGGGATCTCCCATCCTCTCCAGACTTCACAACTGCCTTGTCCATTCAGAGTTCAGAGCAGCACCAGGAAGGGAGTTGGATGCCTGTGGTCCAAGCTGGAGTTGGATAAACCACGAGTTGGGGACCTGCCTTGGGATTCAGGGGAAAATGTGGGTGAAAACACGGGGTGGAGCTTCTTCCTCAGGTGCTCCGCGGGATTAGATATTGGAAGGAATTCTTCCCTGTGAGGGTGGTGAGAATTCCTTCCATTATCTAAGTGAAATACCTAATTCCAATATATCCAATTGGAATATTTAAGCCAGTATCTAATTCCCTGCAGGGTGCCCAGAGAAGCTGTGGCTGCCCCATCTCTGGAAGTGTCCAGGGGCAGGTTGGAGCAGCCTGGGATAGTTGAAGGTGTCCCTGCCAGAACAAACTGAGCTTTAAGGTTCCTTCCAACCCAAACCCTCTGGTTTGAGATGCTAAAACATCACAACAAATGCAGCAGAAAGGCACAGGAAGGGTGGCTGCTTGGGCTGAGCTCAGAAAGGACCAGCAGTGGGTCCTGCAGAGCTGGCCTGTGGCTCTGGTGGATTTTTTTTTATTTCATGGAATGAAATTTGGAGAGCTGTGGCAATAACCTGTTTCCCAGAGGCAGTGCTGTTACATATCAACTGTGAAATAAAAGATAATGAGCTCCACTGCAGGAATCAGGGCCCACGACCCTGGTGGTCATCCAGCCATGGCAGGATGGAGCTGCAGGTGCTGGGGGAGCCCAGCAGTGTCTGTGCATCCAAAGGTGCTCCCAGAACTGTGGGAGGATTGCAAACTACTGGAGCAAAAATCCAGCCCCTCCTCATTAATAACTCCAATGGGCTGCAATAATGGCTTTGCAAAATGTCATTTTTCAAGGCATGCTCTGCTTGAATGACAGGAAGGCACAACATGAGCTGTGTTAGTTTTCTGGTTCAAGACTTGTGAAATATTTACCACCACGGGCCAATTCCTGTGTGGAAAGCCTGTGGGACAGGCCTTGGAAACAGCTTTTTCCAGCTGAAAAACCAGGAGCAGACACGCTCCAGGGCCCACTGAGCACCTGGGCTGCCACTGACATGGAATCAGAGTGTGCTCAGCAAGGTGGGGAGGTTTCATCCCAAATATTGGAAGATAAGTTATTAATGAGTCCGTTAATGTGCTGGAACACCTCTGACAGCACAGCAAATCCTGTGGGCTCCCTCCTGTGACAAAGCGTCCCATTTCTCATTCCATACCCTACATTTCCCCAAATCTGCCTTTGGAACATTGAATTTTAGGACACTGAGTCTGCCATGTGCCAGTTTCAATTCCATGAGCCCCATGTCTTGTGGTCCTCAGAGCTGCCTGGTTTGTCAGGGCTATAAAACACTTTTTTTTAACAAGTTGCTTTAATTTCTTAGTTGTGTCACTTGCCCCCAGTGTGAGGTGTCACTGTCACCCAGCAGTGCTTTGTGTCACAGGGTGTTGGTGCAGGGAGCCGTCACCAGCTCCCCAGTCACAGGCACAGCTTTCCCAGGGGAGCTTTGCTGGGAGAGCTCCAAAAATAGGCATTCACCATAGGGCCATATGATGGAAGCACAAAATACACCTGAAATCCAGGGGAGATGCCATTTCTCTGAGCTAACACAGACCAGGGCAGTCACAGTTGATGGGATAAAGGCTGTTCTGGAGGAGCAGTTCAGAAAGGAGAAGGATGGGAATGTTTTTTCCACCATGACCAGTGTTAATGACGGTGCTTCTGCAGGGGAGAGGGAGATGGGGCCAGAAAAATGGGAAGAGCAGAGAGAGTATTTAAGAGAAAGGGGAAGAATTTGCACCATGATTCAGACAGTTGGTGACACAGAAGGGTTGTTCTGGTTCGTATCTTGACCATCTTTGTGCTGAGTTTGCAAATCCTTTGACAGAGGGGCTTGGTGCAGGTCCAGCTTTAGCCCAGTGAGGCACTGGGGCCACTGGGGCCTCCAGGACACAAAGAGGAGCAGCTTTGCCCTCAGTCCTGGGCCTGGGCAGCACCTCCTGCCCCCTCAGCACCTGAGGGACTCAGGTTTGGAGCCCAGAGCCCCCAGTGCTGCTGGGACTGGGCTGGGTGGAGGGGCCAGTGCAGAGGTTCAGCAGGAGGGGGGAGGACAGGAGGGACTGTCCAGGGTGGCTTGAGCCCTGGAAATTAGGGCTGAAGGTACAGTACATGTATTTGAGATGGGGATAAGGTCTTTTCTGCCTGGCTCCTTTGCAGCATTTTCACACATTCCTCGTGGAAGGGCTCAGTTCTCCCAGTGTTTTCTGTGCTAGTCAAGCTTTCTGTGAGCCAATGCCTGGTTGGATCTGGAGTGATCTCAGAGCTCTGCCCATTCCCAGGAGTTGCAGAGACCAGGAATAAGCACCCCTGGACTGTGGCAATGTTCCTGTTCCCATGGGAAGGTGATAAACCCACGTGTTTGGTGGCTAAAACTTTCTGAATTTATCATTTGCAGTCAGATCTCACAAAGCAGCAGAACGGCTTCAAGATCACCTTGAAAACATTAGAGGACAACTTGCTCTCTCGGCTCTCCTCAGCTTCTGGGAACTTCCTGGGGGACACAGCCCTGGTGGAGAACTTGGAGATCACCAAACAGACAGCTGCAGAAATTGAGGAGAAGGTACAAAGACAGCCATAGCCCGGGGAAAAGTGTGTGTGGGAGGATATTTTTGAGGCTTTCTGGGTGGAATATAACCTCTGCTCTGCCCATCTCTGCCCCTTCTGCTGAGGGTGGAAATTGGTACAGACTGAAGTGCTCTCCATCCTGGAGACCTTCAGGGTATTTGGTTCTTTGGAGATTTTTGTGTTAAATGACCTACTTAAGGCCAAGTGAAAACATCAGTGTCTGATGTAAAGACAATAAAATTTACACACTGTATCAAGGCAGCTTTAAACTGCTGCAGCATAACCTGAGTACCTCACACTGCCTCCCTTCAGATGGATTTTAGTGCTGACCTGGGACTGGGAGCTGGTGAGTTTGTGATCTTGAGTAAATCTACAGGAATTTGGGCATTTCAGAGCCTTCCATTCCTTACAGTACAAATCAGTGTTACCATGAGCTGTGAGTGTCAGCACAGCATCCCAGAATCTTTGAGGTTGGAAATGACCTCCAAGATCCCTGAGTCTAACCTGTGCCCATGCCCACCTTGTCCCCCAGCCCAGAGCCACTGAGTGCCACATCCAGACATTCCTTGGACACCTCCAGGGACAAGGATCCCACCACATCCCATCTCCCCAGCCCCCGGGGATCAGGCTGGAGCTGCCTCTCCATCCGTGTGCTGCAGCCCCAGTGGCCAAGAAACAAAATGTTCCTCCCTCCACCTTAAAAACTCGAGTTATGTATTTCTGGTGGCCATTTGTGGTGCATTGGATGCCTCCAGCTGCCTGAGGAGGGTTTGTTTGAACCCCCAAAGGGGTGCTGAAGGGATGTTTTGACGTGGCAAACCTGGCATTTCTCTCCTGAAATAGGTGTTCTTGAAGTGCTGCAGCTTCTAAATGAGCTGTGATTGCCCAGCTGGTCACTGCCAGCTCTGTGCCAAAAGGGGAGAATTTTGGAGATTATACCTGGATTTTATGGGTTTGTCCCTCCCTGGGTCTCAGAGGTTTGCTTCTCAACTCAAACCTCATTCTGTTCCTTAGAATAGAGAAGGGAGGACTTCCAAAGGAAGGAAAATAAACATTGGGGGGGCGGGGATAAAAAAAAGCAGTCGCTCCCCACAGGGCTTGTCCTCCAGTCCTTTCGCCATCCTTGTCGCCCTTCTCTGCACCCTCTCAAGCAGCTCAAGGAGCCCAGAACTGCACACAGCACTCCAGATGAGTCCAGGGGAGGGGTTCTCACAGGAATTGTGCTCCGGGTTTCCCTGCAGGTGCAGGAGTTCCAGCAGACAGAGGCCAGGATTAACGAGGCCAGGGAGCACTACAGGCCCGCGGCCGCCAGGGCCTCGCTGCTCTACTTCACCATGAACGAGCTGCACACCATCCACCCCATGTACCAGTTCTCCCTCAAGGTCTGTGCCCTCAGCAGCTTCTCGGCGTCCCTGAGCTTCGGGAAATCCCAACATCTCAGGGACCTTAAACCCATTTTGTTCCACGGGCAGGGACACCTTCCTCTGTCCCAGGTGGCTCCAGCTTGCCCTTGGACACTCCCGGGGATGGGGCAGCCACAGCTTCTCTGGGCCAGAAAGAAAGAATTCCACTTTTAATGTTTAATAAATGAACTCCCTTTTTTTTTATATATATATTACAAGAATGGTATTTTGGGGGCTGGAGGGTTAAACGAGTTGGCATCCTGGTCTAAAACTTCTTCCAAAGCATTTCTTACCTTGACAAGTGGCCTGGAAAAAGGAAATTGAGAAGAGACAACAATCTGTTGAGCCTGATCCACAAAGAAGCTTTTCCTTTTGATATCTACGACTCGTTTGTGGAAGAGATTTTATCAGAAAAATTCACAGAATATCTTTTGTGCCTTTTGAAAGATTCATTCCCTCCACATACATAACAGAACCAGGGGTTCCTGAGCTTTCACATTTAATCTACATCTTCCATAGTTAGTTTGTTTTATGTTTTCCAGTTAATATTTGCAGTGTGTATAAATACATGGGAAATTATTGGGTGAAATGTTTTTATCTAATAAATGTTGATGACAGATCATAAACCATTGTGCAAAGATGCACAGAGATGATTTTAGAACACTTGCCACACAGCTGGGAGCCCATTAGGAATGAGAACACAAGATTTATGTGCTGCTCTGCAGCAATTCTGAACAGGATTTAAAGAAACGTGAAGCAGGAAAATGCATTCTGCAAATATTTAATAATGCATTTAGTATCAGTGTTGCTTTAATTTGTTGAGGCATCATTTTTCCTTCATAGAATCCCCAAAATAATGCTGCCAACACACTCAGGCCGTGTCCAGTCAGGGCTCTCCATGTGTTTTTCTCTGGTTATTTCCTTTAGCTAAGCCCAGCTTAGGGAACCTTTACATTGCTAAGCAGAACTTAGGGTTTAATTTTCTTTTTCATTTTCTTTTTCCAGTTGCATTTGATAATTTGCAGATTTTTTTCCCTTTGGATGGCTCAGAAAGTTTTTTGTCTTTTCTCATTTAGATCAGAACTGTTGTGAGAATCCTTAGTCTCTTATAATAAGAGAATAACAATAATATAAGAGAGTTCCCAAGGGAACTGTGCTGGCTCCTTCATCCCCCTGCTGCTGCTCCCAGCCCTTCTCATCCAGCCTCTTCTTGGATCCAGACACTCAAACACTCAGGGGACTTTTAAAAAGTATTATTATTTAGAGGAATTTCTTTTCTCTGAGTTAAAACATTTGTGCACTGGGAGTTGTGCTTTACCCTCTGCTCTGCTCTCGTGACACCAAAACTGGAATGTTGTGCCCAACTCTGGGGTCCCCAGAACAGGAAGGATTTGGAGCTGATAGAGGAGATCCAGAGGAGGCCACGGAGATGCTCTAAGGGCTGGAGCCCCTCTGCTCTGGAGCCAGGCTGGGAGAGCTGGGGGTGTTCACCTGGAGGAGAGAAGGATCCAGAGAGAGCTTGGAGCCCCTTCCAGAGCCTAAAGGGTCTCCAGGAGAGCTGGAGAGGGACTGGGGACAAGGGATGGAGGGACAGGACAAAATGGAATGCGATCCTGGGAAGGAATTCTTGTCTGTGAGGGTGGGGAGGCCCTGGCACAGGGTGCCCAGAGAAGCTGTGGCTGCCCCATCCCTGGGAGTGTCCAAGGCCAGGTTGGATGGGACTTGGTGCAACCTGGGATGGTGGCAGGTGTCCCTGCCCATGGCAGGGGGTGGAATGGATGATCTTTAAGGCCCCTTCCAACCCCAACCATTCTGCATTCTATATTTCCTCTGGGAACTCCTCTGGGATCTGATGGCTTGACATCTATTGGAGCACTTTGGTCGGAGAAACCTCTCCCATATCCCTTGGGTATGAGTCCCCCTGCCTGTCTCTGTGCTGCTTCCTCAGGCCCTGGAGAGCCCCATGTCCCAGGGAATGTCCCAGGGAATGTCCTTATTGCCAGGCCCTGGGTTCCTGAGGAGCAGCTCCAGGTATTTCTGCTGCTGGTGTTGTGGAGCCCCAGAGATAGAGAATCTGAGTTGGCATCACTGTGACCCTTCAGGGGATTCCCAGGGGCATTCAGAGGGCGTTTCATGTTCCCCCTGTGTCTCCTCACACAGGCATTCCACACGGTGTTCCAGAAGGCCATGGAGAGGGCGGCTCCTGGCGAGGGCCTGGCGGAGCGTGTGGGGAGCCTGCGGGACAGCATCACCCTGAGCGTGTGCCAGCACACGGCCCGCGGGCTCTTCGAGTGTCACCGCCTCACCTACACTGCCCAGGTCACCTTCCAGGTGAGCACCCCCTTCCCTGCCCTTTGGCTGGGCCAGCATTCCAAGTCCATGAATTCCTATGCCAGGGAGTCCAACCTGTGCCAGATCCCCACCCGATTCCTCAAAGGTTGTTGCAAAATCCAGGGATCTCCCAGCCACGCATTTACTGCCCAGCTTTTCTTCCACAAAATCTCTGCCAGAGAGAACAAAAGTTTTGCCAGTCTGCTGTTGTTCAGAAAAGGCAGATTCCCTGCAAATAATGAATTAATTATCATAGAAACACAGAATCATTAAGGTTGAAGAGACTTCTATGACCACTAAGTCCAACCCTCAACCACCACCGTGGTCACCACTGAACCCTGTCCTCAAGTGCCACATCCACACATTCCTTGAACACTTCCAGGGATGGGAACTCCACCTCCTCCCTGGCCAGCCTGTGCCAGGTTTTTTTCTATAATACCCAATTTAAACCTCCTCTGGCACAGCTTGAGGCCGTTCCCTCTCCTCCTGTCCCTTGTTCCCTGGGAGCAGAGCCCGACCCCCCCGGCTTCCCCCTCCTGTCAGGGAGTTGCAGAGAATTCCAGGTGCCCCCTGAGGCTCCTTTTCTCCAGGCTGAGCCCCCCCAGCTCCCTCAGCTGCTCCTCACAGGACTCATCTCACCAGTGACATGCACAGATTCAATGTTGGGTTTGAATTGTGCTGATAAAAATGATTTGAGAGAGTAAGATCTGCTGTAGGACCTGGAGAAAAGGCAGAGCAAGCTGCTCCTGAAGGCTCACTGCTGTTATCCCCAAGAAATCCTTCCTGCTCAAATTATCCTTGTATAATTTTTAGTCCAAAATCTGAGCAAAGAGACTTTTGTCTATCCCTGTGCTGACACCAAATCCAGCCAATCCATAGAGCTTGGAATGATGTTGTGGAGCTGATAAGAATTCTGTGCAGTGAATGACTGTGGAAATGCCCTGACATGTAGAATCACAGAATAAATAAGGTTGGAAAATACCTCCCACAATTCAGGAATGAGCCAAGGCTGAAGTGCTGAAGCATTTCAGGGGTGGTTAACCTTGAGCCAGTGATGGCCATGACTTTTTTAATTCTATGTAACAGGACAAAGGGGAAAGAATAAATATACACATATATATGTATATACGCATGTAGGGATGTATATTTACACAGACACACATATAAAAAAAGATACTTTGTTAATAAATTGTATGTAAAAATTCAGCTTCTATTTTACAAATCCATAATTCTGACCCACAGGACACCTCCTTTTTGTAGCACCTATTTCTAAGTAAAATGTTTATGTGGAACACGCTGTGCTTGTAACTACAATTAACACTGAAAATAATTAAAGGCTCAGTTTAATCAGGCAGGAAAAGCAGCAGCCCCAGTGTCAGCGTGTGGAGGCAGTTGGGAGAGGAGCACAGGATGTTCCCAGAGAAAAAGCAGTTGGTTCTTGTGGTAGGAGAGGTCCTGGGCACGATTCAGGTGCCACCTCCCCCTTGGCATCAGTGGGAAGCATCCCAGGATCTGTGACAAGGAAACACTGTGGTTTCCTTGTCATAGATCCTGCTCATTCTTCACTTCTCCAGCAGTTCTTTCCACCCTGGAATTGCTGTTGAGGGGTTTGGGATTTCAGAATTCTGGCAGTGCCCTTGGAGCAGTGGCTCCAGCTGCATTCTTGGGGGCTTTTCCCAGCCTTATTTATTCCATGGTCTGTGATTCTACATGTCAGGGCATTTCCACAGTCAGTCACTGCACAAACTTCCCATCAACTCACAGGATCACAGGATCACAGAATATTCTGAGCTGGAAGGGACCCACAGGATCATTGAGTCCAACTCCCAAGTGAACGCCCACCCAGGGATGGAACCCACAACCCTGGAACCACGGGCACCACACTCCATCCATCCGAACCTCCCACCATCCAGACCATGTCACTGAGCTCCTCATCCAGTCTGACCTTAAACACCTCCAGGGATGGCGATTCCACCACCTCCCTGGGCAGCCCATTCCACTGAGGGATCACTCTCTCTGGGAAAAAACTCTTCCTGACATCCAGCCTAAACCTCCCCTGGTGCAGCTTAAGGCCATGTCCTCTTGTTCTGGTGTCGTCAGCCTGAGAGAAGAGATTCACACCCACCCGACTGCAACCTCTCTTCAACTCACCAACGTCATTCCCAGCACTCTGGATTTGATGTCAGCACAGGGATACACAAAGGCTTCCCAGAATTACCTCAACCATGCCTCTGGCAGTTTTACTCCATTTATTCCCAAAACCCAACTTTGGAACTTAAAGCATAGGGATGTTCCAGGTGCTCTGCAGTGCTCCGAACTCCAGAGAGCTGCGTGTTCTTTTAGAGCATGAGCCATAGTGATGGTGGGAATTCTGGTTTGGGTTTAGTTGTTGCTGTTTGTTGTTTATTTTTCCAAACATTCTCACTATGACTCCACTTTCTAAACTGAACAAGACAGTGAGAGATGGCCAAGCCCCTGGCAGCATTCCTTGGAGATGCTCTGGTTCCTCTCAAGGAATTTCTCTGCTCTCCAGCTGTGGATCCCAGGGCTGCTACCAGGAACTTCCCAGTGTGCTCTCCATCCACCTGGGTCACAGCCCTGCCCACATGGTTTTCCCAGCTGCATTCCTGTGCTCCTGCCCATTTCCACACTCATCCCTGGACCCAAAGAACCTCCAGGGTGTGTCCATCACTCTCCTCCAACATGGGGCACATGTTTTAACTTCAGGTACATGAGGTGAATTATTAACCTGATTCCTCAAGGATTTCTTGTTTGTTTGGAATTACAGATACTTCTGATGAGCAAAGAGATCAACCCAGCAGAGCTGGATTTCCTGCTCAGATTCCCAGCCCAGTCCGGAGCCACCAGCCCGGTGGAGTTCCTGTCTGATCACTCCTGGGGAGGAATCAAGGTACCTGAACCACGGGAAATCAGCACCTCTTCCCTCTAAAAGCCTTTCAGACCTTCAGGTGGGTCCTTCTGGCACTTGGAGACCAAAGTTGTGACCACACACGAGCCCCAGACCCCAGGAGTTCTGTCGGCACAGCACTGCCTTTGTGGGATCTTCCTGTGCCCCCTGTGTGTTCCCAAGGTGGTTTTGTCCCTCTGAGATTGAGGCTTCTCCCTGTAAAACCAGAATGGGAACTCCTTCTGGGTTTTGTGGTTGTGTTTGTAAAGGACATGGAGGTGTCACTGCATTTGGGAAGAGGTGGGAATTTGAGGTTGATGGGACCATCTGCAGAGTTGTGCTGGGACTGGAATTGTGACCCAGATCTGCAGGAAAATGCTGTTGTGGAAATGAGGAGCTCCAACATCTGCCATGGGTTCGGAGTGAAGAGCATCCCAAAGAGATGGGAGTTATCCCATGTCCTGATCCAGTTTATCCTGTTGGGAATTGTGCTGGGTTTGGGCCTGATTCAACAGGGTGAGATTTGTTTGCTGGAAGGGGTCAAAATATTCTCCAAGCTCAGCATGTTCATCCCCACCTTGGTGGAGCTGAGGTTGTATCTTCTGTTTGCTTGTGGCCTCTGAGCACCTGGGGTGAGGTAGGAATCAGTTTTATTTAGAGCCTCTGTGGGACATTTCCCTGGTGCTGGGAAGCAGAGAGTAAAGACACCCCAGTCCCACTAGGGTAATTCCCAAATTTTCACCTGGGTTTTCCTTGTCCCTTCCTCCCACCATTCTCATAGAGAATGTCTCTGGTTCCAGCCAGAAATCTTCCAGGCCCAAGACATCCCTCATGTTCTTTGCCTGTATATATTGTTTCATGGAACCTTCCAGAGCCTTTCAAAAACCCTGGATTAAGGTGCCTGTGCTGGGCTGGGTTTAACTGGGCAAACACTGTTCAGGTAACACAGAGATCAAACTGAAGCTCAGGAGTCGAACAAAGTGATACCTGTAACACAGGTGACCCACAGTGATTCCTGAGGGAACAGTTCATGGCAGATGTGACTCCCCTGACCAGGAATTCTCATCCCTGTCTCATCCCTGGCAGTGGGGATGGGGCCTCTGCCTCCTTCTGTGTGACCCACCTCGTGTTAAATGTCACAGTCACATTTTCAGCCGTAAAATAAACTTGGAACTTCTCACTCAGCCAGCTCTGTCCAGCCTTTAAAAGGCATATTTCCATAATAATGAAGGAATTAAAGAAAATCCTACACCCTTTCCTTAATCACCTTTTGTTCAGTGGTGGCACTTGGCTGTTCAGGCAGCAGCAGCTTTGCTTTTGTTCCTCTTTGGAAGACAAATTAAATGGACATTTGGGGTCAGTGCCCATAATCAGGAGGACTCAGGCATGAAGCCCAGGAACTACAGCCTTTACAAAAGGATTGTGGATGTACAAACATAGGATTGCTTGGAATCAGCTCTGCTCTGTCCCTGCCCATGGTCAGCCAGGGATTACATGGGGGGAATGATGCAGTTCAGTTCCCTGGATCCCTCTGCTTGGCTTCCTGCTCTGTAACAGAGCTTCTCTCTGCTTCAGTCTTCCGAGTGTCCTCTGGAATGTGAACTTATTTCCACCATGGATGTTAAATGGTTTGGGTTCTGATTCTCAGTTTGGAGATCCTTTCATGCATCTTAGGAAACACAAGACTTTCTTGGAACTGAGGACATGGTTTAGTGGTGGTGTGGGCTGATGGTTGGACTTGGCCTTAGAGCATCTTAGAGGTATTTTCCAACTGCTCTTGTAGATCACTCTGCACCTGCCTGCAGGTGATCCATTCCCCAGCAAACCTCTCCTGGGTTTGCAGAAAGTTTTCTTTGTGAGCTTATCCCTCCTGTGCTGCCACGTTCACCCAGTGCTGCTGAAATGGCCTTTTCTGTTCCCCATGTGCTTCACTGGGACTCCTGCAACTTTCTCACTCCTGCAGTGAAGTCGGTCCAGTGCCAGCTCAGGGGCAAAACACCAGAAGAAAAGTCATGGGATAATTATTAATGGTGATAAATCTCACTCAATCCTTATTTGGGCTTTTTTCCTACATCATTCCTGCCTGGAGGGGCAGGCCCTGATCTCTGCTCTGGGGGGAGCAGGGACAGGAGGCAGGGAATGGG
Source organism: Pitta sordida (assembly GCA_013390025.1). NCBI lineage: Eukaryota > Metazoa > Chordata > Aves > Passeriformes > Pittidae > Pitta > Pitta sordida. The sequence goes on from WEKX01002344.1 coordinate 494,962, forward strand.
CTGGAGTTGGGTCAGGGCAGGGGCAGGTTGGATCTCAGGACAAGGCTGTTCTTCTTCTTTCCCCCTGCAGAGGGTGGTTGGGCAGTGCCCAGGCTCCCCAGGGCAGTGGGCACAGCCCCAAGGCTGCCAGAGCTGCAGGAGGGTTGGGATGATCCTCTGGGGCCCATGGGGTGACTCTTGGGGCTGGGCCTGGGCAGGGCTGAGGGTTGGACTCCAGGATCCTTGGGGGTCCCTCTCAGCTCAGCACGTGCTGGAATTCTGGAATTCTGGGATAGCTGCAGAACAGGCCCCTGTGCCCAGGGTGCCCACCCACATCCCCCCTGGCAGAGTAGCTCCCACTCTGTTCCCGTGGGACAGGGGCTTCATCCCTCAGCATTCCCAGCTCCATCCCCACCAGGCCCCTGACACCCATCATCCCTGGGCCCTCCCAAACTGACAGTGGGGGATATTTGCCATGTACTCACTGGGGGTGTGTGGGGGGGTTACCTGGAGGTTTATCCCAAGGCTGGCAGGAATTGAGGGTGGGCTGTCCCCTCAAGAATCCCTTCCCAGGTGATTCTCTTGGAGATGAGCCCTTCCCACTCAGCTGCTTTTTCCCCACTGAGCCTTCAGGGTTTGTGGTTGAGATGGAAATTCTGTGGTGGCCAGAAATGCTGCTGTTGCTCAGGTTTCCAGGAGCTGCACATCTCCAGGAGCTGCACTCCCTGGCCAATGATCTGCACTGATTATCTGCATTTTGGGATTTCCTGGTGGTGAATTCCACATTCTCAGCTCCTGAATACCCTTCAGATTGGCTTTTGTGATGATTGCAATATAGCTTTTGCCATAAATAATATGGTTGGTGTCAACTTTATTAGTGTTTATGTTCTGTTAATGTTTGTTAGTTTATTAGCCTTTGAGTTTTTGGCAATTCCAGTTACTTGAGGCATGGGTTTAGCACAATCACATTTTGTCACAGGCTGCTATAATTAGGTTAATTAGTCATGGCTTCTACACAGCTTATTAGCAGGCTAAAGTCTCCTTTTCTTTCATCAAGAAGATTAAATGCTATAATAAATTGTTTCTTCAACAAAGCTTGTGCAAAGTACATTTCAGATCCATATTTCAAATTTGAAGTGAAATTTAACATTCTGCTGATTTTTCACTCAAAGTGCTCCAGCCCAAAGGGCTCCTCTTGCCAGGGAGCCCTGGCCAAGATCATGCCAAAGGAAATCAATATTGATCCTTGTGGCCTATCCCGAGCCTCCCATTTGGGCACATTAACTACAGAGGAAACCTCATTAAAGGTTGAGGGCTCTGGGCTTGTGTGACTTGGCTTATTATTTATTGGTGGTGATGATTAATTATATATAGAGGCCAATAGTCCTTTTCAGTTGTGCTGCTGTTTTCAGCTTGTAGTTTATGATTTATTTTTCCAGGGTTTTTTTAAGTTGAGCACCAAGTTTCACAGAGCCTTTTGCTGCAAAGTGTGTGCCAGGGAGGGTCAGGATTTAGCACTGAAGGAAGGAACCCACAGAAGGTTTGTAGGGAAAGGTAATAACTTTGACTGTAAGTGCTGATAGAGTTGGGGAAAGTTGGTACATTGCAGGTTTTCCTGTATTGCAGCCCGTTGTACTTTTCTCCCCCTCTGTGTTCCCAGTGCCTGGCTTGAAAGTTTCTTACTTCTGTTGGTACTTGTGCAAACATCTCTTGTGTTCATGCAAGGTTGGCCATTTCTCCCAACCTGGCTGGTGCTTTGCTTCCCAGGAAATGTGTGGACACACCTCAGACCACAGAGATGGTGCTGCTGGCACTGCCCAAGCCCTCAGGCCACAGCTCTGTGCAAATGGTCCTTTGGATATTCTCCTTTGTGGTTGAATTAACATAAAATCCATGTAGAGAGTGGCCTCTGGAGGGAGTTTCCTTTTTTTTTTTTTCATCATAAGATGAAGGTGTTGACACCTTGATAGGAGGTGGGTCTTCTCTGTATTGATGCTCTTGTGGTTCCTTCAACACTGAGTGAGGCCCAGGCTGCCTGTTGAGCTGGTCTTGGTTATCCCAGGTCCAGGACAGACCATTCTTGGCATGGTTCTCCTCTGAGCATGGACACAGGAAGGACATCTCCAGGGTTTAGGGTTGTTTGTTCTTCCAGACTCAGAAGTAAAATGGGCCAGTCATTGTTTACTGGCAGCACCTGAATCCCTCCCTCCTTCCCTCCCTCCTTCCCTCCCTCCTTAAATCCATCCATCCATCCATCCATCCATCCATCCATCCATCCATCCATCATCCCTCCCTCCCTCCCTCCCTCCTTCATCCATCCCTCCATCCATCCATCCATCCACCCCCTCACCTCCCAAACCAGGACAACCTCACCTGTTGCTCTCTCAGGGCAGCCCCTGGACTGTCCTACCCCTGGGCTGTGTCCAGGCATTTCCTGAGAGCTGGAGAATTCTCCCAAGTCAAATGTGAGCCAGCAAGATCCTGGGGAATTGTGTGGCTTCTGGTGAGCTTGTACCTGGCCATCTCCTGCAGCCACAGATCCAGGAGCAGATCAGCACTGGACAGGGGAGCTGGGTCTGAGGCCAGCAGGGAGAATTCCTTCTTCCCAGAGTCTGGCACAGCCTTGCTCTGGAGCAGCTTTGCAGGTGCAGGGCCGTGGTTCAGTCCCATCAGTGGGGTTTGCTCAGGCAAAGCCTCACACAAGGCCCAGCCACGTTTCTGTCCAGACAGGCTTGTATTTCAATGGGTTCAACTGAGAACTTTGTATTCACAGAATCACAGAATATTCCAAGCTGGAAAGGACATACAAGGGTCCTCTGGAGTGAATGGCTCATACAGGGGTTGGACCTGTGCCCTTGGCTTTATTAGCACCAAGTTTAACCAGCTGAGCTGATCTCAGGGACATATGTGCCTGGGAAAGGTCGTCTGAACACACCCAGAGAGGAGCTGGAGCTGCAGCACTGCTGATGAATCATGGTCCTCATGGTCTCCATGGCCAAAACCAGCCCTTTTGAGAAGGTGAGGGTTGTCCTCTGGCCACACAGAGCAGCTGGACGTGGGATGAATCACAAATCCCTGGATATTCTCAGTTGGAATCCAGCAAGGATTGTGGAATCCAACTCAGGTTGGATGATGTACTTGGTGGTATGACCTGGATATCAGGGTAGTGTGTTATTGGTAGGACGGGTGTTGGTAGCAGGATGACAGCAGGTTAGGGAACAGGTGACAGGTTGGACTCGATGATCTCTATGGTCTTTTCCAACCTTACTGATTCTGTGACTCTGTGATTCAATGGCCCACACAGGGATCAAACCACGACAAGTGTCCCCTGAGGCACAGCTGGCCCAGACATCACTCGCTGGGTTTCCCAGTGACATTTGCTGTCACATTCTCCCAAGCTCCAGCTGCCTCCATGCCCTGGGAGCTGTGTCCATGTTGTCCTGTGCCTCCTCCTGATTCCCAGGGCTCTCATCATGCCAGGCTGTTCCCACAGGGTGCTGAGCTCCGTGGTTTGGATCCACATTTCCCAGCCTGATTTCCTCTATGAGATCCCTGCAGCTCCTCTTCCCTGCTGAGTGCAGATGTGTCCCGTAGGATCAGGGAACAGCATTAATACCCAGCAAGAACACACCTGGTCCACTCGGAACCCTCCTTCCCAATCACTTCCCTCAGCTTTCTCTGAAGAGGCAGGATTTTCATTCTGCAGATATGAAAACGCTGCTGAAAGGGCATTGTTTAATAAATGTGATGGGGAATAATGAGCTCTAAATACTGAATTCAGCTTTCGAGGAGCAGAACAGCCCCAGACAAAGTGGTGCATTAACTCCAGATTCATAATTCTGCAGAATGCAGATGATAAGATTGGGGGGGGCTTATGAGATAAAACACCGACTCACATTCTGCAGTTGAAGAAAGGGGATTTTTTGGACAAAAGAGCAGAAATCTCCCTTCCAACTTTCACTTCTTGTACTTTATACGTGCAGGAATGTTTCGTTCTTTGCAAGGATTCATTGTGACCTCTGCTGCAAACACTGTGCTCAGGCAACACCCTGATCAGAGAGCAGAGGCTGCAGCTCACAGCTTCCCTTGCACACTCACAGTTATTATTATGCCAGAAAAATCAGAGTCTTAATTAAATATCTCCCATTAACTCAGTTCTTCAGATGTGCAGGCTTTTAGTACATCTTTGAGAGAAAACATTGATTGTGACACTTCAATGGACATTTATCTGCTCTCATCTAGAAGTTTCCTGAGGACATTCTTCTGTCCTCTGCATCAAGTCTCAGAGAAATATTCCCAACGTCTCACAGCAGTGCTACTTGAGAATAATTTACTTTTTCCCCCCTCCTTTTCTCTTCTAACCTGCTGGCAAAGGATCTGATACTTATCTGAAATACAGCAGAGATTGGGATCACATCAAATATTTAGAGACCCACTCACTCTGTCGGTTTGATTGGGGAGTGGAATTAAGTTTCCCTGGATGTCTCTGCACCCTCTGTCTTTCACTGCACCCCGACACAAAGCCTGCTGTCACCTGGACATGTTGAGTGTAAAGTTGTTTCACCCTCTCAGTGGAAGGAAAGAGAAGTAATGTAATGGCTTCTTCCTGCCCTTGGATCATACCAAGGCCTGGGGCAGAGTGGCTGGAAGGTCCTGCTGGGAAAGGTCCTGGGGGTGACAGCGGCTGGACACGAGCCCAGGGGTGCCCAGGGGGGCAGGAGGCCAAGGGCACCTGGGCGGTGCCAGCCAGGGGGTGTCACAGGCCCAGGGCAGGGACTGTGCCCTGTGCTGGCACTGCTGAGGCACCTCAAATCCTGGGGGCACTTCTGGGCCCCTCACACAAGACATGGAGGGGCTGGAGCGTGTCCAGGGAAGGGAACGGAGCTGGGAAGGGGCTGAGGGAGCTGGGGGGGCTCAGCCTGGACAAAAGGAGCCTCAGAGGGCACCTGGAATTCTCTGCAACTCCCTGACAGGAGGGGGGAGCTGGGGGGCGTCAGGCTCTGCTCCCAGGGAACACAGGACAGGAGAGGGAACGGCCTCAAGCTGTGGCAGGGGTGGATAAGTTGGATATTAGAGAAAATTTCTTTACAGAAAGGGAGGTCAAGGATTGGGACAGGCTGCCTTGGGTGGTGGTGGAGTCACCATTCCTGGAGGGATTTGAGAATCATGTGGATGTGATATCTGAGGACATGGTTGGTTGATGGTTGGACTTGGTGATCTTAGATGTCATTTCTAACCTGAATAATTTTCTGACTCTTTGATAAAAGACTTGTGGGAGCTCCTCACAGAGTAAATGGCAGAGCCCAGAAGTGTTTCCTTGCCCTGGACCTGGTGTTTCCCACAAACAAGCCCCAGAGGTAACCCCAGGGTTTCCCTGTGTTGGGACACACAAGGTGACCTTTGGTGGAGCCTCCCATGGTCTGTGTGTCCCCCCCATCGTGTGATCACAGGGCATCAATGCCCCCCCAAACAGGAGCCCTGGGGCTCTGCCCTTCTCTCAGAGCTGCCCAAGCCTCTGCTGCAGTTTGCTCTGATCTTTGAGTGCTGGTTCTAAGAAGGATGTGGACCTTGTGCAGGCAGGACAGAGGGGAGCAGTGAGAAGTGTCAGCCTCCTGAAAACATGACTGAGAAGAGACTGAGGAGAGGGAGAAGAGGAATATCTGAGGACTTCAAGACTGAGGGGACAGGAGGGTCCAACCTCCCAGCAGTGTCCTCTGGAAAGGAAACAAAGCAGCTGGGTTTCTGTGTCAGTGAAGGTAGAACATGATCCATCTCAGAGTAGCACAAGAAGGATTCCCAGCAGACATATGGAAGTCTCTGGGAAGCACTGAAGGGTGGCACAGGAGCTGCAGCCTCCACTCCCCAGGTTCTTTGAGCAGGTCTGGGCCACACAGGGGGCTGGGTGCACCAGCTCTTAGAGAAGCAGCTCTGCAGGGGATTTCCTCTTCATTGCTTGTTCTCAAGGTGCCATGGGAACCCTTGGATGAGAGCACAGGGAAGAGCTCAAGGGATGGGGGTGTGTGTATGTGGATATTGATATCAGGACACAGAGCTGTGGGCCTTGAGAGCTTCCCACAGGTGACATGTGGGACAGGTGCCTCAGCTGAGCTCTTCCAGCCCAGGAGAAATCTCTGCTCTTTGGGTGTTGCTGTGCCTTAGCCCATGGTGGTGACCACTCTGGCATTTGTAACAACCAAATCCAGGGATTTTTTCAGCAATACACAAGTGTCTCCTTTCAGCTGTTCCTGTGGACCCAGGGCCACCTTCTGCTTCTGGCTCTGTGTCCCCAGTTGGCTGAGGAGCATCCAAGGGAGAAGAACCATTCCCAAACCCACTGGAACAACCTGTGCAGAAAATCAGGGAAAATGTCAACATGGACCTGGCTGGGAAACATCTCAGGCAAAAAGAGGAAAAATTAGTGGGTTATAAGCAACCAGAATGTAAAGATTGTCGCTAAATCTCATTTCTGTCACCGACCTTCCCTGTCCAGTGGAACTGGAATAAAGGAATAAAGGACCTGGAATCATTGTTTCCTTATTTATGATACAGGATTCACTGGAACATTTCCAAGGAAAGGTAGTTCAGTCCAACCCATAACTCCTCAGACTGGCTCGGGTGCCCATCCACAGGGTGTCTGCATGTTTTGGTGCTGCAGAAAGGGTCCTGCAGATAAACAGGATGGGTTTGTGCAGTGAAATGTGGTGGCACTTTGTTTAACCCCAGCAGAATGGAGAAGCAGGAAGGAGGAGTTGGAATTGAGACGGGGCATTCAGTGCCACGAGCTTGTCAGTCAACTTTTATCAGAGAAATAGGGAGAGTTAAAATAACATTTTTGTGTTGAGAGGTGATTGAAGTTTGACAAACCCATCAAATCTTTATTTTCACCTTTGGTAGAGGTTTTTCTCACGAGTTAAATTATTCAGGTAGTGCAGATAAACAGAAAATAACACCTTCAGTGGATGAATAATACAACCCAAAACACAGGAAGGGAGAGATGGCAAATAATTTGTCATCTGCTGCATTAATTCTTCTATTTAACAGGAGTATTCAAATGGAGCAATTCATGCGCCTGAATTCTCCTTCCTGAATGTTCCAGTCTGTCAAAGGAAGCCAGGTGCTTCCTAGCTTTTCCCATTCTTCCAGGAGCTCTCACTCTCCAGCTGTGGGGATGCTGGTTTGCCTAAAGGCTTTTGGACCAGCTGCAGAAAAGGAAGGAAAGAAGTGATGAATATTCACATGAAACCTTTGTTAGCAGTGCCTGTGGACAGAGTGAGGCCTTTCCAAGGAGTTTGGGAAAACATGGACTTGGAAATCACAGAATTGATAAGGTTGGAAAACACCTCTGAGATCAAGTCCAACCTTTGGCCAACATTCCCGTGGCCACTAAACCATGTCACAAGTGCCACATCCACGTCTTTTGTGAGCAGCTCCAGGGATGGGGACTCCACCACCTCCCTGGGCAGCCCAGTCCAGAGGCTGGCCACTTTTTCTTGGATATCTCTTAAAGTCCAATCTGAACCTCCCTTGGCACAGTGTGAGGCCATTTCCCCTGGTTGTCCCCCACTCAGGAGCTGGGCATGAGCCTGTCCCCAGCCTCAGGCTTTTTGTGGAGCTTTAACCCCATGAGCTGCTTCAAACTCCTCCAGCCCATGGACAGAGACCCTTCTGGGAGCTGGGCTGTGGTGGGACCTTCCCACACCTGACTGGGAACTGTGTCCCTCTGGATGGGGAAGCACAGCCCTGGAACACAGAGCCCTGGATCATACACAGCCCTGGAACTCACACACAGCTCTGGAACACACACAGAGCTCTGGAACACACACACAACTCTGGATCACACAGCCAAGCCCTGGGGACACAGCACAGCTCAGGTGCTTTAATTCCTGGAGTGATTCTAGACTTGGAATCCAATCCTGGTTCTGGGATTGCAAACACTCAGGTGAGCCTGGACAGCTTTGCTCAGCCTATCCTGACATCTGGAAATGATTCCCATTCACCTGTCCTTATCCTGGGCTTTTATCCTTAGGCTGGGCTTTCCAAGGTCTGGTCTGTGTGGGAGTGGGGGCCTTCAGGCATGGTTTATTAAAAAATCCCTGCCATGGAGTCATGAGGAGCAGAAAGAATCCCTTAAACTCCTTCTCAGACAAGACCCATAGTATGGCTGGATCCAGTCTTAGCCTCAGACTTTGTCAATGGTGTAAATTTAAGGAATTACAGAGGTGTGATTGAACCACTTTGTCCTGCACCTTGGAAATATTTATATAAAATGAATCATTTATTTTGTTCCAAATCATCAGACAAAAGAGCTTAATCAGAATTATTTACTACAACTATAAATGCTGAAACTACTGGTAGTACAGTATAAGATGGGATAGTGCACTAGATTTAAGCAATTAGTGAAGCAATTAGATTAAAGCTGAATTATTATACATAATTATAAAGAAAGAATTATTAAGCCTGAGCAGTGATCATGGGGAGATCTTTTCTTTCAACCTTGAGGAGAATCCTTGGAGGATGTCACAGTCCAAGGGAGGAATCTCCACTCATGCACCACAGGAAGGGTTATGGCAGTTAATCCCAGGGTCAGTTGATCCCAAAATCTGCTGGTCTCAGTATCACTTGATCTCGAGGTCAGTTTATCTCAGATCAATTCATCCCAAGATCAGTTGATCTCAAGGGTCAGTTGATCTCAAGATCAGTTGATCTAAGGGTCAGTTGGTCTCACTGTCAGTTGATTTCAGGATCAGTTGATCTCAGGATCGGTTGATCCCAGGACAGGTTGATCTCAGGGTAAATTGATCTCAGAGCCAGTTTATCTCAGAATCAGTTCATCTCAGGGTCAGTTGATCCCAAGATCAACTGGTCTCAGTATCAGTTGGTCTCGGTATCACTTGATCTGAGGGCCAGTTGATCTCAAGGTCAGTTGATCTAAGGGTCAGTTGGTATCACTGTTAGTTGATTTCAGGATCAGTTGATCCCAAGATCAGTTGATATCAGGTCCAGTTGATCTCAGGATCAGTTAGTCTCAGGAGCAGTTGATCCCAGAATCATTTGATCTGAGCATCAGTTAATCCCACAATAGGTTGATCTCGGGGTAAATTAATCTCAGAGCCAGTTGATCTAAGAATCAGTTGATCCCGAAATCAATTGATCATGGGATCAGTTGATCTTGGGATCAGTTAATCTCAGGGCCAGTTGCCCAACTGCTGAGCACCATGAACTTTGTGGATCCTGCTCTGCTTAAAAACTGTGCAGCACAATTCATAAAATCACAAAAACCCATGAAGCCGCAAAAAAAGCTCCTTAATTCTGCAAGTCAGGTCATGACTAATCACCAGGAATTAATCATCTCACAGATTATAGCAACTAGGAGAACATTAAACAAAATTTCTTTCTAGTCTTGTCAGGTTGTGTGATTTTTATAGAGAGCTGTCAGTTGTTCACTGTGTTCAACAGAAACCTGATTTTTTAAGTTAGAGGGTTAATTTATTTTATTTTTTTAAATAAAAGGAAGCTATATAAGGGGCTAAGAAAGAATGTACAAATCAGGTAAAGCAGAAGCATCAAAAAACTCTGTTGTGAAAAAAAACCCACTCACATTCCTTTATTTTGATTTCCTTTGGTCTTTTAACCTCCAGTTTCATGGCTGCTGGGGAGGTAAGTGATGAGTCTGAGGTGGGGTGTTCTAAACAATGAAAATACCTATTTTAAGATATGAGAACGTAATTTTTTTAAGAGTAATTTCTTTACAAACAGAGGTGAAGAAAGCGTGGTGTTGATGTACGAGTTTGGGATTATTTTAGATTTTACAAAACTCACGAAGCAACACCTAAACTTGGGGCCCCTGTGAGCAGATGGTGTCCTTGGAATGTCTGCCCTTAGTGATGAGAGCGAGTGTTTAATCCCCTCACAGAAGGTTGGGCAGTGCCTGGCACTGGGCAGTGACAGCAACCCTTGGAATGGTTCTTTTCCCTGGACACTCAGCCCATCCTCTGCCTTCTCAGGGTCTCGTCTCTTCCATGATTCTCCTCGTTGTCCCTTTCCAAAGATCCCTTCACTGGCACCTCCCCAGTGATGCTGGGGGATGGAAAGCAGGATTCCTGTCTCGGAGCCAACATTGTGTTTCCTCCAGCTGTGGGGGAAGGAGAGAAGTTTCCTATGAGATCCCACAGAGCTGCTGCTCCAGAGGAGCTTCTCTGGCTTAGCCAAGTAGCTGCCAAAGCAAAGGGAGGTGCTACAGCAAGTTGTCAGTGATTCCGTGACTCACAAACCTCTTCGCTGGAGAAAACAATGATCCTTGACGTAGTGTGAAGAGCCCTGTTGTGTGGCAAAGTCTCCTCTGGGGATATAAACTCCAGCCCCTCGTGTTTTCAGCCAGCAGAGCCAGCACTTGGAATCCTGCAGCCCTTTGGATGGGGTTTCATTGTGACCAGCGTTTTTGTCCCTCTCAATTTCCATGACAACTCCAAGTGACAAATGTGCTCTTCGTTATGTGGCCCAAAATAGCCCCGTTGCACAGGTTGATGTGCAGCTCCCATCTGCTGCCCCAACGTGCCATTCCTGCCTGGATACAGGGATGAGTTCCTTGGAAAAATTCCCAGCAGAGGTATTGAAAAGCAATTAATATTCACAGAAAGATTGCTGATTGAGATAACTTCCCACTGGCTTTTAAATAGCAGCATCTCTTATTAATGCCATCACTCCTAATAAATGCAATTAAAACCACTGGCTAATGAAAATTTTAGTGTTAATATATATGATACAGCCTTTTTCCTTGCAATTAAAGCGTTCTGGATTCTATAACGTTGTTCAGGGGGAGAAAGAGAGAGAGAGAATCATCCCTGATCACGTGTCTGTCATTTGGTAAGAAAAAAGCCATTTTTCAGAGTCTCCCTTGTTGACATCAACCAAGAGACTTCTCAAAGCAGCAGCAGCCAAAGTTCTGAAGTGATATTTTAAGTCAATCACATCAAAAGTAACCAGGGATGTTTTATAGAAGCCCTTGCACTGAGAAGGCACTAAATTCAACATTTGTCCTTGTGTTATGCCCAGCTTTGAGAGGTGCATTGGGTGCAGTTATTGCTGCAAGGACCAGCCTTTGGCAGCTCAGAAGATTCCACCATTCCTGGAATTTCGGGTTCTCCTGTTCTCTGCTCTGGTTTGTAGTTTTTCACAGGGTAAATCACTGAATTTGAAGTCATTTTGTTCCTGACATTTCTCCATGTGGATGCAAATCCACACATGGAAACAGCTGCTGTTGAATTAGTCCTTTGCTCACACTCTTCACGGAATTCTCCAGATCCCTGGGAGCTTGGCATGGACATGGGCAGTGCCAGGCTGAGTCAGCCCAGGCTCTGGCACTGCCAACACTCTGCTCTTGCAAGAGGAAACAGCCTCCAGTTGTTCCAGGGGAGGTTTATGTTGGATATTAGGGGGGATATTCGGTTGGATGGGGCTTGGAACGACCTGGGATAGTGGGAGGTGTCCCTGGGTGGCATGAGATGAGCTTTGAGGTGTCTTCCAACCCAAACCATTCCAGGAGTCTGTGATTCCCACTGGTAAAAGTGTGAACTCGTTTGTTACCAGGAACCCCTTTTTCTGATCCCTCCTTCCTTCTCCTCATCCTCTGTGACTAAATCCTGTCTGTTAGAAAGCCCAAAGTGTCCACTGCTCATCTTCTCCTTGGCAATGTTTTTCCACAGGGTAAGCAGGGTTATGCTGCAGTTTTTAAAGCAGAGAGGCCGTCATTGCCTCCTGCCTTGTTTGCACCCCAAGGCCGCCTCTCCCCCCTCTGCCAGGGCAAGGGGGTGGCTCTCAAAGCCCTGGGCAAGGGGTTTCTTTTCAGGGCATCTGAACAAGGTGTGGCAGCAGCATTTTTCCAGGAGCTGAGTGGGCTGAGAGCTGGAGCACTGGGGGGGTGGAACATCTCTGCCCATCAAGAAGCTTCTGCTTCTCACTGGCTGTGCCCTTCTGCTCCTACAGAAAACAACTCCATCACTTTTATCCTTCCCTTGTCTTTCCCACTCCATATTCATCCTTTCACACCTTCAGATTATGCAAAACTCCCTGAAAATGTTTGTTTCAGTGAGAATTTTACTTGAATCCCAGAAGAACCTCGTGAGCTGTGCAATGGATTCTGCCACCACTTGTATGAGGGAGAATTTGGATTCTTTATTTCTCTGCAGATCATTTAGAGCTGCTGTTTTCTAACTACAAAATCTAACTACATTTTCAGTGTAATCTTAATTTATGTATCGTCTTGCTCAGCTGGTTTTGGGGATATTCTTCTGCCTTTTTTTCTGCAGACTTGTAGTTGATCTTTGTGTGCTTTTGGCAAACTGCAGTGTTTGTTGGGATTCCTGGATCCATGGCCACCAGGACTGTGTGGGGAAGGTTTCACACAGTGTGAGCTCCAGACTGCAAAAAGGGAGGGAACAGGGAGAGGAAAACAACTGGATGTCAAAGATGACCCAGCTCATGGCAGGGAGTTGGAATGAGATGGTCTTTAAGGTCCCTTCCAACCCAAACCATTCTGTGATTCTATGAAGATAATTAATATTCCAACCATGAAATCCCTTTAAAACCCAGTTTTGGTGAGCATGGCATGTCTGAGTCTGGATACTTTGGATACTGAATACCCTGGATATCAAAGCATATTTTCCCCCAGGCTCTTGTGGGTTTTGCTGCACAATTCTCCTTGTTCCTGTGGAATCAGTGAGGAGACTGCAGACAGGTAGCTCACAGAAATGCCAGCGATGTGTTCTCCTGTCAGACATGGGTTCCAAATTTCCAGCTCCCATCCAAACCAGGCATTTCTAGGATAGCTGGCACTGGCAGGTTCTTGCCACCTGAGATTTTTCAGATTTGGTTTCCAAACAGAACATTTATCCTTGTGGATTCCTTCCAACTCAGCACAGTCTGACATTCCGTGGTCCTGGTGGGTTTCTGGTTGTGGTTCTCAGATTCCAGCTCTGACCCTTCTGGTGGAGCAAAACAAGAACAGCGCATAATGGCAGAGAAACAATTTAGAGGCACACAGGATTGTCCTTGACTTCTCTTGATTTTTTTTCCAGGCTCTCTGCTCCATGGAGGAATTCAGAAATCTGGACCGGGATATCGAAGGCTCTGCAAAACGCTGGAAGAGATTTGTTGAATCCGAGTGTCCCGAGAGGGAGAAGTTCCCCCAGGAGTGGAAGAACAAGTCGGCCCTGCAGCGCCTGTGCATCATGAGAGCCCTGCGGCCCGACCGCCTCACCTGTGCCCTCAGGTGGGACACGGCCCTGCCCCAACAGGAACGGGGGATTTGTGTTTTCCAGGCCACAGGAGTAATTCAGGAATGTCATATTTATTCTGGAATGTGTGGTCTCCTGTAAGGGAGTCTGTGAATGAGCCCTCTCCTTCCTGAGAGTGGGCAAGCCCTGGCACAGGCTGCCCAGGGAAGCTGTGGCTGCCCCATCCCTGGAATGTCCAAGGCAAGATTGGAGCAACCTGGGATAGTGGAAGGTGTCCCTGCCCATGGCAGGGGGTGGAACGAGATGGGCTTCAAGGTTCCTTCCAACCCAAATTCTTCCCAGAATCCCAGGATGCGCTGAGCTGGAAGGGCCCCCCAAGGATCCTGAAGTCCAACCCTCAGCCCTGCCCAGGCCAAGCCCCAAGAGTCACCCCATGGGCTCCAGAGGATCATCCCAACCCTCCTGCAGCTCTGGCAGCCTTGGGGCTGTGCCCACTGCCCTGGGGAGCCTGGGCACTGCCCAACCACCCTCTGCAGGGGGAAAGAAGAAGAACAGCCTTGTCCTGAGATCCAACCTGCCCCTGCCCTGACCCAACTCCAGCCCATTCCCTGCCTCCTGTCCCTGCTCCCCCCAGAGCAGAGATCAGGGCCTGCCCCTCCTCTGCCCCTCCCCAGGAAGGGGTCACTGCAATGAGGTCTCCCCTCAGGCTCCTCTGCTCCACCTCAACACACCAAGTGCCCTCAGCTGCTCCTCACACCTTCCCCTCCAGGCCCTTCCCCACCTTCCTTCCCTCCTTTGGACTTTCTAAGAGTTGTTCTGTGGTTCAAGCCAGGAATGGGCATTACCACAGAGATGTTACACATCTGCTGGGGTCTTTGGGTGCTCCACACATCCGGAGTTCAATATCTTTGCTTTTAGTTCCTTTTTGGCCATTTCTTAAACACCAGAACAAAGTGTAGAATTAAAGGAAAGTCTTACAAAGGTTTTCTCTTCTTTTTTTCCCTGTAAAATGCAAAATTTATGTGCTGCTGGTTCTGAAACTTGTAGTAGTAAATTATGCAGTGAAGGTAACCGGGCGAGACTAAACTCCCCCAAGTTATGCAAAAGCAACACGATTGTTCCAGGAGAAACTAAAGGTCTTTCACTCCATGAGGGCTTGGTTTGTCCTTCTGTGTCCTGCTAGTCAATATTTTGACATTTCTCTGATGTCTCTCAGGCTCCTGCCTCTCCACTAGTTTATATTACTGGCATGTGAGTGTGGCTGGGCTGTTGCTGTGTATGAACTGGATTTGTTTGTGCTTTAAAGTTCACAGAAAAACACAGACATGGCTGAGTGAAGTCTCCCCATGGTCATGTTTTATTAGAATAAATACTGGAATTCACCATAATCACAATAATCTACATCATCTTCTTCTTCATTTCTTACTCTTCTGGCTGGATTTTTCCATGTGCCTTTCAGCTGAAAATGTTGTTGTTTAGCTTGAGTGAAAGAAGTTCTTGTTTTTCTGGAATTTTAAGATCATATTTCATTTAAACAAGTTTAATTCATTTCCTTCTTACTCACCCGGCTCAGAAGTAACTGGAACAAATTTCAGCCCCTTTCATATCTCTCTCTTTTATGAAAAGGGAATCCAAGTTCAAAAGCTTGGCTGGATATTTTTGGGTCTGGGCACGTCAAGCTTTTCTGTTTGCACACGAGTATTTCAATGTTTTTTATGGTTTGTTTCTTATCTGAAAGTGGGTTAGAACACAAGTGCAAACAGCAACAATTCACAGCACCTTCCCCAAGACTTCAGATATGGGATTGCAATTCTTCTGGGAATACAGGACAGGCAGACACAGGACACGCAGACACAAGGCCCAAAAGGCTTCAGAAGAGAAATCTCAAAGCCCAAAAGCAAAGACAAAGACAGACAAAATATGTTTGACTTGCTGGTCCCTCCTTGACAGGATCGTGCTCCTCAGACCTACCTTGGATCCTGTGTCCTTAGGGAAGGAATTTGCAGTTCCTGAGATGCAGCTCTCAGGAAATGCAGTGATCTGTCCATCGGTCCTTCTCCTGTCAGCCAGGGAGGTCCAGTGCTGGGAGATGAGAAGGAAAAGCTCTCTTTGGATAGAGTGAAACACAACCAGCATTCCCAGGAGTGCCCACACAGCAGGGACAGGGCACCTGGGGGCTCGTTGTCCTGAGCAATGTCAAAGAATCCCCAAGAGTCACCCCATGGGCCCCAGAGGATCATCCCAACCCTCCTGCAGCTCTGGCAGCCTTGGGGCTGTGCCCACTCCCTCGTGTCCTGTCTGTGACCCTTCCAGAGCAGGAACCTGTGGAGCAGAGGGGACCTGATGCCCTGACCACAGGGACTTCCCCCTCCACATCCCTCCTGCGGCCACTGGTGGTTCAAGTTTAGAAACCAGGTTTTCCTGCAGTGCTCAACTTACAGATCTCTCCCTTCTGTGTATCAGTTCCAGCAATCAGGATCTCACTATATCAATCTGCCAACATTAAATATCCCACATGGACATCATGACTAATCCAGACCATGGCATCTCGCTGGGGTCTTGACAAGAACCTGAATGCATTTTAGGAGACGAGGAGTAGCTTGATGGTTTAACACAGATGCCCAGGGATATTTTAGGTGTCCCACCTCATTTTCAGCTGCTGTTCAGAAAGGAGTGAGATCCCTTATGTCCCGTGTCGTATGTGCCACCTCCATGATGATGGTGTAGGAAGCTCTTTGATATTAAATATGATCCATCCCTGTACAGGCTTCTTGCATTTCCTTCCCTGGGAAGTTCATAACAGATCTGGGGGATATTTGCACAGTCTGTTTCATTCCCTAGGCCTGAGGAGTCAGCAGGAGAAACCACTCTTATCCCAAGTCCCTCCTCAGAGTTCAGTGCCAGCACTGCACCAGGAGCCATAATTTCCTCAGGAAGGATTTTTCACTGTAAATTCCTGTTTCATCCTCCAGTCTGACTGAAGAACATCAGCAACAGCTTCTGCAACACCTTGTGCTGCCACCATGCAAATCCATGATGAGGTCAGACCAGTCCAGCAGCCACTGACAAGGCACGACTTAGTCATGGGAAGTCCTTCCAAAGGCTTCTGCCTTAGGGAGAGTCCTTGGAAACAGCTCAGCAGGACTGAGGGCTCTGGCAGCTGGTGCCTCCAGCCATGGTTATGGCACGAACATGGACTCCTCAGATAAAGGAGGAGCAGGTCCTGATCTCTGCTCTCGGGGGAGCAGGGACAGGAGGCAGGGAATGGGCTGGAGTTGGGTCAGGGCAGGGGCAGGTTGGATCTCAGGACAAGGTTGTTCTTCTTCTTTCCCCCTGCAGAGGGTGGTTGGGCAGTGCCCAGGCTCCCCAGGGCAGTGGGCACAGCCCCAAGGCTGCCAGAGCTGCAGGAGGGTTGGGATGATCCTCTGGGGCCCATGGGGTGACTCTTGGGGCTGGGCCTGGGCAGGGCTGAGGGTTGGACTCCAGGATCCCTGGGGGGCCCTTCCAGCTCAGCACATCCTGGGATTCTGGGGTTCTGTGAGGACAGCCCTCCCTTTCCTGCAGGTGGGGTCCACTTCAAAGCCTCCCACTCAACATTAGTTGTGTTTCCCAGTCCCCAAGGCACAGTTTCACAAAACTGAAGTGTGATGTAAAACAAGAATGTTGTGACTTCAGATCTGATGGACTTTGTTAAATTCTGTGAACTGAAGCTTACCAGCAGCAATTTAACAAATCTTGACCCAGAACAGGAAAATCTACTTGAAAGAAGTACCAAAAAAAGTGGAAGCTCTTTTTTCAATCCCTCAGGCATTTCAATTCCAACTGCCTTTCAGCAGACCTTGAAGGAGCCTCTCAGCTCTCTTAGAAAGTGGCTGCCTACAAAAAGCCTGACTCATGTATCTACACTCCAGCAACATTCCTGGGCTTTGAATAGAACATTCCTACCTTTGAATCAGTGTATCCTCTTTTTCTGAAGCAGGATGTGAGGAGGCTCCCTGGGGGATGTTCTCCACACACTCTGTTCTGCTCAGGCAGCTGCTGTGGAGCTCAACCTTCTCCTCTTCACTCTGTTCTATTTTTCTTGTGACTCTCATGCCAAGGCTCCACACACCAGGTATTCTTCGAGCTCTGCCCTGTTTAGCTTTCCAGAGCAAGGCAATTTTGGGCTTTTTGTGACTTGGTGCTTCCTCTGGAAGGCTGTTGGGATTGCAAAGAATATGGCAGGTTCCAGAACCTTCACTTCCTTCTTCTCCCCTGAGATACCTGAGTCAGGCTCATCCAGTACTGATATTGCACCTCTCAAAGCAGCCTTGGACTTGCAGCTCCCCCAGTTTTCCCCTCTCACTTCATTTGTCAGGAATTGGGGTGCCATGTGACATCCCACCCTGTACAACATGCCAGGTATTGCTCCTGAGGGACAACCCTGCACACCCAGCCTGCACAACCTCCCCACAGTTATCTCATGGCCATTTTCCTCATTTGGTCTCTTGTTTGAATCAGCAAAATCAAAACTAATTGGAGCCCAGATCTGATGAGGAGGTGCTGAGGGAGCTGGGGAGGCTCAGCCTGGAGAAAAGGAGGCTCAGGGGGCACCTGGAATTCTCTGGAACTCCCTGACAGGAAGGGGGAGCCAGGGCAGGGATTTGGGCTCTGCTCCCAGGGAA
>WEKX01002345.1:7458-25027 GCA_013390025.1 Pitta sordida
GTCCAAGTGTCACATCACAGAATGCAACTTTTAAGTACTGGCTTCTTACAGTGTCATAATGAGCCCACGCAAAGGACATAATTCAAATCCTACCACAATGCACAAAAAGTCTGTCCAAAGGATTTCTACTGAGCTGTCAGCTAGCTCCAGGCTTGTCTTGTGTTTCTGGGCTCCGAAGAACATTGGCAGTTTGTCTAGCTTTATCTCTCCATCTTCAGTGGTGGCTTAGATGAATTCTGCATTCTGGTTCCTGTCTCTCTAATCCATAGGTTTTCACTATGATCGGTCCAATTCACAAGCAGCAGCGGGATGCCTGGAAGAACATTTCTACCCCTTCTCTCGTGGGCCTGGATGGGCCTTCAATCTCTCAGCCTCCCGACACAGGTTCTGAACTGGCACACTACATCTTGCTACTGAACTTTTTTTTTCTCTCCCAAGTATGTTATTCACAGAGACGTCTCTATCTCCTTTTGCTCGTGACCTTGGCAGTGGCGAGGCCCAGGCAAGAACTGAGCTGTTAACCCCCTCGCTGCCAAAGCAGCAAAAAACGTAAACCCAGGACACTAATACAGGCCAGGATGCCATTGACATTCTTAGCCACCTGGGCACACTGCGGGCTCATATTGAGTTTCCTGTCAATCATAACTCCTAAATCCCTCTCCATTTCGCCACTCTCCAGCCACTCATCCCCCAGCCGATAGCGATGCATGGGATTGCTATATCCAAAGTGAGGAACCCGGCACTTAGTCTTGTTAAATCTTCCTCACAAGAGGAGGGAGAGGGGCAGGCAGTGATCTTTTCTCTGGTAACAGGACCTGAGGGAGTGGCCTGATGTTGTGTCAGGGGAGGTTTAGGTTGGATATTAGGAAGAACTCTTGACCCAGGGAGTGATTGGGTTCTGGAATAGTCTCCCCAGGGAAGCAGTTACAGAACCGAGCCTGTCTGAGTACAAGGATTATTTTGCCAACTCAGAATATTCTGTGATTCTGTGACAACACTCTCAGGCACATGGTGTGAATTTTAGGGTGTCCTGTGTGATACCAGGAGTTGGATTCTGTTGATCCCTGTGGGTCCCTTCCTGCTCAGGGTTGCTGCATCCAATTCTGGTCACTTGATGGACAGTTACTTTAGAGTAGATAAGTCTGGTGCTTGAATCCATGTTGCTGTGCAGTTTGTGTCATGATGAGGCAAAAACTTATTGCATGATGTTTTCTCTACAGTTCTCAGGCTAAGGAGAAGATAAATCTCTTCCTTACCTATCTGCTTATCTCCTTAGGGGCCAGTATCTACAAATACAATAGGCTGTACTGAATGTGCTATATCTGTGCTTTCTGAGCTGTTCTTTCCCAAGGTGATAGTTGTAAGTGGTATCAGGATGTACACTTGCATTGTCACAGTCCATATTTATCTTGCGCTGCTCTGTGTCATGTAACCCTATCTGATTTACACAGTGATTTCAGCCAGATGCTGAAATTGGGCTGTGTAGAGATAGTGTTGTGGTGTAATGGTAATCATTTGAGCTAGGCTCATTGCTGGTGCCATCAGTATCATGGTGGCCTTTCATGCTGCAAAACCTGAGTATGGATGTAAGAAAGGCTTCTGTCAGCAAGGATGGAGTAGGTTATTTTTGTATAATCTCATGTAGGTTTGGCTAGAATGCCTAGACGAAGTTAGGTGTAACTGGTGCAAAGGGAGAGCTAGCACTGCAATACACATTAAATGTCTATAGATGTGCCAGTCTGCCCGCTAAGCAGCCATTATTTTCCAGGTTCCTCAGATTTTCTTTCCTCTCTTATGACCAACTTTTCCACTGCTCTGCAGCCTCATGAATATCTTTCTTCCTTCCAGCATCTGAAAGATTGCTTTCTCATCATGTTAGTCCCTGATGTTGTACATGGTCTGTCATTCATTCAGTACCCAGCTGCTGCCTTTGCTACATTGGTACATGGTTATAGGCTAGGGTAGAAAAGAAAATAGGGAAGGATAGCAGAGGAAACAAGTGCTTAGGTTTACTAGTCCTTTTTTTATAGTTGAAAAGCAAAAATGGTCTAATCAGGCAAGCAAGTTCAAGGCTTAAAGAAAGCAGAAAAACAGTAGAGATGCTAATCAAAACACAAAATTATCAGTGCCAAGTCTGTTAGGAGCAGAGGTGTTTAAATATTTATGCTTAAATATTTATGCAGTATGTTCTCCCCTCCCTTTCCCAGCATTGTAGTACCTATAGCCCTGCTGTTTTAACAATGTGCTTAGGATAACTCATGGCTCCTGACACCCTCTACAAGCCACCACATGAGCTACAGCTAGGTGAAGTTGAATGTGGAGGCAGTGTGCAAACAGTTCAGGTGCCCTTAGAATCTCAGTTTCAAGAAGCCCTAATGCAGGTGGCTCAGCTGGTCATGATGATCGTGTGTAATCCTGCCCAGATGGCTGTGGTCAGCTCATGCCAATGGTGGATTTGGCATTTGCCCAGAAAATCCTTTATAGTAATTCTAAGGTATTTGTGGTCTTCCACAGCCTCCTTTTGACTTGAGTGGCAGGAGGGGTTGCAGGCAGCTGTGGAGCAGCAGGGCCTACCATCAACAATCAGTAGAGACCGAACCACTGGAACTGAGTTGTGCACAGGGCAGTTGCCCAAGGCCCATCTACTCTGGCACTCTGACTTTGGCAGAGCTCACTCAAGGCTAAAATTTGCAATTCTGTATATTGATATCAGTATTGTTCATTTCAGTTATCAATGCTTAGGAAGGCAAAATACCATCCATGGTGATAGCTGCAGATGACACAGTGATTGATAGGGCAGTACACATGAAGCATTTACTGTTACAAAGCAATTAAAATTGTTTCCTTAGTCACAGTCCAACATATTTAATGCTGTCAACCATAAGTACCTTATATAGTAGCAAAAATGTAGGCTACATCTGCAGGATGTGTTGTATAGAGACCTAAAAGTAGTTCGAGGTAACAGATGGCATCTCTTGGTGTGTTATATAAAATTATTTGTAAACGTCAGGAAAAAGATAAAAATAGAATTAATTCAGTCAAAAATTCTTGAAGGTTTAAGATCATATTGAGATTGTATTTGATGGATAATTGGAGTGTTTGACAAAAAATTGATCGCAGTTGACCCAGTGTTTTAAAATTAAGCCTAAATAGTAGAAGAGGAGGGCTTCCCCTCTCTTCATCTCCTTTGGACTTCATAGATTGAGTAAAAAGATGTTCAGCTTTTACCTTCAAAGTCAATACCAGTGTGTCACCACACTTCAGGGTTCAATCATAATGCACTGGAATCCCAAATTCTCAGACTAAGCCAAGGTAGCAGAGACTGAGGTGATTTTACCATCTTTACTGACTTAGTCCCAGCCATTACTCAAAATAAGAAGACTTCACTACTTTTGCCCCTTTGTGTTTTGGTTTCTTCCTCCTTCTTTTCTAGTCCTGATTTTTTTCTTTCATGCTAATCATGTCTTATTTAATTAGCAAAAAACTTACCTTCTAGAACCTGGTGATTCCAGGTACAAAGTATTGTCTTTGATGTTATAATATAATAGTTTAGGTAGAGCTTGAAGTGACTGAAAGATAACACAACCTTTTGTTAATAGTGGCTGGTATGGGAGAACCTAATAAGACCAAATGGCATTTTCTTATTTGTTCAGTGTTCAGGGTTTTTTCCTCCCTCTCCTTCTTATGTTTGTACATCCCTTTTGGCTTCATGCTCTGAATCTCTAAGCTATTTCAATTTGGTTTCCCATCCCTAAAAATACTATTAGCACTGTTACCAAGATTTTAGTTTTTCAAGACTGCAAAAACAGGAATGTTATTTCTGCCTCACGCATCTCAGGAGCGGCAGCAGGAGCAGATCACCAGCTCTTTCACCCTGTGCAGCTGCTGCCAGCCCATGCTCCTGTGGACAGCCCTGCAAGAGGCAGAGAGGCGGACCCCGGCTCTCTCCCAAGTACTGATTGGGTGCACCACAGCCCCTTTGAACAGCAGGGACTGTCCCAGCCCGTTCAGCTGTCACTCCTGATGCACAGTGCCAGGGTACCCACGGTGCTGGCCGGGCCAGCACCGAGCTCATTTTGTATCTCTAAAATAATGGGAAAGGGATACAACTGAAGATTTAGGTGACCCTTCAAATAATTTAACTGGGTAGGACTTGCTACTGCCTCCCCCACATTCTTGATATGTAAAGAGTTTGCACAGGGCTACAGTAATACCTCACTGTATTGCGACCCCTCGATTGCGACCTCACTGGTTTGCGAGAAATTTTTCCCACAAATCCGCCTCAGTGATTTACGGAGCTTCCCAGCCGACACATGCGCAGTGCCTCTACTTCGCCAAGGGGCGGCACCAGCACTCCCTGTGAGGCGCGACTGGCCTGGCCCCCTGGGGAGGGCGCACGGTGCCTTTCACTCCCGTGGCGATTATGGTCCCGCGGCACCATGCCCCGTTCCCTGCCCCACTCCTATGTGTCTCTGTGTGTGGTCCCTACAGTGGAAGGCTCACGCCACGGTATGGCCCTGGTGGCCACTGAGACACAGCGCAGCACGGCCACAAGTCATGCCATCCCCTGTAATTCTAAGCTCAGCCAGAGGACTGACCCTCCGCTAGGTGCATGTTACTATTTCCATGACTTATGAATATATAATTGCTCCCGCCCGCCATCACCGCCCACCAGACTTGCCATACATGCTTCATTCTCACCATGTAGGAGGAAGGGGCACCGCTGCCATCTCTGTGATGCCAGGAGCACTGCTGCCATCTCTGTGATGCCAGGAGCACTGCTGCATGGCCAGTGCAGTAGCACCGGGGCCGTGCCAGCACTTCTGGGCATGGCAGCGTGGCGCTGCTGTGAACTGGGGGATGGTGGGTGACAGTTGCCGCTGCCAGTGATGACCCTGGGGTGGTGGTGGACAGGAGATTTAATCCCCATGCAGCTGGGAGCAGAGCCACTGACTCGGCACCGCACTTCAGCTCTGCCCACACTAGCGTGACATGGGCGACATAGTCTGGTGTGTCCCGATGCCAGCGGTGCGGGCTCCTGACATCAGAGTCCGATCCCTGTGCTGGCACCGGAATGCTCCCTTGCTGCCCAAAGTAAAAAGTTCCTTCCGGGCAGCAGGACAGTATGTACGTGTACTGTGGGTTTTTTGTAGGTAGATGTTTACTGCCGTGTCATAAAGACAGAAACAGTCAATACCAGACAGGCCTTGGGGGTCCCTTCTAGGATGTGTGGGGCAGAGGAGGTGTGGAGGGAGGGTAGGAGAGGGAAGGGGAGAAAGCTGTGGGCTGGGGCAGCAGGCACAGGGATGAACGGGGCTGCAGGAGCTCCTGGCATGGGACACATATGTCCTCCGGTGCTGCGCCAGCTCCCATCTGCCCCTGCCCCACGCATCTCAGGAATGGCAGCAGGGGCAGATCACCAGCTCTTTCGCCATGCGCAGCTGCTGCCAGCCCATGCTCCTGCAGTCAGCCCTGGCAAGAGGCAGGGAGGCGGACCCTGGCTCTCTCCCAGGTGCTGGTTGGGTGCACCACAGCCCCTTTGAACAGCAGGGACTGTCCTAGCCTGTTCAGCTGTCACTCCTGATGCACAGTGCCAGGGTACCCACAGCGGTGCCCCGGCCAGCACCGAGCTCATTCCCCAAACCTCCCCCAGAGTCCCGCTCTGGAGTGGCCTGCCACCTCTGCCATGTTTGAACACAAGAGACTAACCAGCAACCAGAAACCCTGATAAAACCCAGCACAGACATGCAGGGTAAGGACAGTGGCAGGAGGTTCTGTGCTCGCTCAGATACACTGTGGGGCTGGACACTGGCTTCAAGGCTCACAGTCGTGCGTTTCTGTGCTCGGAAAAGCTATTCCCGTCCGGGAGCTGGGAATCGGCAAAAGGTGTTTCCTGCCCTTTAATGAGTCACTACAGAGCGAGCCACGCTCTCAGGACCGCCCTCCAGNCCTGCCACCTCTGCCATGTTTGAACACAAGAGACTAACCAGCAACCAGAAACCCTGATAAAACCCAGCACAGACATGCAGGGTAAGGACAGTGGCAGGAGGTTCCGTGCTCGCTCAGATACACTGTGGGGCTGGACACTGGCTTCAAGGCTCACAGTCGTGCGTTTCTGTGCTCGGAAAAGCTATTCCCGTCCGGGAGCTGGGAATCGGCAAAAGGTGTTTCCTGCCCTTTAATGAGTCACTACAGAGCGAGCCACGCTCTCAGGACCGCCCTCCAGACCTTATTAGAGGAGGGGGTATAGCTAGGGGAGTGGTGTACTTGAATACTTATTAGGTTTGCTATCCTCACGGATTCCAGAACTCACATGAATAGAGGCAGACCCAACAGCCCATGAGTTGCAGGGTTCGACTATATACTGTATGCAAAAAATTGTTGCTTCTTTACCCTACATTTTTTGACCAAAAGTTCCTTTGATTCAAAAGGTATAGTAGAGTAGATAAGGAGGGGTTTTTTCTCCTTTCCACTTCAGGAAGGTTCCCCACTTCTCTGGCATGTGTTTTTCTAATCTAGGACAAGTTATTGTATTGGTGTTTGTGTCGGCGCTTCCNATGAATAGAGGCAGACCCAACAGCCCATGAGTTGCAGGGTTCGACTATATACTGTATGCAAAAAATTGTTGCTTCTTTACCCTACATTTTTTGACCAAAAGTTCCTTTGATTCAAAAGGTATAGTAGAGTAGATAAGGAGGGGTTTTTTCTCCTTTCCACTTCAGGAAGGTTCCCCACTTCTCTGGCATGTGTTTTTCTAATCTAGGACAAGTTATTGTATTGGTGTTTGTGTCGGCGCTTCCTGGTGCCTGCAGCCACCCCATGCCGGGAAAAAACCCTTTTCTGCCATGCTGAGGACACTGGTGCAGGGAGCCACCCATGCCACTATCTGAGCAGCCCCGAGGGGAGCGGGGGGAGATATGGTGGCCCTGAGGGGAAGAGGGAGGGTGCTGCAGTGGCCCGGAGCAGAGCCGAGGAGATGGGGGGGTGGTCTGGAGTGGCCCGGAGTGGAGCCAAGGGGTGAGGGGCCGGCGCAGCCCGGGGTGGAGGGGCAGAGTGGGGCCGGCATGGCTTGCCACGGTTCAAGCAGATAATACAGTTATACCCCCTCCTTTGCAAGGAAAGGGACAGGCGACAGCCCTCGCAAAACCCTAACCTCGCAAAGAAGTGCAGGTCGTTAATATTCATGCAGGCCATGCCCATTGCCCCANTCAAAACTGCGATAAATTCACATCGTAAATGTGCGAGGTCGTAATGGAGAGGTCGCGATGCAGCGGGGATTCACTGTATATAGCATTTTCACAGCTGTCCACGCACCCAGTTGTAACAGCTGGTTGGTTTATCACTACTGTTCATGCGTACTAATTAGTGTTTTATTGGTTAAGCAAAGCAAGCCATGCATAAGCTGTGCTTTTGCTGACTCATGCTCGTTTAGCAATTTTCCTGCCTTGCAGTTACTAGCAAACACCTGTTGTTTTAAAACTCTTGTCCAAAACATCTTCTTTCTGTCTCTGTTGTTCAAGGACATGTTATGAACTATCCGAGAGTTTTCAAGCTTGCGTTGTGCAGTCTCTTAAAGGGCCCATGCCCCTTAGATTTTAACCATCCCTCTACATGAAGCCTCAATATGGGGGGCACAAAGTGGAACAGGGCCAACTGTAGCACCCAGTCGTAGCTTTGTCAGCAGAAGTCCAGGGTTCTTAGGTCTCTTCTTCCAACTATGGAAGCCTACTCATGCTAACCTGTACAAAGAGAGGTATTCTATTCCTTCCTTGAGCAACTACTGAAGTAATTTTCCTCTGCCTGTCACCAAAAGCCAGGCTTTGCCTGTAGAGTGGTAGTGAGTAAAACTCACTCTCTGCCATGGTAGTCCAGCTGCTGCAGACTTGCCTAGAAAGTTACACAGCTACTGGGACCTGGGAAGGATGAGGAGCAGTGGCTGATGCTGAAAGACACTCCTCTTGTGCATTTTTTCACAGCCCTACAGCTTTTTTTCCTGGTTTTATATGCTGGAGTGTGAACTGACTGAGGAGGTGTTATGCTGGGACCTTTAAAAAAAAAGCTAATCAGAAAATTCTTGCAAGTCACAGTCTCTGCACTACTGATTGGACTGTAGGTGTAATGGGGGAGATTGGATTGTTTTGTTGCTGTTGTTTGGGGGTTCTTTGTGTTGAGATTTTTTTAGTAGACAGTGGCAAATACATAGTGTAAGTACTTGGTGTTACAATTTAAAAACACTTCTTACAAGTGGAGGGCTTCTGTGTTACAAGAAAAACTTACCTGCTTGATAGTGGGACTGTGTTGACAAGTAGGTTACAATCATTTTAATGTCTTGGCATGGCTTTAACATAATACTTCCTTTGCTTTCACTGAAGTTTCACTTCCTTTGCTATCATCATGGGCTCTGGTTGTGAATAGCACATTGCTTCTCTTGGGGTGCTTATTCAAGTGCAGCTGCAAAAAAACCCCTCAAACTCAAGTTCTCTGCTTCAGGAAAGTTAGTCTTCTCAAACGCTTCCTTTGTTCTCTCTTTGTTCTTTGTTCTCATTTTAATTCCAGCAGGTTTTGTTTTCCATATTACTAAAGGCAATCTTCATTCAACAGTGGATATTCCATATAGTATTTTTTGGCTACAGAAGGCAGCTGGAGAATTGCTGGTATGGTCAGTATACCCTTGAAGCAATACAGGTCATACACTTCATTTACAGAAACATCTGAGCTGCTGCTACAGCAAGAAACCATCACTTAACATGGGCCATCAGATCAATGTACATTACGTTCTACTTTTCCATAAAAATCAGAAAAGTTGTGATAAAGGCTAATTTCCTTTGACTCCTCCTTCTTTTGTATAGGAATGATACAATTAAAGTATCTGTGTTTGTGCCAACAGATTTTTCTCTTAAGCTAGTGCTGAGAAATTGCTCTTCCTCTCCAAGGACACTCCTCTGTGATCTGCTGCAGCATAACCTAATCTCAGCCTTTTTCAGCACTTGAAAGGAGCTGTTTACAGAATTTTTCAGGAAACACGGATTAAGATTTTTTCAACTGCCCAAAGTGAACTTGGGGAACCTGTGAGAGAACAGAGACATAAACACTGGTACACAAATGGGTCTGGTGGTTTGGAAGTATTCTGAAGCTTTGCCCAAAATGGCAAACCGTTTCTATTAAACCTGTATGTACTTGTATGAGGAGTCTGCAGCCACCTGCCATGGTATTGTGACCTAAAGCAAAGACTGGTGCTTTTTCTGTATTGTTAGGTCATATCCTGAAACCTGATATTAAACTTGACCCAGAACATGGTTTCCTGTTTGTAGTTCAGGTGCATTGCTGTGTAATACAACGTGTTCAGCTGCCTTTGTATTTCTGGTAATAGCCTGTAAAGCTCTACTTGTCTTCAAAGCTGCAGGAAAAAGGTAAAGGAGCAAATAATTTCTCTGTCTCACTGTTGTACTGAGGTTTTCAGAAATGCTTGTTCTTGGTATATACAAAAACAAGGAACTGCTTGAAAAGCGATACATGTACAGTCGGCCCTCTTCCACTTCACGCCCCCCACATTGTGGCTTCACATCTTAGCGGCATGATTTTTCTGTGATTAAGGAGGCCCATTTTGCAACTGTGCGTGCACGACCTGACACGCATGACTATTCAAACTAGGCAGTCATGAATATGCAAATTCCCCCCCCCATGGCTGCCCGCACCGCACCATGGCTCGGCTCGGGGTGGCCGGCTCACGCCATGGCTCAGCTTGGCTCGGCTTGCAGTGGCTCAGCTTCAAGCGAGGAGGCTTCATGCAGTTATGAAAGATTTACACACCCTCAGGTTAGACATGGTGTCTGAGACTTTCTCAGGGTAGAGTTGGTGTCTGAAACCAGACACCATGTCTACCCTGAGTATGGAGAGACCAGGTCTACCTACCCAGAGAGACACCAGGACAGTGACATGGGTGGCTCCCCGCACCCGTGTCCCCAGCTGAGTGGAAAAGGGGTTTTTCCCGGCATGGGGTGGACACGGGCACTGGTAAACACCGACAGAACACCGGCACACAGCAGGGCAGTTCTGAAACAGTGCCAGTGCGCCAGGGGGCGGTGTGAGGGTGTGGGGCAAATTTGAATATTAATGAGCTGCCAATCAATGGGACAGAGGGCTTCGTGGAGGAGGGTCAAGACCCATGGTACTGTGGTATAGGAGACCCAACTGTAATTATATTTTCTCTGACTCCCACCTCCTTTAATCCACTGTAATCTGAATCTGGCAATCTGTGGAATGGGGTGTAAATTATTGCATTGATGTTGATATCTGAAAATTATGGAAAGAAATCAGAGTTCTTACACTGACTTGATAGTGACTGAATACTGCTTTATGTAAGAACGTGGTATTTTGTATCAAGGAATATGTAAGTAAACAAGTCCATCAGAGCTGCACAAGTGGAAGATGAGAGTATGATCCTTTTCTCCAGCAATAATTCCACATCTTTACTGAGTTTCCATTTTGACTGTTTTTTTCTTAATGCATTTAAAAGTAAATTCCATTCTCTCTCAGGTTGAAAAAAGGACAGATCTTTACATGCATGTGGAAAATAATTTTCCTAAAATAAACGCATCTTTTCAGGCACTTTTTTACACCTTTGCCTGGCAGATGTTATTTTCCTTTTTTTATATTATTTTGACCATTCTCATATGGCTGTTTTTGTTAGCTTTTCCCCAAAATACACTGTACTAGAGAGAATCCTAGGCCTGTGCCTCAAATCAGACCAGTTTCAAATATAAAGTGATGACCTCATTTATCCGGTATGAAATATATGGGGTTTATTTTTATTGGAACAGTATAACCTTACCATGTAATGAACATAAAATTTATCTCCTGATTCAATGTCTTATAACTTAATCCCTTCCTCCTTTTCTGAATTTGGTTACTTCTTCCTATCAGAACTGCTTCACATGTCTCATGATAATTTTGCTTGTTTAAGGTGACTTGTTTTGTTAAGGTGACTCCATGCAGTGCTACGGGCTGGTGGAGGAGTGGCTGGAAAGCTGCTCAGTGGAAAAGGGCCTGGATATGGTTGACAGCCACTGAACATGAGTCAGCAGTGTGCCCAGGTGGCCAAGAAGGCCAAAGTTATCCTGGCCTGTATTGAAACAGTGTGGCCAGCAGGACCACGGAAGTGATTGTTCTTCTATACTTGGCACTGGTGAGCCCACACCTTGAGTCCTGTGTCCAGTTCTGGGCTTTTCATTACAAGAAGGACGTTGAGGTGTTGGAGTGTGTCCCGAGAAGGGCAGTGAAGCTGGTGAAGGGTCTTGAAGGAGAGTCCTATGAGAAGCAGCTGAGACAGCTTGGAGAAAAGGAGGCTAAGGGGAGACCTTACCACTCTCTACATCTATCTGAAAGGAGGCTGTAGAGAGGTGGTGGTTGGCCTTGCCAACTAGCAGTAGGATGAGAGGATATAGAGTTGGGCTGTGCCAGGGCAGGTTCAGGTTGGTCATGAGGAAGAATTTCTTCTTGGAAAGGGATATTAAGCATTGGAACAGACTGCCCAGGGGAGGTGGTGGAGTCACTGTCCCTGGAGGTGTTCAAGAAATAACTGATCATCACTTACTGCTATAGTTTAGTTGACAGGATGGTGATCTGTCAAAGGTTGCACTTAAAGATCTTAAAGGTATGTATTTTCCAACCTAAATGATCCTGTGATTTCTTTATCAACATGATATTGAATTTATAGTGACTAGACTTTTACTCTCTTGTTTCAAATAATGCTGAAAAAAGTGTCATTTTTCCTACACCAACCCACAGTTGTTAATGACATAGAGAAGCATGTTGCAGGAATAAACACAACTTGTTGGTTGAGATAAGGCAGATTACTAAAGCAAAAGCAAAAAGTTGAGTGTGCAGAAGCAAAGAGAAAGAAATGTATTTTTGTTCTCTACTTCCCATCATCTGGCCACTTCCCAGAAATCGGCTTCAGCACTTTTAGTGGTTGCTCCAAGAAGTAAACATTGTGAATAACTAATGTCCCCTTCCTCCCCCTTTTCTTCATTTTTATATCTGAGCTGATGTCATATGATATGGAATATCCCTTTTGTTAGTTTGGGTAAGCTGGCCTAGCTGTGTCCCCTCCCAGCTTACTACTGGGATAGTAGTAGAGACAGCACTGATGCAGTTCCAGTGCTGCTCAGCAGTAGCCCAAACACTGGTGTGTTATCAACCCAGTTCTAGCTTTCAATGCAAAGCACAGCACCATGCTATGGGGAAAATTATCTCTCAGTCAGACTCAATAGACTCTACAAGCACAGATATCTTCTAAGAAAAATTCAAGCTACCGCTTGTGACAACAGCATAAATTTAGACAGATTCTAGAAGACAACAGCAAGATGGGAGTAAAGGAAGAGAAGATTAGGTGGGTGACTTTTTGTAGGCGTTTGCCAAAAGAGAACACTTGGGGGAAAATGGGCAAGCAATTAGTAGAAGTGACCTTTTGAATAAGTGAGGCATAATTCAAATTGGCAAGACTGGCTAGTGAAGGAGAAAGTTGCAAAACAAGTTTCTTCTACTGAAGGAGATAGAGAAAGAAGGAAGAAAACAGTATCACGTGAGCAAAGGAGAGAAGGCAGGATCTGCAGAAAATAAGAAGAAGTTATGATGATAATGTCTGGTGCCCAAGGAGCAGTGAACATGATAAATGGACTGTGAAAGGGAACAGATGACCAAATGGTCTGAAGATGGAAGGAAGAGAAGTTGGATTATTTAAGGAACATGCAATTAGCATCAGAAAGAGGACATGTATGTTACTAGTACTCCCTCCTGAAAAGAAGGAGTAGGCTGTCACGAGAAAGGACCCAAAAGTATGTTTTCTAAGATAAAGATTTGGATCTGAAACTTATAATAATCCAGTGAACGGAAGTGTACATATTTTCTAGAAACTTCCAGTGGACGTTTCCCATTTCCTGAAGAAGGGAGGGCAAAGGTGTATTGGTCAACAGATGACTCAAGACTTGGGGCTAAGATTGATGGATTACTGAGAACAGTACAGAAAAAGAATATTTCATAACGGATATGTTAGTCTTATGGATACTTCCTGAGATTCAGTTTAGATTCATGGAGGGAGCAATAAAGTAGAGATAGAGCTACATTTATGTACAAACCATGTGCATCTACAGGAATAGAAGGAGGATGGAAGGGCATAGGATATGAAGGCTTATCAGAGAGCATGGCTTGGAGAAAAACAGACAGTGCTGTTTAAGCAATAGTGATTGTAGGCAGACTGCTGGCATCAGGAAAAAACCCCAACACTACTTTTGAGACAGCATTTTGTAAGCTCATGAGTAGGTTTATGTGAGACAGTTGTACAATCAACCAGAAGTAAAATCTGGGTTTCCAAGAGTCTCTTCCTATTTTACAGTCTTAAATGTTTATCTAGATGATCTCTAATTGTTTCTCTTCTTCCTGTCTTATGAAAACTTCTTTTTGTTAACCATTGTTTTGTAGTGTCATGCCACTGTTACACACTTAACATTGCAGCCAAGTAGTTTTTAAACATTTCAGCCTTCTCCATGTCTCTTGAAAGAGAAGAATAAAATAAATCCATGGCCACATGCTCTTTTGTTGTTCTTTCTTCCTCAAAAGCTTGTTTTGCTTTATAAAGTAATTTTTCTTGCTATTTTAACCAATTACTTTGCTATGGCTGAGCACTTTTAACCTGACTTTTTAAAGAAAACAAGGTTTATGTGATTGTACATCTGCTAATCTTTCCTTATGAACCTATTTCATCCAGATTTGATCACTAGGAATAAAAATTAGAAATACTAACTTTCTGGAAAAAATATGCCTTTATCTAAACAGCTGGTAAAGAAGAGAGCATTCTAGTGAAAAGGCTGAATCATTCTTGGTTCCAGTTTTAAAGGACTACTGCTCATGCCCAGCTAAGAAAGTATCTGCAGAAAGCGTGCTAAAGACTAGCATTGGGTTTCTCAACAGCAATGAATAATCAACATACGTATATCCAAACAGTATCTGTTCAAAAATCTACTGTTAGGAGAAAAGAGAACATGTTGAGAACAAGACTGTTTCATGGTGGTTCTTTCATGAAGTGGGATCTTTAAGAACATAGGGTAATTATAAAATTATAAAAATAAAATTTGGGAATTTTATTCTTCTGAGTATTCTTGAAAACCCATATGTCTACCTTTGCCCATCAGTGCATATGATGGAAGGTGGCCTAATGCCAGCCACAAGAAATGACTGTGGATGGAATGATGGTAGCAACAATGACATTACAGATGAAACATGCTTCCACTAAAGACTGAAATTTAAGTTAAATACCTAGCTCTGACTGTATTTATCAATGATGATAATAAGCAATTAGTTCCTTTCCATGGGAAGGAGGTGGAAAGCAGGAAATACAGTATTCAGTGACACAAATACATTATATTTCCTTCCCATCTACAAGACTGGTTTTCTGTATAACTCACACATATATTCTGTAGGCCGAGTAATTACAGACCTGTCAGCCTGACCTCAGTCCCGGGCAAAGTCATGGAACAGATAGTCATGTGTGTTATTATGCAGCAACTGCAAAATGACCATGACATTAGAACTAGTCAGCATGGATTTAGGAGAGGCAGGTCTTGCCTGACCAACCTGATCTCCTTGTATGATCTGGTGACTTGCCGGGTTGATGATAAAAAGGCTGTGGATGTTGTGTACTTGGATCTTAGCAAAGCCTTTGACATGGTTTCCCATGGTAAGTTTCAAGAGAAACTCTTAGAGCATGGACTGGATAGAAGCATTTTAGGTTGGGTTAGGAATTGGCTGGATGGACGAGCTCAGGGAGGGTTGGTGAATGGTGCCACATCCAGCTGGCAGCCAGTCACTAGTGGAGTCCCACAGGGATCAGTGTTAGNTCACAGAGAGAGTGATCGCTCATTGGAATGGTCTGCCCAGGGAGGTGGTGGAGTCACCATCCCTGGAGGTGTTTAAGAGAAGATTGGATGAGGACCTCAGTGACATGGTCTAGTTGGTGGGAGGCTTGGATGGATGGAGTGTGGTGCCCATGGTTCCACACTTGTGGGCCTGATCCCTGGTGGGGAATTGCTTGGGAGTTGGACTAGATGATCCTTGTTGGTCCCTTCCAACTCAGAATAACCTGTGAACCTGTGTATTTTACACCTGTTGGTAATAGCTATAATCCAATAACTAGTTCTTTGCATACAAGGTGGAGTCAGCACCTTCATCCTAAACATTATAACAAGGTTGATCATATAGCTTTGATCTCACAAACCCTCACTTTGTTTGCTAATTCCTAGTCAGTTGTGAACTGCACTATTTTGTGCTTGTCCACTAGCAACTGATGATTTATATCCTTTCTAGCAAAACTCCCAGTGACCCGCTCCTCTCATGTATCTATTAATAGCATCACCCAATGTCAAACCAAATTGCCAGTGAATTTGTGTTGCATTCATTCTGTGGGACCAAAATATGGTTTCTGAAAGGACTTTCCTTATTATGGTTCTGCAGCTTCAAGACTCTACTTGGAGGCGCTTTTTTAACCTCTGGATTTCTAAGGATTGTGCTGTACACCTGACTGATAATTACCAGCTCTTTTTTTTGAGGACTAAATTAGGCTAGGTAATTTATTTGGCCTGATCCTTTCTCTGGAACATGTCAAATAATGCCAAAACTTCCACAAAAAGGTTAAAGAACAAAACCCCATCCATATCTTAATTCATTCCATAAGCTGCTTTGTAGCAATTTTCTTAACATTGAAGTGAATATGAGCACAGTTTTCAGCTCCCAGAGTTATAGCCAGAGATTTATTTGCAAAGCAGTGCAGCCCCAACCCACCATCACAGGCAGATTTTTTTCTGAGTTTCTGTGGTTCCTTTGCTGCTGGTGCTCTATGGTGGTGGCTGGTCTCCCATGGTGGCATTTGCCTGTGCCACCACAGTGTTGTTTGGGCTCATGCCAGGGCTCGTGTACTCACAGCAGTGGATGTCACTGAGCACACAAGCTGCTTCTTCACTCCAAACACTTCTTTGTGCTTGTAGTCCTCACCATGTCAGGAAATACTGTGCTTTTAGCTTGTGATTCTGACTCTCACATGCATTTTATGTGTTTCTGTGAGCGAATACTTTCTGTAAGATGTATAGTGTTTTGACTAGAGGATTGCAGAGAGGGGCTCACAAAGCCCATTCTGTTTATGTTGTGTACGCCTCAGGCAGAACTGAGCTTTTCCTGGTTATGCCACGTAATCTGAGACCAGCAACCCCCAAGCAGTGTCATTTCTTAAGTTCCGGGTATTTTAAAGAGACTTGCAACACCAATTTTTGTTGTGTTTTGTATGCAACCATGTAACAGTGGCTTTAATTGCAGCTCTGGTCAGAGAGTGATTTCTTTCTAGTGTTCTCCAAGAGAAGTCTGCTTCTGGTCTTTGTTGTTGGGGCCATAAGCAGGAGTGGGAGGTTTGTGGGTTGAGAGAGAGCTGGGAAGGTCAAGTAGCATCAAAGGAAGGAGGTGTCTCTTTCTGTGTCTTAATGGTAAACACATTGGCACTTGAGTATATTTGTCTGCATATTGCTCCTGCAGTAATTAAAGACACCTTTTCATGCAAATGGTTCTTAGAAGTTCAAAGAAATGGAGGAGGATGTGTAAAAGATCACCTCACCAGGCTTGTCAGCTATTAACGGCTTTTCTTTCAAAGGTTCAGTCATCTGGAGTTGTCTCTATGTCTCTTGGTAAAGCAGGAATATTTTTGTGAATGCAGTAACTGAAGAACTTTTTCTTAACAAAAAAAAACCAGAATAAAAAAAGGCACCAAATATGAATCTGTATATTCTAGTCTTGAACTGCTGATGTTTCAGCAGTAAACAAGTCACATCCTGAGTTGCCAATTAGGCCTTCCTTAGGAATATTAAACAAGAGAAGTTTGAGATGAAAATAAAATGTTTAGGTTGTTGTTTCTGTGATGATAAATGAAAAACAGTTGTGCTTTTAATCTAACCTGTAAGACTCATTTACATCTATATATACCATTGTGTCAAGTGTTAGAATGAAGTCAGTGGTATTAAGGAATAGGGGGAAAGAAAGCAAACCACCATTTGCAAAAAAACCAGTCATTCACAGGTTTCACAGGTTATTCTGAGTTGGAAGGGACCCACAGGATCATCTAGTCCAACTCCCAGACCCACAAGTGTGGAACCACGGGCACCACGCTCCATCCATCCAAGTCACCCACCATCTAGACCATGTCACTGAGCTCCTCATCCAGTCTTCTCTTAAACACCTCCAGGGATGGTGACTCCACCACCTCCCTGGGCAGACCATTCCAATAAGAGATCACTCTCTCTGTGAAAAACCTCTTCCTAACATCCACCCTAAACCTCCCCTGGCATAGTTTCAGGCTACGTCCTCTTGTTCTGGTGTTGTCAGCCTGAGAGAAGAGATTCACACCCACCTGACTGCAACCTCCCCTCAGGTAGTTGTAAACAGCAATGAAGTCGCCTCTGCGCCTCCTCTTCTCCAGGCTGAACAACCCCAGTTCCTGGAGCCACTCCCCATAGGGCTTGTCCTCCAGTCCTCT
>WEKX01002345.1:25205-78064 GCA_013390025.1 Pitta sordida
AGTCACCAGATCATACAAGGAGATCAGGTTGGTCAGGCAAGACCTACCTCTCCTAAATCCATGCTGACTAGTTCTAATGTCATGGCCATTTTGCATTCCTTCCAAAGTGTTTGTGACATCTATGCTGTTGAGGGTTCTTATATGAAATTTTCCAGATTTACATCTGAACCAATGCAGAATGGGCAAGGTGGTTTGTTTTATATTTTTTATGAGACTTTTGTCATGAGTAGAAACATTTCAGAGTGCTACTCATTTATTATTTTTTCCCCATAAATTTTAATTTAGGCAAAGTAATACTGCACATTATTTATAAAATTCTCCTAATGTCTCTACAATGTGTTATAGGGAACGAGGTTAATTGCAACACAAGATCATGACAAGAAGATGCACAATCTGACAGACAGCTTTCCAAATTCTTCAGGCCTGTGACATGGGCTGCAGCTTTCTTCTATTTGTATGGGGGTTTGGGGTTGGATTTATAGGTACCATTGGTCCCTCAAACATTTTAGTGAGATTGATAGCAGTTTGTGCATTTATTCTACTATCTCTTGACAACATGTATGAGATTTTTGTGGAAGCTTCATGTATATATATCATAATTTGTTCTATTGTCCTAGTCTTTTTACTTCTTAAAATATCTGTTATTATCTCATATTTTGGAGAGATGAAATACTGTTTTCTGCTTTTTTCCTCTGTTGTATGAAGATTAAGTGGACTATCTTAGTTTCAGGTTGGATACCATGTCATCATGAAAGTGAAATGACTGCAAGAGTTCATCCCTCATAGATCATGTCCCAATCTGCAGCATTTCTGTCTCCTACTTTGAAAAGACAATTACTGAGGTCCTTCTAGGTGGGTTTTAAAGTTGGTCATAATCCAGTGGTGAATGAAATGCAGAACGATACAAATCAGTGGCATTTAACTCAACCACTGCTCAGTCCAGGTGGCAAGATAAATTGGTACTCAACTGTTTCCAGCCCGTTTTCCTGGTTAGTGCTCCTAGTACAAGAAACAGTTTTGGTATCTCCTGTGTGATTTTTGTGCATGCTAGAAACATACTTCATTCTGTATTCAAATATTCTTGTCCAGGTAAATTTCTAAAGCACTTGAATTTCATTTCACACTCCTCTTAAAAACAGTTGTTCTTTCTGGAGAGAGAGAGAGTACTCACATTTTCCTTTGCCTCTCATCCTTTCTTCTCTTATTTGTGTGAAGAAATTGTATCACTCAGTTGCGACATTTCAGTATTGGATGCTACACCCATTTTAACTGAAAGCATATTTTTTTGAAATAAGGCCCAGATATATTTACTTGTCAACAGATATGCTCTATAACTTCCATAAAGAGGACTGAATGATAAAAACAATAAAATACGTGAAGTGTTTACATGCTTCTGAAATCTACCCTTAAAAAAAGCAAGAGCCAGCAATCCCTTGTGCCAACTCCTTTTATCTCTTGC
Organism: Pitta sordida; assembly: GCA_013390025.1. Lineage (NCBI taxonomy): Eukaryota > Metazoa > Chordata > Aves > Passeriformes > Pittidae > Pitta > Pitta sordida. Next base: position 26,665 of record WEKX01002345.1, read on the forward strand.
AAAACTAATTCTCATTTACTGTAATGCTCAACAATTCCATTTCACAGTGTACTTTAGCTTCCCAATGACAGAAAAAAGTACTTTAGAAAAAACAACTTGCAAATCCAAGACTAGGTGCTTGTATAGTTCTCAATGAAGCCTTACCTTTTTTCACCTAATGAGGATCTTTTCCATGTGGAATGAATTCTTAGTTCTTAGCATCATTAGTAATGCTTAAAAAAAAAAGTATTTAAAATGGTTCAGTTGCCAACTGCCTTTGACTGTGTCAATGAGACATTGAAACAGACCTTCTGCTCTAAATTAATAAGGCAAATCACAGCCACACAAAGCGCAGAACGACCAATGATTCTTCTGGTGTCCTCACTATCTTTACTGAGGTCATATAAATCACTTTCATGCTGTTAAATCAATGATCATAAATTAGGGCTCTGTTTTTACAGCACCTTGTGGGAAAGTCTCATGGTTAAATTAATCTAACAGCTGCAGCGAAGAGCACCTCCCACTAGATCATGTCAAAAGTTCTCCCCCCAGACACACTTTTTTAAAACAAACAAACAAAAAAACCCCACAAAAAAGGGGAAAAGGACTGAATTATTTGTTTTTACCTAGCACACAAAATGGAATCCCTCTGTCTATCACTGCTAATTCATGTTTCAATTGTACCCAGCTGTTTAAATTGCACTGTGCAGAGATTGCCTTGATCCCCAGGTGCTGGTACTCCATCTGTTCTGCTCTGAGAGACTATTTACAGCTGAGGTTAGGCCAGTGATTGCTGGGATGGAAAACTCATTTCTCAGCCTGGCTTTTATTTACACTCTTATTAAAGATCCTTTCACTTATGTTGGAATGGCAGCTAGTGGCTGTAGTAAGCGTTTGGCATTGAGCCAAGCAGTGAAATTACCATGTTGATGAAAGATAGCCTGCTTCCATTTTAACCTTTCACTGTTCCCCCTTTCCATCTATATTTGCATGAAGAAGGATGATTATTGAAAGAGATAGGAGGACAAAGGGATGAGAGAATACTTGTCAACTTAGCTTTTCAAGGGATAAACCAGTGGTTTGTGACCAATTGTGAGAAATCTTTACTACCTTATTAATTTCCTTCTTAATTGCTATTAGAGTTAATTTTTACATGAAGGAAAAGAGCTGCTCGTGGTCTGCTCACATCCTTCCCCCACTGCTACTTTCTGCCTTGTGAACATAACCCTGCATATGTCTGCAATGTTGAAGTTTCTAGTTCATCCCCAATGCAGGTCACACAGAGCCACAGCAGCACTCTTGAAGAATTTTTCTCCTATAACTATGCCTCTGAGTAATGAATCACTTTCTTGGGACCAAGCAGCTTGTTGCACGCCGCATGTTATATTACTGGGGAGGGCAAGGGAGAGTATTAGCAGTGGCTGTGAGAGGCTGGCATGCAATCATCATACTATGGCACTAGATACATTTTTAAAATAACAATATTTCTCCAGAAACCTCAGCACGTTTGTTTTTAGGAACACCACAGGATTGGTGACAACAAAATCCATGTCAGGTGTTGGGAGACAACAATCAGCATTGTTAAATGCCAACTATAGCCCAGCACAACAAACAGGAGACCCCAAAGCCTCAATCTTCTCTATTAAGCTCTGTTTGTGAGGCTGCCCATGACCAGAAAAGCAACAGCTATGCTGGCTCTTGACTGCTAGCAAAGACATGCTTCTACTGCTTCCAGAAGAGGAGAGATAGAACTAGCCCCATTTTTCATGAGTGGAGGAGCAGTGAATCTGCTGAGAGGTTTACAAGGGTTGGTGTTCTTGCATCTGAGCCTTGCTTTTGGTAGTGGGCAAAAAGAAGCATTAATTCCCTACCCCAACAAAAAAAGAGGCTATTTCCTGAGGGATTCAACTCTTTACTTAGATGTTTATGTCATCTGTTGCTTAGTCACTGCTTAACCTTGCAGGTTCTCAAGAAACATGGGCTCCACTCATCACCAGGAGGTTGCTGGTGGTCAGGGGCAGGCAGCTTCACCGGCCCAAGCTGACATGTTTCTGACATTCACATGCTGATGCATTCCCAGGAGCTGCAGACAGATACGGATTTTCAATACAAAAGCAGTTGTTGAGTCCTCCAAAGAATGAAAAAAAAAGAACTATTCCCAGTTCAATTTTTAAAACTTGATTTTGTCTCCATTGAGTATGAGGCACCTGGAGAAAGAGGTGTGTTGCTATTTCTTCCTCACTAGTTCTCCTGAAAGGTAGAGGGTTTGTTAACAAAAGCATAAACATGAATTTAGCTGTATTCTTGGTGACTGACAGCTAAAAGAGGTGCATTTAGAGAATATTGCTAGCTTTCAGCTCCTGGAATAGGCACTGACAGATCACATCTTCCAACATGCTAGTTGCTGCCAAAAGTTATTTTTTCCTCTATACATACATATATATATATATAAATATAATTATAAATTCAATTTCAATATTCTAGAAAAGCTTATTTATTAGAATTCAGCCTGTGCCATAGAGCTAACTTCAGGACTGCACGTTATTTGGGTGTCGTTTTTCCCATTTTCTAATTGACAGAGTACCCGAGTCCCACACTCCCTGCTCTCCTAATGAGGCTAGCACTAGGGAAATCTTGCAGGAGGAGGAGCAGAAAAGAATGACAGAAATTTTACATAACAGAAAATATTTTTCTTTTTTTTCTCCCTCTTCTTCCTTTTTTTGTTAGCACTAAACAGACCTTCCCTAAATCACCCTTCTTAAGAAAACTGTAACCACAGTAAGATTTACAGTCTGAGCATTGTGTTTTTATGTTTTTCCCATTCATAGAATACTTATATATCTGCATATGGAACTTTGGTTGAAACTTGTGTTCTGATTCTTGTGTGTCTCATTTAAACTGCTTCCATGCTGGTGCTCAAGCAGAGAAAGAGTAAGAATGATGTTCCAGCTCTTCTAACATAATCTAAATTCCCAGATGTAAAATTCAATTGCGTGAGTGCTGGTGAAAAACAAGCACTAAGAGAGGGCACAAAGACCAGCAAAGTAAATTTATTTTTTTAATTGGGAGCACAGTGAACACAAGCCTCAGAAAATGCAGCATAAGAACTTTGTATTAGGAGCTTGCTCATGGAGTACCTTGATCTCAGCTCGATGAGATGCAGTTGACATTTGGCTGACAAAGCTCTAGGGAAAACTGGTGGAAGCTAAGAAATAAGATATTTGGTGCAATTAGCTGTGGTACCAACCCAGGAATGAAAGTAAACAGACAATGTGGGGATGAGAGGATTTTTCAGAATCAAGGCCTAAACTGCTTGTGTTTGCAGCAATTTCCTGCTCTTTGTACATTCTTTGGCAATTACCTATTCAAATAACTGATTTGCCTGCTTTTAGATCCTGGGCAACTGCAACTAGATTTGGCTTCTTTTTGTCTCCCCTTCCCCATACCAGTATGTTCTCGGATACTGAAGAAGCTACTTCAGCACACATCTGCCACAGAGGGCTGTGGGGTTAAAAATTAAACTGATACACATTTAAGAGATCCGGGCAGGCAGTCAGTCTAAATTCTGAACAGACTGAAATGATTGCTGTGGTGTCAGCTGCGTTTGCATCCCTGGGCTTTATTGAATATTATACTGGGCAGAGAAATAGTCTTTGTTTATGAACAATTTTTGCTACTTGATGAGGTGACTGCCTAGTCATTTGTCTTCTGCAGTAACTCTCAAGGGAAAACAATATCTTTTCTTGTAATTTTGCTCATGGATATATTGCAGAATTTCCATATTCTTAAATCTCACCTTCCTAAAGCAAAAGTAGCAAAAATTCAGGTTTCTTTGCTTAGTCCCCGAAAAGTTGTAGTGATTAGAGTAATAAGGAACAACCATAATATGAGAAGGTAAATGCTGTATCTGAGTTTGTGTGATAACCTTTAGATCTTCCAGACAGCTCTTAATTTGCCAAGGAAAAGTTCCTTGCAAAATTTCCCAGGTGAATAACTGTGCCGAAGAACTGGGGTAACAATGGCTGAAAAAGTTGAACTCTAAAATCAACTTAAAAGCCATTGAAGGTTCCCATTTAAACAGGAGACTCAAAATATTACATGCATGTAAGTTTTAATTTGGAGGTAATGAGCAATGCTAGGTTAACAAAGACACCATTTCCCTTTCTATGAGTCTTCCCTTGAGCTACTAGTAATTCCTGCACTGCTGGTGGTGCTGCTGGTGTCAGCAGTCATAGGAAGCAAGTGATGGGAGGAGGTGAACGGCCAAGGACTCAGTGGCAAATCTCAAACAGCAGTTAACTACTCTAAAATGTTTTGAAACAAGAGGGGCACAGTAACGAAAGGAAAGGAAGGAAAAATACCACCCATAGCATAAATGCACCAGGAAGATGCTCTGTTGGAGCACAGCCTATTGGGAAAGGCCTTGAATTGGCATAGACAAGCAGAACAACCAAACAACAGAATGGTAAATCCAGAGATGACAGTGAAGGACAGGGACTGCACCAAACCAGTTACAGCTGGTTGTCTCGACAGAGGAACACCACAAGGGATTGATTTCTGTTGCTTAAGGGAATAAAGGGGTAAAGATGAGGGACAACTTGACTCTAAAAGCTGAGAAATTATGCACTAAAACACCAAAGAAAAAGAGTGTAAATCTAATTTTAGGTGGGCTCAGATTCATGAAGGTTTGGAGATCTCATCTGTCTGCATATCTAAATAATCAGTCTTAAATTAGCTGCAATAAAAATCTGTAATTATTTTTCTCCTACTGCAGCTACCTCCCTCTCCCCTTAGTACTTTGTGGCAGAGTGCTGAGGACTATTTCTGCAGCTTCAGATTTAGGATTAATTGTTCTTAAATTATTAAAAGTCTCTGAATCATGTTTCCTGTATCTGCCTGTAGACACATTTTGTGTGTCTTGATAAAACTCCTTTTCAATAACGTTGCCCTGAAAGCACAATTTCCCCTGAAATAATTTTATATCCCCCCAAAATTATGGCATCCTTTGTTTTATAAAGTAGAGGACTTTTTAAAAAAGCCTTCGTCCTCCCTCCTAACAAGAATAGGATGTGCAAAAACTTTGGTTTATATAAGCCTTCCTGGAAAGCATAAAAGAAATTCTGGAATACATAAAAGCCACCGTATTAGCATAAATAAGTAAACTTTTTCTGAAGGTACTTTGGTCTACCAGGATACATTAAGAAAACAAAATTTCAGGCCTCGGTTTTACAGAAACTGTACAAAATACAATTAATTACTGGGAATGTTCCCCCTTATGTCAACTTATTACATTTAGTAGGATACCAAGAATACTGTATATTATTTGGCAAAGGACTGATTTACTGCCTACAAGACTTATTGAAACTCATGTCCAAATTTGAAGAGTTGCATCGATTACCTAAAAAGCCCCAACCAAACAAACTTGACCTACAGGCTTACAGGACTTAAAAATTTAGGACAAGGAAATGCAAAGAAAAGAGGATGATGTGGAGCAGGGTTCTTCAGGTTCATCTGATGTACAAGAGTTCCCTGTCACTTCATGCTATCAACACATTATTCAGCTGACACCAGCAAGCCAAGTAAAGCTGTGCTGAAGTTTTATTTGCACAGCAATTTTAAGCCTGACACTGTAGTCAGGCTTCAGTAATAAACTGCAGGACTTCACAGGAGAGTGAGAAGAACCAGAGTGAAGGTACATAACATGTTGCTTCTCTCCGTGCTCTCCATTATGCTCAGTGAATACAATGGCCATGCACAGCACTTTAAAAACTGGAATAGCACTAGAAGAGATGTTTTCACTGCTCTCCTACTAAGTGTGAGGTGAAATAGGAAGCAGGAGAATCACTTGGGCTACAATGCAGTATTTCAAAGTATAATGATACATGCCCAGCTCTCATCCTCTGGCTGGAAACCCGAGTGGATGTTGTCTTTGGCTGTGCTGGTATGGTGCAAGGTGTGGGTTAGTCACAGATTTGCTGCATCTTCAGTACTTTCAAAAGCATCTTTGGTTACTGAATAACTGTGAGCACTTGCTTCAGTGGAATCTATGATTTCACCCTTGGCTTTGCTCAAACATAAACCCTGAACAGAATTTAAGGGTGATTCCTGAGGAAATGGGGATGAGGGAAAACTTACTCCAAGTATGTTATCATTTCCCAGATTATACCAAATGCCTCAGAGAGCTGGTAGATCACTTTGCATAGCTCTTCATTGAGTCAGAACATGGCAACTGGCAGTCTGAGCAATGAATCATAATCTCATGGCAGCACTCAGCTCTCACAGTTATCCTACTGCTGAACTCTTCCAGATCAACCCATACACTAATGCACCTCATAGGAATTCACCTCATTAACTCAAGATTGAGACCTTTTGCCAGTGAATCATCCATTCCCTTGTAAAGCAGAGAGTGCTACTTGTCCGTTTGCACAATTAGTAATACACATAAAGAAACTTAGGGAATCTTCAGGACAAATGCAGAATAATGATGGTTGATCTAGATGGATATATATAATATATAATTTAAAATTTTATTTTAAAACTTTGCACATACACTTCTTCAGTATCCTGCGCTTTTGTTCATTGCACTGAAAAGTTTCAAAAAACACAAAATATATTCCTTTACTAAACATTTTTTGTTCTTAGGTTACAAAAAGATTAACATTTCACAGTCACAAAGCAGAAGTACATTGGTCCAAAACATCTTCCTCCAGGAGGTTTTCCTTTCTTCAGGATATATAAACTCCACACAGATGTACAGATCTCAAATAAAAATATTAAGATGAATTGTCCAATGAAGGAAAGAAAAATGCGGCAGCTATTAAAAAAAAAAAGAAAACAAAATAAGACACCTATGAAAGAACATCAACAGCAGTATTTAAAAAAAAAGGAAAGAAAGAAAACAGAATGAACATGGAGGTGGACAAGGGCATCCTCCTTCAAGTACATGATAGGTAGAAATACAGCAGCACAATTACAGCATCATTTGGTCACTCACATCACTGAATCTTCATCTAAGACACGTGGAGGAAAACTACACACCTAAAATGTTGGGGAGGAGCAACAATTCCACACAGTTTGCCATTCATGATTGACAAAAATGTTGAAAATATTTGTACATAAACCAGAAAATAAAAGCAGAACACTGAGGCTGGAAGAAACACAGCAGATTTGCACAGATCATGTAGTGTCCTTTAAAAACCTAGCAGCAGTTCAGAGCCAAAATCTGCCCAAACATCAAATGCAGTTCTTCAAAAATATCCTGGAGGCACAAAGTCAACAGTTACCTCACAGACCTCTCATCATATTTTAACATGGAAGTAACCGTAAATGGAAATCTACTGATAATAGCAGACTCTGACTACTTTTCCTTTAGCTTGTTAGTCCTGTTGTTTTTCAGAATTTATTAACAAAAATCTCGCTCCAGAGTGAGGCCACAGAACAACTCAGACAATACGCTTTTGTGTTCGTGAAGGAAGCATTATTGCCTTAACATACCAAAAGATGACTTTGTGTCTCAAATAATAAGGTGTAAATAAAATTTCTAACCATCTTCATCAAGTTACAGAAAAATTTAGGTTGTAGTGCAAGAGAAAGGTCTCTGAAATGTCTGTGCTACCTTCTGCAGCAGAATTCATAGAAGAATGGTAGAAGCTTTTTGGTTTTGTATTTCTAGAAGTGGGACTGGACTAAACACCAGAAGACAGATGAAGCATCAGTGACACTGCACTGTCAGCGAGCTGAAACTTTCACTAGCACCTTTCCTTGCCATTATCCAAGGCAGGATAGAACCTGCTCAACTTTCTAAGCAGTGCCTAGGCACAAGCAAGGCATAGCAATGTGCAATAGCAACAGCGGATGTAACTCAGGGCTGAAGTTCCTTGCTGCTAAGGCTTAAACAATTTTGGATATTAAGAGAACTCCACTGACAAAACCCAGCACTACTGGCATCAGGCAGTAACTAAAATGACATGCCAAGGATCTAAAATTTGGACTTGATGCCTTACTTGCTCCAGTTTGAGGATGTGAGTGGTTTGCTCCTAGCTCTGGTGCTTCATAGAGCCCTAGAGCACCTAAAAGTCTGAGCACGGCATCCATCTTATGTCTATCTGAAAAATGGCATTGTGCACCACAGATCCTCCCTGCTGTCAGTGGTTTCTAATGCTGTGACTTACAAAATAATTCAGCCTACAAAGAGAATTGGAAATGCTTTTAATTATTCTTGCTTCTTGCACAATACCTCCTCAATAAATGACTCTGCCTGCTATTTCTGTGAGGCTTTGGTGTTTATATGTATTTATACCATGCCTTGAAGCAGAGCACTGACTTCAGTGCAGGGATGTAAGAAGCTCCTAATGAAAGCGGGTAGAAGTGAAAGCCCAAGTACTAATGCAGTGGGTCAGAGATGTGCCTAACACTCCCGGGTCACAAGCGCCTAAATGTGTAAGAGATACTCGGTGAAAAAGCAAAACGAAAAGCATCACAGTATAGTTTCAGTCACATAATGCAACTTTTTTTAAAGTTCTCAGAATTCATTAATTGATGCTAGTTGATACTAATTGTTGATAATGTACTTCTGCCATTTCTAGGAGAGAGGCTGACAACAAATGCAACTCTACCTGGGCCCAGTCGCTGCAGAGAAGCCGTCTGACTGATGGGAGTGCCTCAGATGAGTAACAGGCACTGTGCAGGCTGATGCACCAGGACCCATCAGATCAGGGTCTAAGAAGCCATGTGCATTTTGCTTCCCACCAAGTCATGCACTCTGCTAACCTGTCTCTTCAGGGGTACATTTAAAAGCACCCCTGAATGAGAAGTTGCCTTTTCAATTGCCTTGAAGTTTGACTTTTAAATTTTGGCCAGTGCTACACGGGAAGTACACTTGTACAATGAACTCAGTGGTGTTGTAAAGACTGGTATTTGTGTTGACACCATGTTACTGAACAAGGAAGACCAACAGTGCATGAGCACTGACTCGGGCTTGTAGTGGCTATTAGCAAGTACCAGCTTCATTGCTGTTCAGATGATTTCACCAGATTTGCCAGCACTAGTTTCTGTGCGAAAGAGGATCTGAATTGCTAGAGGACTACACAACTGCATTTGCAAAGAGACAACAGGTGTTACACAGAGCATGAAAAGCATGTTTACAAGTTTATTGGCCAAAAAAAAAAAAGTGCAAGAGAAGTTCTTTCGCTTAAACTTTGAAACATATGAGGGGCCATGGGAAAAATATTCTATATTCTAAACCTCTCTTTTCACCCAGATGCACACAGAAAAAGAGATAAAGAGAAAAAATAAGGAAAGAAAAGATAAAGCATGACAACACATAATCAGATATGCCATTATTTATGCTGAAGCTCTAGAATATAAAGCATCTGTGTTCCGCACAGCTTTATCACATGCAGGCACTGGGGAACTCATGGAAGAGTTTTCAGTTTAAAATCATGCAGCTTACTGCATGTTTGAGCTGTTATATACTCTACATTGACTGCTTTCCTTCTGAAACTCCATCTGGGTCTAGAGATTTAGAGCAAGAGTAGTTTGAATTCACCAAACTGTTGCACATGTACTTCCAGATGCAATCAAACACAGCATTCACGCTGCCTTGAGTTTACACAGCACACCATAAATTACAAAACTGGCAAGCTCTAGGCCACACCTGTTCAGGAGAAAGTCTGCAAAGGGCACAGCATCCTCATTGTCTTTTGGAAAGGACACAACTTTAATAAGTTCCCTAGTCAGTGCCCTACAATGATGTCAGTTCCTGTCTTTTATCCTACCAAAGTACAAATCAGATGAACAGCTCCACATGAATGTGGTCTGGGGGAAATTGGGTGGAAGTTGGCTCCCCAGCCAATATACCTGCCCATACACTAGAACCTTATGATTTTGGGTTTTATTAAATTCCTGCAAATGAATTAAGAGAGCTACATGCTCGAAGACTAGGCAGATTTGCTCACTTGTTTCTCTCCTGGACTACTGCTTTCACTTCAATAATGTTTTATGCAAATCCTCTTTCTTTAAATTGATTTATCATGGCTAAAAAAATGCTGCTGAAGCTAGCCGAGGGCTTGTATCTGTCAAAGTAATCTTGTGATCCTTGACTACAGCTCTCAATGCCAAGAGGACAGAAAGCTCTGGCTTTCTGATCACCCAAATCAAGCAGACAAAGGTATACTGAATAATAAGTGAGGCAGGGAGAAGAGAAAACCTTTTAAATAGAGCGATATCTGGGTATTCAAATTGATAATGAGAACAATACCACCACTTAAAGTAGGAATCCAACTGAAAATACACTCAGGAGCCCAAACAAATTTTCTAAATCCCAACTGATGCAAAAACTTTATGGTCAGGGATCCTTTCAACAGGATAAAGCAGGCAGAACCATTCAATGAATGTAAATCTCTGATCCAAAAAAAACCCCATAGCCTTCAGGTAAACATCACATACAGCTGAGTTGGCATGCTCTGTATAATTATGGTATACATACAAGGAATCTTGACAAGTAACTCCTCACTCCAGAATAAATTCTGCCATACAGGACTGTGATCTATTTCCCCTGGACAATTCTGCAGGTGGCTGTTTTAGATGCAGTAAACAGGCATAGTCACACTGAAAACAATTTCAATTTTCCTACTAAAATACAGGAGGTATCTACTGAAGAAGAGACGGGAGAGGAAAATGGGGGCTTGAAGGATTATGCAAGTTTGAAGTTGTCCATAGATATGTCATGAATACAATTTTTTGAAAGAAGAAAACTTTTGAGTTTCATATATGTGTATATATATATATATTTAAATGAGATGTGACCCAAGCCACCTTCTGAATATTTGTGAATAGATTTCAGGAGCCTCCTTGGCTTCTGATACCCATTTCTACCTGCACAACTGAAATGGCTCTTCCAAGCTACATAGTAAACTGTGAAAAAAACTAATTCCCCACCCCACCTGAAGGGATGACAGAATCCATAATATGCTAGCAGCATTTAAATCCCACTCCTGTTAAGCACCAAAACCATTTATATAGGGAAATTAGAATCTTAAGGGTTACCTTTAATCATATACAATATATGTGCAGAACCCTACCTTTCAGGCAGAAAAATACCCCTCTAGCATTAGTTTTAACTAGATTACATCAATTGGAAGCATCCTGGTGGGACCACCAAAACCATATAATCTCTTACAGGCCCTTCCCCAAAAGATCCCCATCCTATAACCACTCTTCATGCTACTTTCATGACTGTTTGTTCCCGTGTACTAAAGGGATGACATAGACAGAGATGTCATCTCCAGAGCCCAGCCTGTCGTTGGATATTCGCCAGCCCCGGTCCTTCAGCACTCCTCTGGCTCGCATCACCAGGTCCTGCGCCGCCAGCGTGTACCTGTGGAAAAGGCAGAATACAGCCAAGGATTGTTCATCTCTGTGTTTTCACAGCCTGCTGACAGCCAGATCTAATGTTGTGACCTATCGGGACATGCTTCCCAGTGTTTTATAAGCAGGCAGGAAAAACACAAACCATGGCATACCCACAAAGCAACTCCTTCCAGGTCAGTGACAGCTCCTGAATAAGAATATAAAGGTATTTGACAGACACCACTTGACCAAAAGTAATTGGCCATTCTGGGTGCCTAAAATGTGTGCCTGCATGCACTGACACACCTGAAGGTAATAAGTATAATGTCTCAACTATTTCAGAGATGAACTGTAACAAAGAAAGTAAATTGAAAGCAAGTAACAAGGGCATAAAAAATAAAATCCAAATTACACTAGGCCAAGGAAGGAGACTAGCTTGTCTGTTTTCCTTGTCTGTAGGAATGATTTTTAAATCTCTTTTATTCTGACACTGGAAAAGGAAATTTACTGTTAATATGGCCAGATTAACAGAGGCCCACAGTTCTTTCACATTTATGAGTTCAATGAAAACTGCATGAATGTTAGTTGTAAAGTGCTCAATTTAGTAAAATACCAAGGTTCATATTGCTTCAAAACTCCCAGCCTGTGCTGGGCTGAGTGACATTGGATTTATGGGAGTTATTTTTCTGTCCTGAAAAAATACCACATGCTGTCTGGGGGCAGAAGGGTGTCAAAATCTAAAAGGTGGTGGACAGACAGTGTTCTGTACCATGCACTGACATGCTCTCCCTTATCGCTTTACCTGCTGTTACTATATCAACACATTTGTCTACTCACTTAGAAGTTTCCTCTGAAAGAAATCTCATTATGGGTGAACAGCTACTGTCACGTTTTACTTCATCAGTCCAATATCTGGCTGAGATGTTTTGAATTTAGTTGAGTGGAGGTGAGCTTTTCTATGATTTGATAATTAAAAATTAATTGAATAGTTAAAAGACTGACAAGAAAAAAAAACAAACCAAACAGTTCAATATTGTGCCCACATGTCTTTTATTTAAAGTGTATCAACCTTCAAGTCGATTCAGGGCTCTATGAAGCCACATACACAGGCCTCCAGAACTAAAGCACACCTCTATGGTTTCTGAAACACACTTATCAGAAGCTCTGTGTGTGTGTGTAAGTTTATCAGTTGACCAGAACTGTTCTAACTTTTCACCACAGAATGCATTATTAAGAGGTGATTTCTATAAATAGGGATTTCATTCAGTCTCTGGGGATAAAAGAATAAAAACACCACAGTTATGAATTATATTCTCTTTCTAGAATGTTGATGCTTTAATTTAAATGACTCCTATGATATACTTGCTCTCCTAGAGAGGTTTCTTCAATGCAAATGGAACACTACTTGATTACTCAAAAGCTCTGATGCTAAACCGAAGTAATGTTGTACAGCACCAATGCACCCCCTGCTCCCAATGGTATTGAATGATAAAATTTCCAGCCCTCACTAGTTTTGACAAATGATTTATTTTAAGCCATAAAAGATCAGCCCAAAGACACGAAATCCAACACACATGCTTGCACACACACGGGCACTGTCCGCATGTTCTGTGATTAGTCTATACCAACAACCTCGAGCTATAACAGCAGGATGTAACAAGAAGCACTGCCCTTACTGTCCTAATGCAGCACGAAATCAGATTTTCTAAGGGGGGAAAAAACCCAAACATACATGCTTGTACTCCTCACTTCCCAAATAGGATACAGGGCTGAGGAACAGAAGTTTCTTGCTTCCCAGCAACAAAAGTTTCTTGCTTCCCACTTCCCACATGGGAAGCAAGAAACTGAAATATTTATTCACAGCATATCTGATTCTGAATGAATTTTGGCAAGAACATACTTTCCAAGGATTTCTCAGCTATTGTCAGAATTTAAGAAAGAAATATCCACCATTCTGCAAGAAAACTTTGCCTTCCTGCTTTTTCTAATTAACAAGGGCTCCCCACAACTAAAGAGTATGGAAGGAATGACTATTGCTTTTCATGGTGTTAGAGTTTTGCTGCTGAGTGTTTAGAGAGGCAAGAGGAAAAGTAGTTAATAAACCAGAAATTCTTTCATAGACAGACTGTGAAATACTCGAGAAATCCAGTACACTGAAGCAAAGGAAAAGGATCAAGTGAAGGCAGCAGTGAAGTAACATATTCCTCTCCTGTGTAGAGCTGAATTGAACCAATGCTGTTCAACTTGGCCCTAGAGGACATAGGGTGAGTCTCTTGTACCTGGAGCTGAATAGCAGCAGCAGTCCATTACTGAATGTTTTCTTCTCCAGCGCTGTGAAATTGGGATTCAGCTGTAGAGACAGCATTAGAGAACTGCTGAAGTAGTTTTAAAGTATCCACTTCCTCATAATGAATAGCCTCACTGGAATACAACTTTTATGTTTTAAGAATAAATATATGGGGTTTTTATCTTCTGCTGGAGCTTTCTGTATTGATCAGTGAAAGTACTGCAGGAGGAGCAATGAAAGTGGAGGAATCATGCTGCTGTCTGAGCAGCTTCTTCTCACACACAGCAGAGGTAGAGGAGGTCCGTAGCATCCTCATGAATTTCCAGCTAGTGCAAGACAGAATGTAAGAGGGAACAAGAAAGGACAAGAGAAAAGATGAGAAAGAAAAGATTCCCCAGGTCAGGGGATAAACCTGCATAAGTGCAGCTGAAGGAAATGGGCTAAGAGTCGTGCTTCTCCATCTTCGTCTCTCTTCAGAGAGCTGATGTTGAGAAAGCAGCAGTGTGTCGCTACCACCTGTTCTTCACTCCGACTCTCCTTAATGCTCATTTGCCACAATACCCTAAGAAATGAGCTGGTTAAGAAATACAGCTCTATCCCAGCCTCTTCACTCCATTACTGCCATCACTCAGGAACTCTTCTCTAAACAAGTCTGTGCCTACCATTTGCTTCCCAGATCCCCTGAGGTTGTGTATGCATGGCTGGATGAAGACAGACCCAAGGACTTTGCTCTCCCCTCACTTGGAGATGTCCAGGCACATGCTATGTTTGACAGGATTCAGAGATTTTTTTTTTATGTGGGTAACAAACACTCACAGCAAATAACAGCAGGAGAGCATCCCAAGAGATTGCCTGGGGCTGTAAGCTCTTACCCATGAGGCTATAAAGTGACTTGTAATTCAAATGGGAGGAATATTGTTCCCACAAGGAGCTAATTATGTAACAGATAAGTACTCTACAGCTCTAAAATCTTGTCTAGGATTTTTCTTTTTTTTTTTTTTAGTATGCTGCTTTTGCAGCATATTAAGTAGGCTGTTGAGTAAGTAGGCTGTTGATTCAAGTGGATCCAGGGTCTGTTACACAGGTAGGTTCTCCTGAAGACCACAGCATTACCAAACCCAGGGTGCAAGTCTCTTACATTCTGACAAGTTTTCTACATCCCTGGAGATATTATATTTCTGTCTGATCACCTCACCACAGACTATGTCACTACACCCATCACAGAACCTGACATTTTGTAGGATAAAATGGACATTTTCCTTTAAACATAACACTGATAAAATGACAAACAAGATTTTTCTGTCACTGACTAGTGAGTGGAGCGAATGCAGCCACAGCCTGACCCGCTATAATATTGTAAATTCATTAGTTATACCTCATTTAGACAACTGTGAAGTAATTACATAAAACCTCTCATACAGTACTTTAAAACCAAGCAGCAAGAGCAATTTCACAAACGTAATTTTCATAAATATCATTATAAAGTATATGAGGGACTGCTCTAATTACCTGGTATGAGAAATGTCTTGCCACTGCTATTTGTAAGACTCTAAATGACCTGGCACAAAGCTGCTTAAAAGAAAAAATTAATTTTCAGTTCAGATATCCATTCATAGACAAGTAGGTCAATTACGAATAAATGTGTTTGTTCTAAGTGATAAACAGCAGACTCAGTTCTGAAATGTGTGGTACTCATGGTGGCACAAACAGCAACTAGTTCCCTACAATTACTTGAGCTAAACCAGTACAAGCAAATATAAATGAAACAAACAAAATCTCATCTTCCCTTAGTGTTGCTGATTGCTATGAGTGTTTTATAATGGATAAAAATTAACTCACTTAACAATTAAAAAAAAATCAAACAAAGAATTCCCCTTCCTACTGCAGCAAACATGGTGGCCATCACCAGGTTCACTAAAGACCAAAAGGAGCAAGACAGACACAAGGAACATTCACAGCATTCACAACAGACAGGAGTGGTGAGGATGGTAGGCAGAGCCAGCCTTTCCCACATACAAGCAGGAGCAGGGCAGAGGTATTGAATTTTACCAAGTGTCTCTGCAAGAGACTCAGGGGTGCAGGAATGAGAGCAAAAGGCCTCTAGCATCTCTGAATGGTGTTAGGAAATAAGAAAGTAGATTGGATGGGTCATCTCCTCCTACCTTAAATTAATGACACATCTGCATAGCACAGTGCCAGAAGCCCTGGAAGTGCCTCTCACTAATCCTGCCTGATCTCCTCCCAGAGACAGGGCAGACACACCTGCATGTCTTCCTGAAGCAGAGATAGCCCTGGCTGTTTTTCATACCAAACCTCATCTTTGGCTCAGGGATGTGGGCAAGGTCAAAATATTGCAGTTGCAGCTTCATAGTGTTCATCCATTCTCCTGACAATTGCAGCAAAACCTCTTTTTGCATTTCATGTTCTTAAGTTTCAATGTGAAAAAAATGCTGTCATTGAGTTACTTTGAAGCTGCTCTCACTTTAAAACCTAAGTGTCTGTCAGGGTGCCCAAACCCACTTATCTTTCTTGTTTGCTGACAGAGAACAGGTCTGACCCTGTGAAGATATCACTTAGAAATATGAGAAGCACTGAGCATTTTGAGATGGGTTTTCAAGAGTTACAGTTATACCTCGTGTATTCACACTTCTGGTTTTGTGTATTTGCATAGCTTCTGGGTTCCCTTATTGGTGGTTTCATGTATTCGCGGTTTCGCAGTTTTACCATTCCTGTATTCATGGATGGGGCCATTCGTGGGACTCCCGGGAGACCCGTAATCTGCGAATTTCAAGGTATGACTGTATGGCTGAAACTCCGCTTTCCACAGGCCAACTGGAGATATGTAAAATCTCTTTTCCCCACTCTCAGTCCAGGGTGAGGGCAGAAGACAGTGGCAGACAGGCCTGAATTCACGAGCAACACAAACTTCCCTTCCTGAACAGTCCCTAGGGAAGGATAAAGCTCTTTCCACTTTCACAGTCCTCCTATTTACAAGCAAGAAACTTCTGAGCTGAACTCAGTAGCAGACAGACCTGAAGGTACCAGACAGACTCACTCAAGGCAGACAGCCCCTAGAGAGTTGTTTGGGAACTTGTTTGCATGGTGGTATGTTTTAAAGACAGAAACCAATAATTTAAGAGGTGATAAAGACAGAAAAGTTAAGAGAATGAGGTAGATTAAAATTGTGAAACGAAACAGAATCCAATTAAACGAAATAGAGTCAGACTTTCTGCCTATTTCAACACAATAACTGTCCTGGTAGCACCGAGCATCCCCTACTGCAGGTGGGTTTAAAGGTCGCACTATGACCAGGAAAGAGGAACTACACTGTGCAGTATTTACACATACATACACACAGAGTGAGCGAGAAAGAGAATGATGCACAGGATGTCCTACTGAGAAACAGTCTTTAGTGTTAAGGTACTATCCAGAGGAGAGTTAAGTGGAAACTTGTGACTGCTTTAAACAGAAACTTGTTGCCATGCTATTCTAAGACCTCAACCTCCTACAGTTTTCACAAGACCTTGTAAGGCAAAAAAATGGATCCCATGCCAAGATTCTGTGATCCTAAGATCCAAATGCAAAGAATCCAAAGATTTCTGTGAAGGTTGGCAATTCCAAGTTATAACAGACCCCCACCCCAAACGCCCACATTTGGTGTAGTGGCTCCATCCAACTTATAAAAATGTCTTCTTATTTAAAAGAAATACCTTCTTATTTCTTATCAAAACACTTCTTAGTGTTGCATATTTCCTGAATGTTACTCATATCACACTTCCTACAATAGTATGTTGCCAGAAAGTGCTCTTCTGTGGAGAAGCTAGAAAATCAGGGATGAGCACAAACCTGTGGGGATCATCAGGGTCACAGTTTGGTAGAAAGTTAGTGACAGCTTCTGCCACTTCTTCATTTAGCAGAACATCCCAAAGTCCATCAGTAGCTAGGATCAAAACATCATCTGGCCCATGCTCGTACTGCAGGAGGTCATAGACTCGCACCTAAAACAAAAAAATCCAAGAGACATCCATGAAGGAAGAGATTGTCAGACCTGTATGCAAAACATTGCTGAGTTTGGCTGTGAGTTTAGCATGTTTGGCCAGGGCACTGAAATATCTCCAAGGCATTGCTGGAGTCTGTCTCCAATTTAGCCCTTAACATGACAGCCCTTCCTGCTGCAGCTCAGCGTGGCTCAGGTGCTACGCCCAGCCTGGATGGCTGCAAGCATTCCTAAGCCAGGCCATAAAGCACGGTGCTGCCTGCTGCCAGAAGTGCTTGAAGCCTCCTCCACCAACAGCCTGGTTTCAGTGTGTGAGGCTCTTCCCTATCATTGGCAAGACTGGTCATATGGAAGCTGAATTATTTATTTGATGCATTTTTTATATACTCTAATAAAACATTCACAAATAATTGTTTTCACTATTTGTCCAGATCCATTTAACTCTGCCAGATAAATTGTGTGTTTGGAAATGTCTGTGTGGCAAGTAGGCATTTCATTCTAAAGGCATTTCATGCTAGGCATTTAATTCTTTTCTAAACCTGAGGCAGCTGCTGCACTCAAGAGTCATGCCTGAACAAGTGAGTACTTCAATGAAATGGAGAAAAACGGTTTACCTGCTCAGTCACATATATGTATCTCTAAGGAGTTCAGTAACTAAAGACCGATTCAAGATCTTCACAAAAGTGAAGCTTATTCACTGTATTGAAATGTCCACTGACTTCAACTTGTCCGTCTGCAGCTCCAATCAGGCTGACCACTGCTAGCACATCTGTAACACCCCGCCTTTAAAACAACTTCCACTGCTCTCTTCCCAGAGAGACTGGGGAAAGCTGGGAGTGGAGGATGCAGTCATGGGAGGTGCTGCAATGCCATCAGCTGAGCCAGAGCACAAGCAAAGGCCATGTGCTTTAAAACAAGCCTTTAGTTTGGTGTAATTCCCCTTCCAGCATTGCTGTGTTCCAGCTGAAAAACTGCCTGCAATTCCCAGGTTGCGATGGGAAGCCATTATGAAGCACTCACAGAGCACTTTAATTACTGCAGCAACAATCACAGTTTGAAAGAACTGCAACAACCTTGGCAAGCAGACAGGAGGAAAGGATCATCTGTACTCCATGCACTCTGCTCCAGTATTGGACTCCACTAACAGCAGTGGCAGTCAGGAAATTTGTCAGTTCAAGCACTTGGCATCACTAGAAAATATGAGCTGTTTTATTCTCCCTCATGGAGCCGTCTCCCCTTAGGCATGGAATAGGCAATACACATAAAATGCCTGGACCTTTTAATGTAATTATCCTTTTATGGGACTGCAACCACTACTGGAGGTAAAAAAAAAATCACCTTGCCCTGACTGCTAATCCCTACCAGTTCGCCTTTCACTCAAAAACTCAAGGTCATTTGTAAAATGTAACCTCCACCTCATTAGCTATGGTAGCAGCTGAATAAGGAAATAAGGACTTTCGAGAGGATTAAATTCTAGGCAAGATACTTTCTTCAATAGAGCATATCTCCTTATTCAGACTGTGTGGGAATATAGGAAAGATGCCTATATGCAGCACAGCTTTCATTTCGAGCTCATTGCATGGAAATCAGTAGCTGTCATAGTTCCCATTCCCAGAATTTTGTTCAGGCTCTGAACAGACCACAGTTTCAACCTGAAAATCACTGGGGTGTGGAGGGTAAGTGGGCCAACACAACCATCAATACGCAGCACAAGTTCTGGTCAGATCTCTTGGGAAACAGCAAATATTTGAGAAAGCATCAGGGTTAGTGCTCAGGGATGTACTCAGCACCAAGCCTCTCATCGGGCTATCCAAGCTTTGAATATTGGTGCTGGGAAGAGCACATCTGCCATGCCTCTCCAACCCAGACACAGGTGGGAAGCCATGCATCACTGATTTGAATCTCCCTGAAATGAACAATCTTGTCTAACTGGGGAGCAGCACCGGGGTGGATAAGAAACTTGTCAAAGTTACTTGCAGAAAATCCTCATGTCAAAATGCAAGAACAACACCAAGAACAGATCATTTTACCAAGAACATGTTTCGTTTTGGGGGGAATGGGAAAAAAATGCAATCACTGATTTATTGAGTAATCTGGGGACAAGGATACTTCCTAAAAAGAGATGCTTTGTGAACTAAGCACCTCCAGAAAGGCAAGCATAAGAAGGAACTACATGTGAGAAGGGGTGCAGAGGACAATGGGATGAACAATAAGAGACGTTAGGCTGGTCCCTAGGCTGAGGAAAAGATAGTGCCAAGGTTACAGGAAACAAGCTTGGGGCAAATTCAGGTACAATTTTTGCATACAAGTAGTAGTTGGGCATGCAACAAAATGTTCGCTGAAATGCAGCTTTGTCTGCCTTCAATAGTTACCTTTTAAGTCCTTTCTTTCTACCTTTCCTTGAATTTCTAAAATTTAGCTGTAGATGCTCCTAGTATGACAAAGAAAGAGTTAGCGCTGTCCAGTCTACTGCAGGTTCAGATTGTGTTTACAGATCACCTTGCCCAGGCGGAGAAAGTAGCCAGCTCCAAAAACATAATTCTTCTGCTAGAAGCTTTGTTCTAGTTCTTACTCGGATCAGTGAGGGTTTCTTACAGTAGAAGAGCAGCTCAAAGCAGCAGGGCTCAGTGAACACCCACTCCACACATACGGCACGCTGTGTAATAACCCAGAGCACCAAAAGAGCTCATTGATTGCGACGGAAATTACTGGGTTTTTTTATTTTTAAAAAATTCTGGAGTCACCCTTCCCAATGACTACCTCCTTCCTATAACCGTATTTCAGGAAAGTAAACAGTGAGGTTTAAGTGATGTTCTGTGACACAAGTTTGTGCAAAGCTGCGCACACGGCAAAAGAGCATTGCATAGTCCTGCTCATGCAGGTGACAATGGGCTGGACAATGATGGCAGTGCAGAGGTACCCTTAATTAGTGCTGCATGCTTGACAAATTTTCTAACAAAGCCATTCAGAATCTTCAGTCTCTCCCTCATGAATTGATGCTTCTGCAGCCAGACATCAACTAGCCTACTAGCCCCTTTTGTGCTGCCCAGGTAAAGCTTCTCACTCTTTAACTTAATCTCTCTGAAGCATCAGAGCAGTTCAGAAAGGAGCCCAGTTTAGTCACCATACTTATACTATCCACTGATGCCTGGCTTGATGTAAAGCAGGTGACATGTTAACTACCTAAACTTGACATTAATAACCAGAAAATGTAAAAAGCCAGCTATAAGGAAGAAGCAGCAGAATCTCAGGAGCAGAGGCAGCCATGACAATAAGTACTGGGTTTCCTATATATATCCTATATGTAGGATAATACTAGTTAACTTGACTAGTGCTTACAGATCTGCTGATAGGTAATAGTGGATATACACCACTGGAGTTCATAGTCACGCACAGCATCTTTCCAAATGTCCACTATGAAGTTTGTCACTTACTAGTCGTTCTTTAATCCAGGTGCAATTATACCCCCTCATTTGTGAGAAACGGGTCATGTCAGAGGTCTTGCAGAATGTCAAATTTGCAAATATGTGCAGGTCATTAATATGCATGCAGGTCAGTATTATGCATGCAGGCCATGCCCATTGCTCCACCCCCAGCCAATCAGAAGCGCTGGGGAGCCTCTTCGACTCCTCCCCACGGGGTCTCACAGCACAGGGGAGGAAAGGGAAGCGTTTCTGTGCCCTGTCTGCCTGGGGAGACCCCCCCCGAGAATCCCTAGACTTCTCTTCGACCATGCTGCTGCTTCTGCAGCTGCCACCGGCAGCGCAAACCCTGCGCCGCTGCTCCCACCCCCACCCCCCACCCCTCGTGCCCACGGCATCACAGCCCGGCGTCCTGGCCCCGCATCCCGACTCTGCGCAGCGTGGGCAGGCTGCGGCAGCAGAGTGAACATGTCCCGCTGACACACTGCGACCAGCCCCACTTTCCTGGGGCAGTTCCCTTCCCCGCCTGTAGCCAGGGAAACAGAAACACAGACGCACGTACACAAGCACTGCCCGCTCGCAGCTCGCAGGCGCTCCGCACACACGGATGGGCGAGCAACACTCAGGGACCTGCATTAATTAAGCGTAGGCAGGTGGAGGACTCATCCCCACCTGGCGTCTTACATCACACAGGGCCCTGCTCTGTCTTCTACAGTGGCTGTCCCTGTCCCACAGCCCCCGGCGAATCGCAGAAACCGTGCGTGCTCCCCACGGGGCCGGCTCAGTCCCGCTCCAGAGGGAGAGCCGGCACCTCCCCTCGGCGAAGCAGAGGCACTGCGTATGGATTGGCCGGGGAACCTCGCAAATGCCTGAAACTGAACTGCAACAAATTTTCCTCGCAATCCGTGGGGTCGCAATGGAGAGGTCTCAATGCAGTGGGGATATAATGTATTTGTTCCTCATATTATTCACCTAAGTATTACACTTACACAGTCAAAGAGCGTTGAGAATACCACTCTGGGTAAGCAGTGGACAAACAGGTGGGCTGGTTTTATATTCACATTTACAAATGGATTTACCCACTGGACAAAACCTGCATTTGGCTGCTGAAAGGGACCACAGCACCTCTGTGAAGGCACTGTGGTTTGTTTGCCAAGTTTGTTTTTAAGAGGCAGCAAACCAAAGTCCCTGTGGCTCAAAAACCTTTCACAATAGAGTGACATGTAAGCCTGCAGCCACCTGAGGTGCTCCTCAGCAGCCGGCCTCAGGGGAATTCAAGCTAAACAACAGCCTGCATTCACTACTCTGCCCTATTGATCAACTCAGCTACTTCAATAAATTAAGCTCTTACTTAATTGTATCGGCCCTTTTTAAGCAAAGCGTTATCCAGTGCAGCTTGGCTGGAAAACGACAAGAACTTTCAATACCACCCTCCAAGTAATTTATATGTAAATAATAAAAAGCAGGTCTCAACACTGCTCCCTGCAGCACTCAGCAATTAATCTCCTTTTAGCTTTTTACTGCCACCCTTTGTTTCCTGCCCTTTAGCCAATTTAGAGTAGATTGTGCCAACTTTCCACTTAGTCTGAAGCTTCATATCTTTTATATTAATAACCTGTAATGCAGAACAGTTTCACAAATATTTTCTGAGAAATCAAAGTGCTCATGGAAGAGCATCCTACTGCATTTATTATTATTGTTGAAATTCTCTTGTCGATATAACCTGAAGGACCTCAAGCCACCAAAGTGTGATGTTTACTTCCTGAAACCAGTTGTACTTCCATTGATCATACTGTACTTCTCTACGTATTTGCCTTACTTGTTCCTGCCAACAGCATAATTCCTAAAGATTTCTCCAGAAGGCAGATATGAATCTAAAATGGTCTCCTTGGGTGTATTTGTGGAGTTGTAAGAATGATTTTTATTAACATAACGGAACAAGAAAAATTCCCTTTCATTACCCTCTTATTATTTGCTGTGGTGGCTGGCTTTGGGTTCATTGCTAGCAAGGGCCAAATGTTGCCATCAGAGCCCCATCTCTTCCCACCAAATGGCTGAGCTGCAATTCAAAAAATTGCAGGATGAAATTCTGCTTTTCAGCTGCAAAAGGTGACTCTTTACTAAGCCTTGGAAAGCAGAATTTCCTGCTGAAAGCTTTCAAATTAACTGTACCATTATGACAAATAAATATTTAATTCCATGCCAGAGAGCCTAAGCCATTGCTTGCCTGCTTTGTGCTGCTCCAGTTCATTATAAGAGGTTCAAATCTCTAGAGCTCACCAACCTGCAGAAGTCCTCCAAATCTGGTCTCATAACAGCTGAGCCACTGAATACTGATTACATTTGTCAGTCTTGGCTGCATGACTTCTCCTCTCATAGCCTGGCACTCTATCAAGGTATCATTTCACACCACCCTCAAATTACTATTATATGCCAGTTTCTGGATGTGGTTTTAGGGATGTTTACCTTTCCTTGAGGTAGATTTTGGTGGATATGGCATACCAGAGCTTGTTTTACCCTAGAAGTAAAATGTTCTGAAAACTCACCACATTGCCCCTGACTTGGGGAAGGACATTGTAATTGTGGCACAGAAACAGAAGCCAGAGGACTTGGATCCTCCCCCTGTCATGACTGACTGTGCACCTTAATTTACTGTGCCTCTCTTTTTCCAGTCCTGGAAACCACACGTTGTGCTTCTTTGCCTTTATACAAACAACTCAAAATCCAATACTGCACAAGGGCCAAATATGACTACTGCTTGATGCCACTGCTTTTGCTTCCAAGTGCCAAGCCTCCCAGATGGCAGCATAAAGATGTTATTTCTTAATACTGGTCTCTGTGCAAGGTGCATTGTCCACATATGGACAGAACATGTCAGGGAAAAACACATGGAAAAGCACTGAGACTCATTCCCGGAAGAGAAGGAAGAGACAAATAAGAGAAGAAGGTGCAATGGAAAGCAACTTGGAGCATATGCTACTTCCTAATAATACCCAGGTTTTGCTCTCTTTCCTCCTGCTGCCCTCAGACATTTCTGCTGAATTTAGCTGTGAGGGGAGTGGGGAAACAAAGCAAATTTTGCTTCCATTTTGCAAAGTAGTTAAGAGATCCAGAAACGTGGATAACATACAACCTGGATATCATATTCCAGAATTTCAATATGTACAGACACATTCCGCACAAATCAGAAAAGCCCAGGAGAAGTTTTGGTTTATACTGCTGCAGCAACTGGCAGAGATGATACTGCTAGGAAGCTATGCTGCAGCTATTACATACGCCAGAAACACTGAGTCTCAGCATGTCAGAAAGAAAAATAAATAGGTATAATTGCCTCATTTTTTGGCATTAAACAAATCCATCACAGTGATGAGGCCAGAGCTACTGCCTGGCCATCTGAGGAGAACAGGAGCAGGTCTCAAGTGAGGAACACCGCACATTCAAAGGGAGAGAGGGAAGGTACACGACTAATAGCAAGGAAACATGAAGAAAGGGCTGTCTGTAGATCTTCACCTTTTCTCCAGGGCCAGAATTTCTCAGCACTTTAAAAATTTTTATTTTTATGATTGGAATTTTGTTCTATAATTTATACATAATAAATATAAAAATATATAATTTATATCGCTGTTTATAGGCACAGTGGCAAGAGGTGACCATATCACCACTCTGTGGAGCAAGAGATTGACTTCAGTCATGGGATGGATTGTGGCAGTGCATCCTTCCTCCCTGCGCCTCCTTGGGGCCCACTACAATCTCAGCAATGCTAATTAGGCCTCAGTCTTGACAAACAGCACTTCTGCTAAGTCGTCTTGATCTTATCAGAAACACTGTCTGCTCCTAGGAACTTGTGCTGCCTAATAAACTGCTGGGGTTTTTTTGAACAACCTTAGAAACTTACTTTTCTTTTCTGAATAACAACACAAATGGAATACCATTATAACGAAGTTATCAAACTTTCAAAGAAAGTTATCAACGCAACGTGCAGCCAGAACAGAAAATTACTATGACCAAAGCCAACTCTCATGCAACTGTATAAACAGGGGTCTTAAGTGAAACCCCCTGAACTCTTTGAGACCGCAGTGGGCTGTGATCAGCAATGTCCCTCTGAGTGGGGCCTCTCAGAGCCAGAGAAGTCTCAGGTTTGTCATATTGGGAGGACCATTGCCAAATGCTGATGACAGGACCTAGGTTGATACCCCACTCATCAAAGCTCAACCCTTCATCTCTTGAGAAGATGCAAAAGCATCCAACATGAGTACTCCTCTGAACTCAAGGAGAATTTTTCGCAGGTATATACAGTCATACCTTGTGTATTTGTGCCTACTGATTCGTGTTTTTGCAGATTTGCTGAATATTTTTCAGTGAATATTAGTCAGCTATTCATGGAGCACACCCCTGCGGGGCAGGGCGGTGGCACCTCTTGCTCACTGAGGACCATCACAGTTTGCTCCCTTATGAATGTTTCGGAGTTTACATGGTGGGGAAGGTTTGTAAAATGCAGTGTATACTCCCTCGGCGCTGCGGCATGGCGCGGTCCCGTTTTGCCACGGCAGGCGGCCCAGGCCACCCGCCACTCATGCCAGGAGCAGGGTGTCTTGCCACTTCTCCCCCTGGGTGCCCCAGCATGAGGTGCTCTCAAGTGTTTGTCCCCGCCAGCGCCTTTCCAGGGAGCGCCTGCAGACTGCGAGCGGGAACTGCCTCTGTGTGTGTGGGTGCCTGTGTTACTGTTTCCATAGCTACAGGTGGGGGAGGCAATGCTGATGGCAGAAGGTGTGCTATAACTGCGGCGGAATCCAAGCGTCAAGCTCGCTGTGTCCCCAGGGGCTGTGTGCCTGGTGCCCAGCGCACTTGGTGATATGCGTAACCCCAGGGAAAGCGCTCTCACAGCGCTGCAGCCTCCTCCACAGGGACTGTGGCATAAGCTAACCTCTGCTTCCCCCTCTGCTCTGCCTGCCCATGTGTGCCAGGACCAAAGTGTCCTGTCACTTCTCCCCCTGGTGTTCCAGTGTGAGGCGCTCTCAAGCATTTGTCCCTGCCACACCTTGCTGGAGAGTACCTGTGGACTGCAAGCAGTGACTGCCAAGCCCCTGCTCTGCCATGGCCTCGGGACGAGCTTCCCCACCATGGTGGCAATGCAAGCATGTGCGATGGTAAAAGCAGCAGCATGGCCGAAGGGAAGCCCAGGGATTCTCTGGGGATGTCCCCAGTCAAAGAGGGCTCAGAAATGCTTCCCTTTGCTCCTCTGTGCTGTGAGAGGCTGTGGGAAGGCACCCAAAACACTCCCCAGCGCTCCAGGTCGGTGCAGGGGGTGGGGAGATGGGTGTGGCCTATTTGCATATTCATGGTGCACCTGTGCTCATGGATTGGGCGATTTGTGGGACCTCCAGGAGACCCGTAAGCCACAAATGCGGAGGTATAACTGTACCTTGTACCTGCTCCTTTATGTTTGTGTGTGTACATGTGTGAATACGCTGCAGCAAAGGTACTATGAATGTGGCTCTCTTAGATTCCTAAGTATGTTAGATTAGTAAGTTAAGCCCATAAGGGAGTTACTGTTGTGCTCATAGTAAATTCTAGACAATCTCTTGTTGAAGTGTTTAAATTAGCCTATCAATTAAATGTTGTTAAGTTTATGTGCCGAGAAAACTTTTCAGCCTCAACTGTTGGTCCAGTCTGGGGCTAAATTTGGCAAGGGGATCCACTCTGAACCTTGTGACTCAATGGGAGGGTCTTCCTTATTCTGTTTTATCGTTACCCTTTCTCATCCTTATCCTTTTTTGTCCCCAGGCTCCACATAGATAATTTTTGTTTGACCTTAGATTTAGATTGATTGGTTTTAGATTTCAGTCCAATTTTTCTCTGTGTGCTTCTACTGTCTAGTAGGTAATAGAGTGAACCTTGTTATCCTTGTCACACTTTCTTTTTAATATTAAACTGGATTTTGCCAATACCTTTACCAGTGATTCTTTGAGCAACCTAAAGCACTCGTTCATGACACACTGGTTAATTTAATAATATTGTTCCTTTCTAGAAGTATGATGTCGTTCATGTGTTTTCATTCTCTCGCACTGCTATAGCAAGCAATAAATTCGAGGTCAAATACTGGATATGTTTAAAACTTTGGCAAGCTTGTTGATAGTGGACAGTTTTCAGCATTTGGGCCATGGAACAAAACCTGCCTCTTTTTGTGCTATCATCAGTTAGTTTGCCATTGCTTAATATTTTATGAAAAATATGTGACATCTATTCCTTGACATAGGAACAGAAATGCAGTTACAAAGGAGGGGAAAAAAACCAAGGTTTGCACATTCCTTGTTAACAAATACATTCAAATCCCTTTGGAAAGCTTGATATCCTTCACTGCAAGGTCTCTGGTGGTCAAAAACTGGGTGGAATTGCTTGTGATGAGGCAATTCAAAATGAAAACTACTCCTAACTTGAATATTGCATAATATCCTCATTACACCATCATTTGGGAATGCACACTGTCATTATATGGTGTTTGCACAAAATTATCATAAAGAATTAAGAACTGAAGTTTAAGGGGCAGACAGATGGAAGCATTAAGTACGTTTATTATGGCTCTTGGTATTTTTCCTACTTAAGAATTGATCTGGTAAGGCAGGACACTATGCTGCTGTGGAAGACATCCATCTGGTGTACATTGATTTACATCTTCTGTGAAGGCAGCTTGATGTAGGCCTTGATGGGAGCTGGAGCACATAAGTGTGGGAGAAGAGATGCGTGTTTGTCACACTGAATGGCAAGACTCTGAGGGTGTAAGGAGGAATCAATGTTCTGCCAAGGAGCTACCAGAGTCAGGGCACACAGCTGGGGAACTCACAATGTTCCTACTATGTGGATGTTACTGTCATGCTGAACTTCTGAAAAGGGCAGCATGTTACATTGACTGGGCCACAATAAGAATGGATGATTTGAGAAGAACAAATAGGCACACTAAGTAAATTTATTTCACTCTCACAAATCAGATAGTTGAACCTTGGCTGTTTTACCTCAGGAGATGAGGACAGGAAAGGTTTGATGTATATATTGGAGTCGTGCACTTTCAGGTCATGGTCTCCCAGTCCTCGGGTCACTCCGATTGTTGCCATAACTCGAGCCTGGAAATCAGAAAAGCAATGGGATCAAATCTTGTTACACGCACTGTGTCAATAGAGAAAGAGATACCATTCCTGTTCTATAACTGCTACAGTTAGGGATGAATTCCATTTTGCTTCCCAGAAAGTCTACATTTAACATAGCTAATCAAGAATATCAAAGCTTTTCACATTCTTGTCATCTCTTCATTATACCAAGCTTTGTATTCATCCACACCCCACTTTGTGTACACCGTATTAGACTGTGGCCATCTGTAAGGGACCGGGACTACAGAAACCTAACCCATTCACCTCATTGTCCACACAAGTGTATGAGAGCACTCCTTCAGCAAACTATACTGTTAGTGAACAGGTTTTATAAAGAGAATGAGGAGCTTTATTACTCACATAAGAAATCTGTGGCATCTTCCTACTGACGTGTGTGTGTGTGTGACATATTGTAGTATAATTCCCCCACCAAGGAAAAGTGCCAAAGGCCACTTTAAATTGCTGAATACACAGGTGACAATGGCACTGACTATAGTGCTGTCTTCTGTGGATAGTCAGTCTGCAGTTACCTCAGGTCTGCCACTTCCTTCCCCAAGCATCTTGCTCGGCAGCATGAGTTGTCTCCCAAGAGGTGCTGGGCTTTACTTTATCAGTGTTTCCCCAAAGACTCACCAGGTAGCAGCCTCACAGGGAATCCTGCTCTCTGCAGTCTGCTTATAGCTTCCCCCAAACTTTAGCATAGCGCAGCAGCTTCTGAACAATGGAGCTCACAGCTGCTCAACAGCAGTGAGCAACTGACTCAAAATTATTCTGCCTTACTAACTCTTGGCTCCACAAGGCAATAAGTAAGTAAATTAAAAAGATGTGCATGAAAGATTTTGCAAATAATTATAAACCTAACCAAATTCAGAGATAGGCTGCAGGTCTGAACCTTCAAAACCTGGACTAATTTTGAAGAGTGTCTGTTTATGCATTGAGATAAGAACCTAATGCAGCAGGGACGCATTCTTTAGAAACACAGTGAGGATATGAACATCAGTGAACTGACACCACTGCATCCTTATATTGATCCTGTTGCTACATCCAGCTAAGCCTGCTGGGACCAGCACTAATGATCCTTCTGTTCTTAATCACAGAGCTGGAAACAAAGTACACCCAAACAGAATGAGGTTTCTCCCTTTCAAGAAAAAACATTCACCTTCACACATGAGAAAAATTCAACAGTAAGTTCAAATACACTAGTTGCAGAAGATACAGTTAAGAGGTGCTATGCTTTACAAATCCTGCCCTGATCCCTCTCCTTCCTAAATTAGTTTTGCATCTCAAAGCACTATTAAATATCTTCTTGCTTTGTTTCAGCAAACATACGTTGCCATCTTCACCCAGCCTAGTTATAATTTACAATGAAATAGGAACATTTTTAGTCAATTGTCTAAGGCAGTCCATTGTAGCTTATTTACAGTGAGAGAAAAACAAAAACAAACTGAACAACAAATGAATGTATTTCTGTAAAAATGCTGTTTAGTATGTTGAGCTGTCCCCACTGCCCCCTAGAAATGAGACTGAATTATGACAGAACTGAGATATTCTTTAAAGCTGTCAAAACGATAAAATAAAGAGATATTGAGTGGAAAACACTGGACTGCCACAGGCTAAACTGTGGTAAACAGCACAGAATTCCTTCTTCCTTTGGTCTAAGGAAAGCAAATATGCCCACCTTCTTGCCTTCTCCATATATAAGGGGAAACTTCAAGTCATCTTCCTCAATGGTTTTGTATGCCCTGTGGGGGGAGGACAAACAACATTTATAAAGCTTGCACTCAATTTAGTGACCTAGTGCCCTGAAACAAGCAGCTATGATTTAAAAAAGCAAAAAAAAAAAAAAAATATATTTCTTAGGGACTCTGAGCCAAGATGTAAATTTCTCTTTCTGCAGAAAGGTTTTCTGTAAATAATTATCAATTTCACTGAAAGTAAAAGTGAAGACCGAAGAATATCTAACAAGCCAGGCTACTTCTATTGCTTGTAAAGAAAGAGGTGGACTGCAATAACATCTTAATCAGGTAAGATATGGTTGGATAGCAGCTATAGCATAATACAGTGTCATAAGAAACACAAATCCAACCAAACAAAAAACCCTGAAACAAAACAACCCCAAACCCATCAAGAAACTAACCAACACCTAGATTCACACTGTTAATGTGCAGTGGTGAGCAACAACAGGCCGTGTACACAGTCACAGTGTGAAACAGCTTTATGACCCTGTTCTCACCTTTGAGGACCACTTAAGACATGCTTCATGTGCTGAAGAGTCTTAGGGTATTTAATGTTCATTTGACCTTGACTGCAACAGTCAAGGTTGTCAGAGGTTTCATATTTCACAGAAGCTTTCTCATGAACAAGGGACAAGAGAAGTAAATACTCTAATTCTATTTACCACATGCCTGCATACTCTACCTTTTACACATCCAGCTGTTGACAGTGATGAAGTGAGAAGGTTAGCAACTTTGGCAGTGAAGAAAAAAAAAGACAATCATTCTCATAAACTGCAGAATCCTGAGGTTTGTGCAACACATGCTGAAGCTGAGGTACTGGGGTGCCCTTTCTTGCAGTACATTGCCTCAGAGGGGCATGCTTCCCTTCATAACACAAAATTGCCCTCCTCAGCCTTTCCCTGCATGTTGTCCTTCCCTCCTGGCCGATCCATGCCCAAAGCCTCTGGGATGATACTAAAATTATCCCAAGTGCACAAGTGAGCGCTCTCCACGGAAGTGGAAGGGATATGTGGGAGGAGGGAAAGTGCTGCCAGCACTGGGATCTCCTGCCAGCGCTGCCAACCCCTGCTCTTGAGCCCTCCATCTCTCCAGGCCGGCTGCTTGAGTTCCAGGGAGTCACATTTGGTCAGGTTTAAGCAATGTTAAGGCTGTAACATAAACCAGCACGAAATTAAAAATTAAGGGTAAAATTCTGTATTGTAATTGAACTGCCCCCTGCTTCACCAAAATATGGTATAGAACTGGGATCAATAAATGGTGCTGTACTACACAGCTGTACATGGTCCATCACCCAGGTAAACCTCAAACTTAATAAGAGTAGCATAGACATTTAAACTCCACCTTTACAATTCCCAATAATCACAGGAAGGGCTGATATTAGGGGTTTGGGCATGAGAAGAGGGGCAAGAAAAAAGAGAAAAGCAAGCAAAATACATACAAGAATCACAGAATCACAGAATCACAGAATCAGTAAGGTTGGAAAAGACCTTAGAGATCATCGAGTCCAACCTATCACCTATTACCTAACCTAGCCAAACCTGTTACCTAACCTATTACCTAATTACCTAACCTGTTGCCATCCTGCTACCAACACACCATCCTACCTATAACACACTACCCTAATATCTAGGTCATGCCACCAAGTACATCATCCAACCTTTTCTTAAAAACCTCTAGGGACGGTGACTCCACCACCTCCTTGGGCAGCCCATTCCACTGTGAGATCACCCTCTCTGTGAAAAAGTTCCTTCTAATGTCCAGTCTAAATCTCCCCTGACGCAGTTTAAGACTGTGTCCTCTTGTTCTATCACTTGTAGCCAGAGTGAAGAGACCAACACCCAGCTGGCTACACCTCCCTTTCAGGTAGTTGTAGAGAGCGATAAGGTCTCCCCTCAGCCTCCTCTTCTCCAGACTGAACAACCCCAGCTCTCTCAGTCGCTCCTCATAGGGCTTGTGTTCCAGCCCCTTCACCATCTTTGTCGCCCTTCGCTGGACCCGCTCAAGGATCTCAACATCCCTCTTAAACTGAGGAGCCCAGAACTGGACACAGTACTCAAGGTGTGGCCTAACCAGTGCCGAGTACAGGGGGAGAATAACTTCCCTAGTCCTACTGACAACACTATTCCTGATGCAGGCCAGGATACCATTAGCTTTTCTGGCCACCTGGGCACACTGCTGCCTCATGTTAAGTTTTCTATCAACCAGCACTCCCAGGTCTCTTTCCACCTGATCATCCTGCAGCCACTCCAACCCCAGCCTATAGTTCTGCATGGGGTTATTGTAACCGAAGTGTAGGACCCGACACTTAGACTGGTTGAACCCCATGCCATTGGTTTCAGCCCATCTAGCCAGCCTGTCAAGGTCCCTCTGCAGAGCCCTCCTACCCTCCACCAGATCGACATTTATCCCCAGCTTAGTGTCATCTGCAAACTTGCTAATAACAGACTCCATCCCTTCGTCCAAATCATCAATAAAGATATTGAACAGGACAGGTCCCAACACTGAGCCCTGAGGCACCCCACTAGTGACCGGCCTCCAACCGGACACAGCACCATTAACCACCACTCTCTGAGATCTGTTATCCAACCAACTCCTGATCCAGTCCACTGTAAACCCATCCAAACCACAAGCCTCCAGCTTCACCAGGAGTTTGTTATGGGGGACAGTGTCAAAGGCTTTACTAAAATCCAGGTACACCACATCAACAGCTCTTCCCTCATCAACCAGGCGGGTCACCTGATCATAGAAGGAAATTAGATTGGTCAGGCAAGACCTTCCTTTCCTGAAGCCATGCTGACTAGGTCTGATCTCCTTACCCTCCTGGAGGTGGGACATAATTTTCCTTAAGAAAGAGTAGTGGAGGACTCCCCTCCCATACTACAAAACATTACTTGGTATGAAATCCCAAAATGAAACAAGGTGAGGTTTCCAAACCACAGTGGATGTTTCTTGGGAGACTACATAGTCAAGAATATCTTAGTCTATAATACTTGGGCATCTCTATAAGTGACAACACAATGAAGGCATTCAAATGGCATTCTGTACTGAGGATGGCAAACAAATTAGCTCTTAAACCTAGCAAAGAGGCACAAACCACTACAAGTAGCCAATATAATAATATTTCTCTGATGTTTAAATCCTGGAATAGCATTTTGTTGGGAAGGATGAGTCAGTCATGGACTTTGCTCTTGTTCCTCTGCCTCTCTAACTTGGATATCCTAGTTTGAACATAGGGCAAAAATGTTACCATCTCTGACTATTCATGAGCAGATTCCAAAGCTTCCAGCTGGATCTACAGGGCCAGGAGCCCTGACAAAACCTCCTTGAAGAGTTTGCATTATTCCTTGCATAGAGCCAGTTGCACTCTGACACCTAGAGAAAAGAGTCAGCTGAATCTGTTTGGGCATCAGAGCCAAATAAGTAATCAAACCACAAGCCCTGGAAAATAACCATTTCTACTGGATTTTCAAATTGCTGTATATATTTGTTAAAATAGCAAAAAGACGAAAGATGATGTGACTTGACTATTTGTGGCCCTCTTTTTAAAGGAAAAATTATCCCATACCCACAAACTATATTATCTGCAAGGTAACGATAAATACTTACAATTAAAGCCCTCACTTTACACTGCCCTGTAAATAGCCAAAAACAGGGACCAAATTTTTTCCCTCTCTCTTTCATCCTTATATTCTCCTGCATAATACCTTGCACTGACTGCACGTTAGGAAGAAGAAAAAGTATAATTTAGAGCAGTGCTCTTCAAAAGAATGATCCCCACTGCCAAGTCCATCATCTTTTATGGAGCCATTATAAGAATCACTGTCCCTAGGGCCTTCAAGTGTGACACAATGGTGTAAGGACACTGGAAGAGGCTGTGTTGCAAGGGCTGCAGCTAACTTGTTGTCATCAGCACATTAGGAAGAGCAGATGGCTCGCCTGTGACCGTCTGAAGCTATGCAACTAAGTGAGGAATGCCCAGAGAGTTACAATGATTTCTTTTGTGGTTTCTCACAGCAAATCACCTCTTGGGCTCTGAACATGGGTGTCAAACTCACCTCACCTCAAACATGCCTTTCTGTTGATGTTGCTATTGCATGAAAAATTACCAGCACTTAAAAAACAATTATTGGAACTGCAACCACAGCAGTGGAACTGGCACAGCCACACTGAAAAGCAACCTGAGACACGCTAGAGAAGTACCTATGTCCTGCATTACTAGAGAAACAGAATTAATAATAGATGAGCATGTGGTTTGCTGCAAGAGAAGGATGAAAGACAGCGTTTCAGCTAGCAGATCAGCAACTGCACTGGGAAGAAGAAAAGAAGGAAGCTATGAAGTTCATTTTAATTTATGTCCTGTGGAACCTCCTGTACTTTGTATGTGGGTTTATTTCACACAGGCTACAACCTTCTGGAGTATTTGTCTTGTTTTTATGTAATAAAGTTTCATTTATATCTTCATGTGCTGTTAAGAGTGCAGGGTATATAAAGATATACAGCAGTAGATATATCAAACACCAACATACAGAGAACCTGAGGGGATGGTTTGGCTTTTGAGTGCCAACATGGCCTTATTCAGCCCTCTGTGTAATTCAACCTAGCTTGTGTTTTAACAACACAACGTTGCAACCCTCCATTCTCCCTTACCTTCCTTGTCCACACCAGAGGAGGTTTCAGTGGCCACCAGGGCATGACAAGAAAGGTTATAAACATAAGGCAACACTATTGCTTCATGCTCTGAATGAGCCTAAAGCTTGTTAAGTGCTTCTGCCACGTAAACCTCTATTTTTCCAAATGGAAAAACGGTTGGAGAAGAGCGGGGAGTAGAAAAGGCAAGCTTGTGCCCAGCTAGACCTAGATGCATTTTTTCAGTTAAGTTTGTTTCTTCTTTTCATTTCAAAAGAATTATGAAATGCTACTGCTGTCCAAAAATACAGAACTAGGGCTTGACATACGTACCACCCACAAAGTTACATTTGGACTCAGGATCAACATTTTGGAAAACCAGGCCAAATCACACCAAGAGCCAAAAGAGATGTCAGAACAAAAGAACTAGGACTGACATGATGTTACTCATATGCTAACGGGAATCTGTTCTACATGCATGGTGAAAAAATCACCAGAAGCTGCTAAATGCACCACACAATCTATGGAAGAAAGTTCTTACAGTGCTGAGGTCATTAGCAGTGCTTTAGGTGCTCTTTAAATAAAAGATTATCAAAGTTACCTGTGTATTGCTGGGTCAGCACTTGAAAAACCAGTCAGCTCCCACATCCAGATTTCAGAGCCAAAATTCTAGATAATGTCTTACATGTGTTAGGAATTTTCCTGCCATACAATTTGTTCTTAAAATTTGCCTTCTGAAAGCACATATAAATTCACATGGAGTAGTTATTGATGACCAAAACCAAAATCTACATTGCATTTTCTTTCACAGCAGACTGTGTAAGGTTACTGGTCATGAAAAACATTGCATTGGCATCCCCAGGCACAACAGATGGTGGCAAAAAACCAATCTACCCTGACCTGAAAGGTTCAGTTCTGTGCACAACAGGGGAACCAAGACTGTGTGCTCTGCTTTTCTGTGGCACTTGCCTTCAGAAAGTTTGTTCATGTTTCACAGCTCTGCTAGTGACACCTGGTAGTAAACTGAGAATTAAACCTAAGGAAGAACGAAAATTTAAGAAAGATGTTGAGGTGCTGGAACAAGTTCAGAGAAGGGCAACAAGGATGATTAAGGGGCTGGAAGATAAGCCCTATGAGGAGTGGCTTAGAGAGCTGGGTCTGTTTAATCTGGAAAAGAGGAGGCTCAGGAGTGACCTTATTGCTGTCTATAACTACCTAAAAGGAGGTTGTAGACTGGCAGGGGTCTGTCTTTTCTCTCTGGCCACTGGAGATAGAACAAGAGGTCACAGTCTTAAGCTCCAGCAAGGGAGGTTTAGACTTGACATTAGGAAAAAGTTTTTCACCAAAAGAGTAATCTGGCATTGGAATGCATTGGCCACAGAGGTGGTTGAATCACCATCCCTGGACGTGTTTAAGGGTAGACTGGATGAGGTGTTGAGGGTAACGATATAAATATTATAGATGTTAGGTTTTAGTTGGATGATAGGTTGGACTTGATGATCTTGAAGGTCTCTTTTCCAACTTTATCAACACCGTGATACACTGTGATAGTGTGAAAAAAAAATCAACATCAAAGGGCTTTAACTTGAAGCCCAGAATAAACTCACTTGAGGCAAACAAGCAAGAAAAAGTAATACTGCTTCAGAAATGTCCTAGTTCATACTGAGTACAAGGATAAAAGCATCTCTGAGACAGTTCGTAGATTCAGTGTATTTCTAACACCACTTTGCCACCACTGTAAAAAACCCCAAACCTAGGACCATTCCCAAACATCGTCTACCTGACCCCTCTTCTCCGTTACCCAAAAAAACATAGCTCACAACAAAACTACTCTAGCTATCCACATAACCTCCTCCCCAAACTCAATTTTCTTTGGTCATATCAACAGAAAGACAGATTTTAATCTTTAAGCAACACAAAACTTGATAGAAACTCTTTTTTCCCCCCTCCCACACAAGGAATCAGTGGATTGGAGCTCACCCTTTGGATAACAGAGCTTGAACTACAAGACTAAAAGGAACTGTTTATCTGTACTGTCTATGAACTACAGGTATCAAACCAGTGTAAGTGCATGCCTACTGCTACCAAGAAGAAAAAATGTGCAATGCAGGTTAGGCAAAGAGCCACTGAAAATTATGCAATTTACATCTCAACCCAGACACAATCTTAAAAAACATCCTTACACATGTTCTTCTGCAGAGTCAGGATCTCTAAATCCAGACAACACTGTCTGATAATAAGCACCCTCTAGATAGGTTAGCTCTAATGTTCCAGCATCTTGATATCTTTCCCCTATTGCTCATCTGACAGATAGTTTAATGAAGCAAAATTACAATAAAGAAAGATAATGAAAGCACACAAACTATATTAAGGTTTGATAAGTGAAAAGATGATGGCAAGCCCAAACTGATTAAAGACTGATGCACATGTGCACAGAATAGTTTTTAGGGGAAGTTTTACTCTAAACCAAGATACTCTCATAGGGCTTCTTTCAAGTAAAGAAGAAGACATACAAGTTTTAAAACACACATTATTCCTACAGAATTCAGAAATCCCTTCTTATGAACACCTCCAATTTACAAAAAAAAAAAATGTATCTTAGCATGACACACATAGGATCTCTGGCTCTGTCAAATCAGACTGGTACATGAGCCCTGGACTTCCAGGGCACCTTCACTCTTGTGCATAGTTGTAAGATGGAGTCTGAACTTCAGAGCGCACTGCATATTCCTGTGGAAGTAATTCCTAAGCAAAACAAATTATCCATCACCAGCGGAGTCCCACAGGGGTCAGTGTTGGGCCCAGTACTGTTCAACATCTTTATCGATGATATGGACGAGGGAATTCAATCCATCATCAGCAAGTTTGCAGATGATACTAAGCTGGGGGCAAATGTTGAACCGCCAGAGGGTAGGAAGGCCCTCCAGAGGGACCTTGATAGGCTGGAGAGATGGGCAGGCTCCAACAGTATGAGGTTTAACAAGACTAAGTGCCGGGTTCTTCACTTCGGCCATAACAACCCCATGCACCGCTATCGGCTGGGGGTGGAGTGGCTCGAGACTAGTGAAGTGGAGAGAGACTTAGGTGTACTGATTGATAGGAAACTCAATATGAGCCAGCAGTGTGCCCAGGTGGCTAAGAAGGCCAATGGCATCCTGGCCTGCATCAGGAACAGTGTGGTCAGTCGGTCCAGGGAGGTTGTCCTTCCCCTGTACACAGCGCTGGTCAGACCTCATCTTGAGTACTGTGTGCAGTTCTGGGCTCCCCAGTTTAAGAGGGATGTTGAGCTGCTTGAGAGGGTCCAGAGAAGGGCAACGAGGATGGTGAAGGGACTGGAGGGCAGGCCCTATGGGGAGCGACTACAGGAACTGGGATTGTTCAGTCTGGAGAAGAGGAGGCTCAGAGGTGACCTCATTGCTGTTTACAACTACCTGCGGGGAGGTTGCAGCCAGATGGGTGTAGACCTCTTCTTCCAGGCTGACGACACCAGAACGAGAGGGCACGGCCTCAAGCTATGCCAGGGGAGGTTTAATCTTAACATTAGGAAGCGGTTTTTCACAGAGAGAGTGATTGCACATTGGAATGGGCTGCCCAGGGAGGTGGTGGAGTCGCCGTCCCTGGAGGTGTTTAAGAGAAGACTGGATGAGGAGCTTAGTGACATGGTCTAGCTGGGGGGTGTAGGGCTGGATGATCCTGGGCTCCTTCCGGCTCGGAGTGGCCTGCTAGACTGTGAGGGATCTAGGTTGGTGTTACCGCTCTGGGATGTGCTCTCGGTCTCTGTACAGGTGTTAGATGGTGAGTTGGACTAGATGATCCTTGTGGGTCCCTTCCAACTCATAATATTCTGTGATTCTGTGTGATTCTGCGATCTTGGCCAGCCCATTTTAATGATTCTAACACCGGAATCTTTTCTCAGGCACTTCCTGGAGTGTTGCTGATTTTTTAGTCCATTCACCTCTAATAAGGCATTAAAAGAAAGTGGTAAAGTTGGAGACAGGATGGTCAACCATCTAGAGATGTCCTTGCTGCCTCCCCCAGCAAGAAAATTTAGGAAAAAAAAGAACTGAAGGCATTTAAAAAGCACTCTCCTTTGCTGCTTCTGTGCACAGGAGGCTGGGAGGGACAGAGTAAGTGTACTGCAAGTGTTTTCATTCACTGCTTGTGACTTGTTGGGCTTCCACTGATGAGTGACAGAAACTGTGCACAGATACTGCAGCTGCACATCAAGCAGGTTCCCCTTCTGTCATAGACTCAGCAGGCCAAGTCTCTTTTCCCCCCAGTGCATTTGCTGTCTTGACCACTTCTTCAATTTTACTTCATTTCTTCTACTTTTAGAAGACAAACAGAAAGGTTTGTTAGCAATTTATTCTGGAGAGAGAGGGGTAAGGGAAATGGGATGT
Organism: Pitta sordida; assembly: GCA_013390025.1. Classification (NCBI taxonomy): domain Eukaryota; kingdom Metazoa; phylum Chordata; class Aves; order Passeriformes; family Pittidae; genus Pitta; species Pitta sordida. Next base: position 65,603 of record WEKX01002345.1, read on the forward strand.
TAACACCCTATGGGCTTAGTGAACTGTAATGGAGAGAAAAATCATTTGTAAATTCGTATTCTGCTGTGCTTCTTGTTAAAAAGATGTGGTGAGGCAGATGGGAGAAAGGCTGTATGTTAAAATCACAGTGCCTGCTCCACACTTGCTACCTGGGATCCCCTGGAAGCAAAGGAGATTACTGTTAAGGAGCAATCATGACGCAAATTCTGAGAAAGATCTCTGTAGTGTAGGATGGAGCAGGCAGTGAGACACAGCAATCAGAAACCTCATCATCCCACAGCAGGGCTCAAAAAACCTCTCAGGAGCAAGGGGCCTCTTCAACACCAGAAGCAGGTCCACAAGTCAATCTTGAATGATAAGGGAAAGAAAGAAGACTTCCTAAGGACCCAGTTGAGGCTATGTCAACTTTGTGCAGATGGGGAAGCCAGAGAAAGCAGGAGCTGGAGAGGAGACTTTACCTTTTCAGGAGGAAGAGTCATTTTTGCTTGGACCTTCAGATTGAAGATTACTTCATTTCAATTTTGTTTCCTTTGATAAAACAGATTGTGAGCCTTTTTTTTTTTCTGCCCTTGCATATGTGGCATCTGATTTATGCCGAGGCAAAGTCCAAGTAGAGATGCATATCCATGCAGGACAGGTCTTGGATGCACTGCTTCCAGAAGGAGATGCTCTTGCAGGACATGACTCAGACCAACCTCATTCTTGTCACTCCCATTTGGCCCCAGAGAGGCCATTTACAGAATCACAGAATCACAGATTATGAGTTGGAAGGGACCCACAAGGATCATCTAGTCCAACTCACCATCTAACACCCGTACAGAGACCGAAACACCCGCACAGAGACAAAGAGCTTTATCCCAGATTTTATTTTTCTCTTTTGTTGCAGCAATATTACTTTCCTGTTTCTGCTTTCTCATGTCCCAAAGACACTGGCTCAGCTCCTGTGGCATGTGCAAACTCTGGGGAAAGAGTCATTTGTCACTGTCAGGAGATGTGCTATACACAGCAGGTCAGCTCTCACCTCCCGCTGCTCCTACAGCAAAGGCTGCAAGTCTTGAAAAGATGCATAACATGCACATTGTAAACAGTCATTCATCATCACAGAGCTCTGCTCCAGACACCCAAGCACAACCCAGCAAGCTGCTCTAGTTGTGTGCACCAAAGTGGCTCCTGGCTACTTTGCAATGAGAGACATAAGCAAAAACAAAGCAAGGAAAGTGGCTGTGGATGATGGTTTGCTGCAAAAATGATATCTTCTCTCTTTCTCTCACAGAAAGGCCCACTGCTCCAAAGGTGTCCCATAATCATTAAATTATGAAAATGTAAGTTGCTGGAAGGAAATCAATACCAGGCATGACTGGGGAAAAGGTTGCTTTCTCATGAAGTAATTATGAAATTAAAATTTGATCTCTCCCTGGTGATTGTACAAAGGATATAGCCGAGGTCTTGAACACAACAATACAGCCAGGATTTCAGCAGAAGAAACACAGAAAATTTCACTAGACAAAAAAGCTCAATTAAAAGTGGGAGAAGGATGACTTTTTGTAAATTACATGAATTTGGCTAAAAGGTGCAATCAAGCAGGTTAGAGCACAGGGTTTGCAGACTTCCAATTACTTTTTACAAGTTGGAATCAAGCTGTTAGGAAATACAGCTTATCTGAATAAGACTAATAATGCTGAGCTAATTAGACCCACAGGCATTAGCCAGCAGATAAATTCAGGCCAAAAAGAGGGACACTGTCACTTTAAATACTGCCTTGGGATCAGTGGAAAAGCTAATGAGGAGTGTCAGTTGGGGCTGTTTTATTAGGTGGTTCTCCAGAGACTATAGCCTGAGGTTTCTGTAGCAGGGCTTCTGCACTTGATTCAATAATTCAATTTATATTAAAGGAAGGTGCAGCACAGGCGCCAACACTATAAAGCATTTCTGTGGCATTTCTCAATCTGCTCAGGTGCTCCTCAGGCAGGATACCTGAATGTGCTGTCAAAGGACATTGAGTCCAGCAATAAAGAATAAGATAGCAGCCGCATTGGCAGTATTTGTTCAAATCAGCTGACACATTACCAAGCAAAACATGCACATTGGCTCTCACTAGGGTACTCTGGATCCCCAATAAGTGATTAATGAGAGCCTGGTTTTTGTAAGCCAGAGTTTGAACCGCAGACGGCAAGGCAGGCTGCACAATGAAGGCAAAAGGCATCCATCCCAAACAAAATAAAATGGCTTGAAAAGTGAAGTTGTATTTTAATCAGATGCTTAGAGGCTGAAAGACATTCCCTGTTGGAAAGAAAAGGCCACAGAGCAGGCTGGCGGCTTTCCAGGCAGTGGACAATATTGACTCTAGAATAAAATGGGTTTTGCTTAGCGCTTGCCTCAGGGCACCAGCTTCCCTGCTTTGGAATAAATCATTCAGGCAGGCGGTTCCCCAGCAGAGGCTGACCCTTGGGTGGCTTACCCCATGTGCCACAGAACTCCCTCACCAGACACAGGGACCCGGAGCTGGCAAGGGCTCCACTGCTGCCACAAAGACAGCGCTCTCAGAGGCAGTGCCCAGCTCCCCTGCTCGATGCCACCTTGGGCTTCAGCCCATGGTGTGGTGGGCACTACACCAGCTCAGACCATTTCTGATGGGGTGTAGCTCTGTATGCTCCTGTCCTGGGAGCACAAACAGGGTAAAAAAATGGACTTGCTCTTTTGCCATGCTAAAATCAAGTATAAAAGCTGAAGCTGCAATCTGGAAACAAGCCCTTAAAGAACTCCAATGCAAGCAGCAGAAAGGCCACTGCTTTTGTTCCAAGGAGTAGCAAAAAATTAACTTTAAACCTGCCAGTTGGTAGTGCCTTGAGGGGGACTCTGGAAGGAGCACAGTAAAGGACACAGCTGGACAGAAAACTAGGTTTTGTGAAGGAATTGCACAATATAGTCAAAACAAAGTAACATAATCTCTCATTGCTTTGCGGTTCACCATTCGTGGATTCAATACATTGTGGAGGTTTTTTCCATGTCTTTACCGCATTTACTGTCTTCACCAATAATTTGCAGATTTTGCTTATTGCGGCATCTTTCTGGAACCGATCCCCCCTGATATTCAAGGGATTACTGTACTTCAAAAATATTCACAATATATTTACCCACAAGTGAAGAAAACCTGATCAACTGTGCCTTAACATTTATTTAAAAGGCAGAGACAGACCACACTGTAATTCTGTGCAGTCCTTTAAAGAAGCAGTTATCATCGGTCCTGCTGTGTCCCCCCCATATATGTCTACTTCAGGTTACTTGCTCCCCTTCTTAGTACTGGCCTCCCTCTGCTTACATGGCCTCTGAGTCTTCCCTTATGCTTCTATTGCCAGGATTTGCCAAAGTCACCAGGACACTTCTCTCTGATACAAGTTGAACCTCTGCAAACCAGGGGCCTGAAAACACCAGCCCAGAGACCCAGCTGTGAAAGACTGTCAGTAACATAGATGTCTGCCAGCAAATTATGGCTCAAGACAGCTCAGGGGCTTCTTCAGCAGGAGACACTACTCTTAAGATGCCTTGCCAGCTACAGTACACATTTTGCAGTGGTTGTTCAACCACAATGCTCATGGTCAGCTCCCACCAAAATGGGATTTATTTTACATATATATAATGCAGTGTTATTTCTCATTGAAACCACTGGTGCAGAGGAAGACAAAAGGTAGGATTGCTGGAGTGAGAAGGGAAAGGCTAGTCTCAAAGCAGTTACAGGCAGCCTGGACTAGTATACAGTGCCGGATCAGTGGTTGTCCTAATGCTGTGGGGAAACTTGGCAGCCCTGCAACCACTGTGGCTGTGGAGACAAAGCCAGTGTGGAAACTTCACATGAAAAAAAAAAAAAAGAAAGAAAAAGCAGAAAGAAAAAATAAAGGGCCAAATGCATCCTGACAGACCCAAAGACAATAACGTTTTGTAATCCAAAGAAACTGGGCAAGCCAAACCATTGTTGAGAATCTGAAAAGCCCCAGAGCAATGGAAGACAAAAATGAAGGAAAAAATCATACTGCTTCTAATAGAAAACACAGACACTATCCTGAACTGTAAAATAAACCAGTTCATTTTACTGAAGAAACATCAGAGCAGAAAGTGTTTTACATTCTCTTACTCAAGGATTCAGTAATCAAGAGTAAGAGTGGCTGTTTCCACCTGCACTTCTCTACATGTATCTTCAAATGAGGTGAGCATACAGTGAGGTCAGTGACCAAAAAAAGATTCAGACAACTGACCATCTGCATTGTATGCGATAAAAGTTCAGCAGCGTTTTAGTGTATCAAGCTCTGGCTGGCCAAAGCTCCATCTGACATTTTCTGAAAAAGGAATATATAATTTATTCTCCATGAGAGATAGAGTCCTTAGAAACAAATGCAAATGAGACATGTCCTTGGCCACTGTGTCCTGATGCATCAGTTAAATCTCTGAATTAGAAAGGGAATAAAATTGAAGCAAAACCCTTGAAGTGGAAAACAACCACTAGGAAACCTCAGCCACCTCAAACCATCACCTCTGAGAGCCCATGAAACTGAAAATCTAATGTCTTGTCCACAATCTCAACCATTAAAATTGACCCAGAGTTCTAGATAAACAGAAACTGATTGCTTCTCCTCTGCTGAGGAGATCACTGCACACAATTCAGTGCTCTGATTTAGACAAATGCACGGTGATAGAGCAATTCCCTCATTGTCTTGAGGCAACCAACCAAACGAAAAGGTAACTGATGTACTAGCTGTGCGATATGGAGCAGTTAAAAGATTCCAGTTCTTTTATTCAACACAAAAATGCAGCCCCCATTTTCCACCTGTAGCCAGAAGTCTAAAGGAACAGCAGGGAGAGGCAGCCTCATCACAGTCTCCACATGCTTTTGCTTGGCACAGGCCATCTCTTCCTGGAACAACACTGCAATGAATTCATACTTGAGTTTTCAAGTCATAGTTCAAGCACTTATTCCAGAATAACTGCTTACAGCTAAGCATATTTGTACTAAACTGGTGACAATTTTTGCATTGACTATATTAGAATCTGTAACTGGGTCAATGTGTCCTACACTTAAGGAAATTCAGGAAAATCAACAGGAGAATAACTGTCTTCTCCACCTACTATATGCTAGAGTTAAGAGAGTTCTGAAAAACAATACATTGAATCAAATCTGCCAGTTCAACTTATTCAAGCTCTCCTACTTTACTCATTTTTTTTACAATTAAAATCTGCATTCCTTCTTATCTACTTTCTTCTAAAACCAAACAGTATTAGCTATGCAATAACCATTTTGAATAAGGTAAAGTGCTATGTACAGATTCACAAATGAGGTAGAAATTGATATACAGATTTCTCTCTTTGCTTAATTTTTGACCTTTCCAACTCTTTATGAATCCCAACATTCTGCTGATGATTTGGACTGTAAAAATCATAGTAGTAAGCAGAACCTTCACTGAGGTTTTTGACGTGGCTCTCAAGTTAATTTTGAACCTGTAGTGTGCACAAATAGTTATTTTTAACTCTTTGTGATTTACTCTGTATTTATCCACACCAAGTTTGATCACTGTGATGCTCATTCATCAAACCACTTAATTCTTTGCAGTTCCTCATGGTCCTTCTCGCCTGATAGGAAAAGAGCTGTGATGTTACTTGCCAATGCTGCAACTTTATCATTCTAACCTCAGTTCCTTTCCAGACCACTAACCAACCAGGAAAGCACAATTCTCATGACCCTGAAGAAATCCTTTTTGCCTTGATGCTTTTACCCTCTTACCCTCCCCTCAGGAAGCTCCCAGCCCATACCTCTGTAGGTGTCCCCCAGACTCAAAGACAACTTTGTTGTTTACTTCCCTTCCCTGCCTTCCCCCCGCCCTCTGCCCCATGGCATCTCACATCTTGAAAAAGAGCCTTTGGAAGTTTACGTGAAACCATTCTTTACTGATGTCTCCAGAGACATCAGGGAGTTTAACAAAAACGCCTCCTTCTTCCGAAATTGAGAGAGTGTCTCATGATATTCCAAATGTTTTGCAGTCTAAGTCCTCAGTTGATCCAATGTTCTCATTCTGTTCCTATTCTTTTGCTCATGTCTGTAGCCTTTTTAAAATGTGAAGTCATAATTCTCAGGGTAAGACTGCATATTCTACTAGCAGCTGTTCAAGATGACAGACAATGATGGTTATTCCCAGATTTACAAGTTCTGCACAAACACTCCAGATCATATTAAACTTAGGTAATTATTCTGCCATTAAAACATCATTATATTTATGGTCTATAGAGTATGGGTCAAATTAAAAGTGATGTGGAGCTGTTGTGGCTTGCAAGTCTCCAAGTTTCCAAACCTACAAGAATTCAGGCTTTGTTTTTTAACACCTTCTATCTCTTCCTGAATGGACATTTACTACGGCGGCTAAAACACAAACATCATGGAAATGAAGATAATTTACATATATCAGCCTTTTGTCATTATAGGCACAGAACTCAAAACAGCTAAGATTAGGGCTTCTCCAAGTGAGTGGGAGTCTCTTGAGAAGGAGCCTCTTGAATGAAGGAAAAAAACAGAAGACATTTATCCAGAGAAAAAAAAAAATCATTCTTTCTGTCTTCACTTCCTTAAGTCAACGCTGTTTATTCAAGGCTTTTCATTTTTGGCTGATAAAGACTTTTTTGCACATAGGCCCATCTCTAAAACAATTCCTCCAGGAACTGTCCAAATCAGGGGTCAGCTGCATTGGAGTATGGGAGGCAGCTCTTCCGTTCTGCAGGTGTTCCTCAACATGCAAACGTGTGAGAGCTCACAGATCCAGAATTTATAAAAAGTTACTTCCAAAATAGAAAATTTAGGTTTCAAAAAGACTCCCTGGCACTTCTTTCCCTTTACGTGTTTGCTCTGTTTTGAATACATCCACATGAAATTGAAACAAAGTCCTGGCTCTGGGGGGAGGTCAAATTACATATTTAAAATATTAATTTCTAAAAGAAAGATTCATCTGAAAGAAGGCAATGCCTTTTCTTTTAGTATACAGGAGTACAACTCCATGACTGATCAGCTCACACTAACCAAAGACACATACAAAGCAGGCATTGGTTGGTGTGAAGGCCAACCTCATTCTGGGAAGGACACATTCTTACCAGCCAGTCATGTTGAAGTCACGGTAGAGCATCCTCTTTCCAACTTCCTTGCGCTGCACCCTCCGTGGAAACTCTAAATGTGTGAACTCATTTCCCAGCAAGTGGGGCTGCATGTAAGCCTGTGGGCAGAAATCAAACCACACATATCACATAAAACAAAACATAACTATTTTTAACGAGGTAGCATTACCATGCCTTCCTGCTCCATTCCTGCACAAATTCCACCCCCTCCTTGACCCTTCTTTTTAAGTAAGGAAGATTATGTGCTCCCTTTCAGAAAAGGATGTCCCCATTCACCAGTTCTGGCCCTGCCTGATGTCCAGCAGCAACCATTTATAGGGAGCAGTTCTCTTGCCCTCAAAATCCTTCACTTCTTCCTGCTCCTCAAAATTTGCGATCTTCAAAGTCCACTTCACCCATTGACCCTGAACAAGTCCGCAGGGCTTTGTAAAACAGAAGATATCTCCTGTTGTAAGTTATCAACATGAGAGAAGGAAATGATTGAATACAAAGCCATGGAGCAAGCAGAGACTTGGAGTGGTGTATGTGGAGTCAAGCCCAAGCTTTTTGACTCCCATTTCAGCTACGCTAATAACACACACTACTACCACATTTTAATTGTCATGCCTGAGCAGGTGCTCAGTGCTGCACCTCACCACATGTGATACTGCAAATATGTAAAAACAAGTTGAAGAGCAATTTATTTTCCTGTTTTCTAAAACCTACTTCCTTGATGCTAAATAGACTTTAAGAAAAGCAGCAGTAGTTCTGTGTCACAACAGCAATTAGTGTCTTTGATGGTTTTAATGTTCAAATGCTTCTGCTGTCCTTTCTGGTGTACTGCTCTGCAGATGCTCAGAGGTCTCTGACAGTCCTGCCTGAGGCTCATGTTCTCCAAAGCTGACCATACTAGAGAACAGTGAGAGGCAATTTGTCCACTCTGTAAACTTTTGAATTGAATTTATACATAGATCACTTGACACAATAGGTTAATTCTAAATATAATCTATTTCTTCTTTCTGAAATAAATCTCACTCCTTTTCCTTTAATACTTGCATAAATAAGCCTTTCCCCCTCCCTCACCAAAGTGGAGAGCATTGTGAGCGAGCATTGTGAAGATACACTGAAATTGGCTAGGGAACTGATAAAAGTTGCATTTCTTAACCTTTTTGCAGATAACTCTTTTTCCTTATCCAGTCAGTTAAGGCAATAATGTCTGTCTTATCTTCAGCAGCAGCTGCCATCAAGGCAGACGAAATGAGCTGGGTTTAGTTTGTGGGTTTGTCATAAATCTAGTGCTCATCAAAGGTAAGCAGCAGGAAGCAGTGGAAGCCTTTATTGATCTACCTGGCATCTATCATGCAGATAGCTCACAATAAAATATTTCCTGCATTTAAGGGAAATTCGTGCCTGTTCCCACTCAATTTAATAGGAGCTGGATCAGGCTCAACACATCACAATGCTAACCTTCTATCAACTTGTCCCTGTTTCCATCACCCGACATCATTCCAGCGAACACCTCGAGCCTGGCTGAAATGGGACTGAGGAAGATTGCTATGTGTAGCCAACAAGATTGGATTTTGCTTTCAAGGTGGTTTTCAAGCACGCAAGTATAATCTTGACATTGTGATCCCTTCTTGGAACAGGAGCTCCAAGAAATTCTCTCTTTCTGTACAGTTAAGGGAATTATATTTTTCCCTGCAGTCTACACTTAGCCAAGGTCCCCTTTTCTACCCAAGTATTTTTTTCAGGGACCTCTAATTGGATCATGGTTCTTCATTACAGAAATGGTTGAGAACCACTAATGACTTCTGAGATTTCCAGCAGTATTAGTCCACATTAGGCTTTTCATACTTCTAGAACTCTGGTTTCTTTATTTAAAAGTACATGTAATCTTTTTAGTATTTATTTATTTTTATTCCAATTGCAGAAAAGATGGAGTACTCCTAATGATTTGATGCATTGCAATACATGAGTGATATTTGTTGTTCATATGACAACAAAGAGCTGGACGTTTTCTGGTACAGTGATCCTCCGACTTTCATGGGCCATGGCTCTCCTTCCCCTTCTGCGCAGCCCTTAGTCTGAAAGGTAACATGATAATAAATATTCAATTAAGCCCCACCCACTGCCCCGCCCACCTCACCTCTGGAGCTGCTGCGGGGCATTCCCAGGATTGCTCTGCAGCCTGTGATGTGTCAGTATTGTGCACAGGGTGTGTTCTGGCCCCTCCCCGCAGCTCTCCTTCCCGCAGCTGCAGGGCCCTTGCTCCGGAGGACAGTGCTGTTTTCACTCGGCTGGGAGCACAGATTTGTTCTGCCTGGAATGGATAGGGGCTGTGGGCAGCTGGGAGGAGCAGGAATCGCCTTTGATGGCTGCCCAGCTGAGCTCTGCGGAGGGGCTGCAGGGCTACCTCCCACCTCAGCAGCCATTCAGGAGACGGTGGGAGTTGGCAATGCAGCAGGCCCAGTGGAAGGAGGGGCCCGGGCAGCGAGGGCAGGGCTCCAGGACCCACCACACCACCCGGCCCACCCTACTCCACACTCCCCACCCGGCCAGAGGCATGGCGGCCAATGGGGGTTGTTCTGCACCCAGCAGTGTCCTGGGGGAGCAGGGCAGCTGAAGGGACAGCCCAGGCTGAGGTTTGACACAGCACCAAGTGAAAACAGCACTGTCCCCAGGAGCCAGCTGCAGGCAGGGAGAGCCTGGGCCCTGCGGGACCAGCACAGCCAGCCGCTCGGGGTGGGCCGCAGAGAGCGGCCAGAAGACACCCCATGTGCTCTACTGACACGTCACAGGCTTTGGAGCGTCCTGGGAACACCCCACAGCGGCTCCAGAGCTGAGGTGGGAGGGGCTTAATTGAATATGCATTAGATTATTTATATAGTAGCTCTTTGCGGGTTGCACTGCACATGCCCAGAAGGGAATTATTGCAGAAACCCCCTCTGCGATGGGGTGAACTCGCAAAGCACAAAACTGCGTAGTGGCGAGGGAAGACTACATATTTTCAAAATTCTTTCCAGTTTATGATATTGTAAAAAATGCAGTCAGTCTGCTTTGAAAGTGCAATTCAGTTTACTTTTAAAAATGCAAAGGCTATCTTAATTAAAACATTACAGACCACTTCTATCTAAAGACTACTGTCACCTGCCTACAAAACAAGAAGTCTTAATTAAATAAAATCCCCCTCACACCTGACATCAAAATGAAGTTATCTAACCTTTAGATTGTGAGATTAATTACTAGTCTGAATCACAGGTCCAGAAGAAATACAGTTATACCCCCTCCATCGCGAGGAAAGGGACAGGCGACAGCCCTCGCGAAATATTATTCTTGCAAAGAACTGCAGATCGTTAATATGCATGCAGGCCACGCCCATTGCTCCACCCCCCGGAACTCCGAAGCGCTGCGGACAATTCTTTGCTCATTCCCATAGTCTATCTTGGCATAGGTGAGCAAAGGGAACCGTTTCTGAGTGGCTGCTGTGACCGCAGCCCAAACCCCGCGCCGCTCNAGGCTTTCAGCACTTTTCCACTTGAAAACAAGAATTTCCTTTATTGAAAAGGTAAAGTGATGGGCAGAGATGCATTTCATAAAGATTTACTCAGATGGAAAGTCTGAGGTCAGAACTGAAATCAGATTAATAAAGCCGGCAGTTATGAATGGACTGCTAATGTCCAAATAAGATTTATCTTCCACAGCCAAGCCTCAATGCTTGATTTACAATCCAGAGATCTTAACTTGATTCTAATATGTTTGGCGTCAGTGAAACTGAGGGAAAAGAGCAATTTGGAATCTTCTAGTGCCTGTGATATGAATTTTTATGTGAAGAAATGGTGATTTTTGTTAGGTTTTGTGCTATTTTTTATTTTTCCAAGGTTTTTACCTTTCTTTAAGGGATATTTTTGAGGCTTCACTGGTAATTCTACAGAGAGAAGAATGTTCTGCTATAAAACTGAGCTGCAGCTTTCAGTTCGGTTTGTTGAGAACTGTTCTCCATTTACCAGGCGGCAGGACTCTTCTATACCTCAACCAAACCATGCTGGGCAGCAGAACCAGAAAATACATAAAAATCAACACTTTAAAAAATCTACAAATCTTTCAAGAAGATATACAAACAGACAATATGAATTTCCCTCAAGTGATTAAACAAGAAATGAAAATGGTAAGTGAACTGACTAGCAAAATCTCATCTGTAATGAGGCACTGTATTTTCAATTTTTTGTTCAGTCACTATTTGCAAGAACCTCAGATCAGAAACACGACTGAGAGAACCTGAAATTTAATAAAAAGAATGACTGTGAAACACTTTCTATATGTCTATCATGTATGTTCAGACAACGTTGTTATTCTGTCTTACAGAACTGGAACATTTTCCCTGTTTTCTCTTTCAGAAGCTGTTACAGCTTTTTGGCATAAATCTGGCATAGTCTGCATCATGTGATTTTGGTATGCTCCATTTTATGATGTATTTTGTGGCTGGATCTACTACATTCATCATTATTTCTTTAAAATAGAGTTTGCTCAAGAAAATATTATTCATGCTTCTTGAAAAAGGCTGTGTTTCTTCCTGCTGTGCTTCCTGGTGATTAGAAAAGCAAACATGAAATTAATATAAACCTGAACTTACACACTAGTGTCAGTTAATTAGGTGACAGGAAACACTGCATGTATCTTACTGTACCTCAGTAAGGCCTGCTGATGCCTTTCCCAGCTCCTTAGTAGGCACTGCACTAGAACGTTGCTGCCAATAGGGGTTTCACTGCATTCTGTGTTATCAACTACATCAACTGTATCTTAGAATTTTATACTCTTATCCTATTCTGCCCTTTTCTCCAATAGGATTTTCTACTATGGGACTACCACTCACAGTAGCACGCACAGCACAATGCACCCAGAAATTTTGCAAATTACTCTGCCATTAACATATAGACATGTTTAAGCCAGAGAAGGAGGGAAGTAGAAGCCAAATCCATCCCTGGATTGGTCTCTCATCTTACAGAAGGCCAGGACCCTTTCCATAGAACCACACATCTTTTACCACAGCATCAAGCAATGTGTCAGATGGCCAAAGCAATCCTATGCTGGGTGATGCAGGGAGCCACAAACTATAAGAAAATTACATCTGCCTTGTAATTGAAATACTGACTAGACATTTAGGAGGTGGCTTGGGCCGGCACCTGTGACGATCCGGTGGCGAGGGGCTGTCTTGGACTTGTAGGGCTTGCGCCAGGGGCACCCAGGGAACCACGTGACTCCACCCTTGGGACCCAGAGCTGTGGCATGCAGGGAGGCCCCCCACCTAGTAACTCTACAGGAACTACCTCTTCCACTAAG
>WEKX01002346.1:0-49398 GCA_013390025.1 Pitta sordida
CATCCTCAAGGTTACTTTCTCCTACGTCTTGTCGGAGAATGTGAGGAATGTGAGGACCAGTGGAGTCGACCGCTGTTATAAAGTTTCCGGATAGCTGCAGCAGTGTAAGTGAGCATGATAGGGCTGGCCCAGGGGTGTGAGGCCACTTCGTTCTAAGCGTGTACAGGTCAAGGGCCGCGCTCCTACCTCCACAGCCACATTCTTGCTAGGAAACGGCCCCACTCCTGCCCATCTACATCCTGGGTCATGTTGGCAAGGCTGTGAGAAATCCTTAAAAGGGCTTTTTCCAAGTGCCACAGCAGCCCTCAGGGTGAAACCAGAGGCTGCAGGGCTTGAATGAACCATGTTTAAAGGTGGGGGGATGCAGGATCGACAGTGAGGCTCGGACACTCCGGCAAAAATGGCAGTGCTCAAAAAAAGCCCTTATTAGGCTTTCACCAGAGTGCCACACCCTCGTTACTGCAGCATCCAGCACCACTGCCATCCTCCAATCCTTCTGCTGAAGGGTCCTGCTATGTACTGGGCATGGGGCCACGGCACAGGCCATCTGCCACCATAGAAGAGGACCATGCCTTGCCATAGCAGTGCGGGACTATGAACCGCATGTTATAAACCTTCTCCACAACATAACTTTGGCAACAGGCATAAGGCAGCGAACTGTAGGCATCCCCAGTGAGTGAGAGGCGCCGCCCACCCACCCCCCAGGGGCATGCCAGTCCCACCCCATGGGTAGTGACAGTGCTGCCCCTTGACATGACATAGGCACTGAGCATGCACAGACGCAGAAACGCCATGCGGGGAGAAATACCATGAAGATCCAAGGCAGCAAAAAGTTGAAACACAAATAATTGAGGTATCACTGTATCACTGTTCCAAGCTATACATGAAGCAGCTCAGAAGAAGCTCCATAGACGACTATATGACACACAGATAAGACGTCAGACATTTCAATTTAATGAATATCTTTATACTGTTCTTCTAAGCACTGATTACTGGCCACTGTTTGAGGCAAGACACAGATGGAAAATTTGTTTAACCCAGTATGAAAACTCTTAACATTATTATCTTAGGAAAAGTTTCTCTGGAATCCTTCAGCAGTTTTGCATGAAAATGAAACAGTAAAATGTGCTGCCAATTTCGTCAGTTTACAATTGTTTGACTTTCAGATGCCCTAACAACCATACTATTGTATTACCATTTTAATGCTGGGAACTTTATTTAATATGTCATGCCAAAGTTGAGGGTAAGAACTAGACCATTGAAATCTAATTGAGGTAACGAAATCGTGTTCTAAAAATAAAAATAAATCTATAAAACTGGAAAATATTGAATTTCTCTGATTATTTTCTTCCAGACAGCAGCGGAAAACAGTTCCAAAACCTATGTGGATTCCTCAGGCTCATGTGACTGTTATGTTTTAATCTGCTGCCACTTAAATTTTCTTTCTTTAGTAGCATGTCAGACCTTTCCTGAGCATTCCCTGTTTAAAAAGCTGAAGTCAAATAACTGGATTCAAAGAAGCAAATTAAAACTAATATTACTTTTTTCAGCCTGCCACTAGCTTATTCTAAATAAGTAGTAAAATATAACACAGTAGTAGTCCACAACTTTTTGAGCTGTAGAAGTGTCAATACAGAAATTTTGTCAATTAATACAGACAGAAAAATCTTTGCCCCACTCTTGCAAATGACACTTCACTATTAGCTTCTTTGAGGCCAAGATTCCCTGTCATCTTAACACTGCTTACATAGAAGAATTTTCCAAGGGAGGTTTGCAACTCAGGGTAAAGTTGCAAACTCTTTCAAAAGCAAGTATGTCAGGGACTCCTTGTTTTGGTGACTTGCTGATGAACATAGTTATTTATTAGGGGAAAGGGTAAAGACAGGGAGATTAAGCTTTCTGTTTCACAAAAGGATTGCTTCCAAACTGAATGCCCATAAAAATGGAAGCAGGCAAGATACATCTTCCTGTTTAGTGACAACATTAACATCAACTCTAAATTAAAATTACAATATTTTTAAAGATCAAGACAACATTCATTCAGAGAGTTGACATTTTGGTAACAGTATCAGGATTTCCAATATGGGTAAATCTGAAAAACCATGGTATAACCTGTATAAAACTGCCTGTTGCACCCAAATCCTACATGTATCACAGGCACAGAGAATGTGATAAATCACAAAAGTGTTGGATTTGCTATGCACATAGGATCATCTATCTCTGTATATATATATGTATGTGCAAAGTATCCCTTTTTCCTGATGTTTAGCTCCCCGGGTCATGGAATAAACTCAAAATGATCATCTACTGGTCTAAGGTATTCTTTATGCTTAGAGGAAAAAAAGAGTCATGGAATCATTTAGGTTAGAAAGGATCTTTAAGATCATCGAGTCATCTATTAATCTAATACTCCCAAGTCCACCACTAAACCATGTCCCTGAGTGCCACATCCAAACATCTATTAAATACCTCCAGGAAAGGTGACTCTACTGCTTCCCTATGCATCATGTTCCAGTTCTTGACAATCCTTTCAGTGAAGAAATGTAGACAATAGTAGCATCATTTATGTCTGTTGCACTACCAATTTCCAAACAGTGGCATGGCTCTACTTGAACTCTAACAGAATCACACAGGTAGGTCAGAGAGTGCTTCCAACATCTATCACAAGAGAATGGAGGAGATCTTATTTGCTTTCACTGCAGGATCAGGATAGATGATGTTTGAAGCTGAGATTAACTAAAACTATAAATCTGATCAGCGGATAAATCTCAGAGGGAGATACAAAGCACGGTAGATCAGTCATGGGAGATCAGGACACTTTGTTTAAAGTTACTTTATTGAAGTAGTAAATTAAAGCTGTTATCTGATGGTCTTATAAGTATTATATGTGAAACCAATCAGTTTCCTCACACTGAATACTCTCATAAACATTTATAGCCAATAAACCATGGCTTTGGTGAACAAGATTGTACAACTTGCATCATATGAAGTATTTTTTCTGGAAGATATCTATGAAGTAGAAAGATTTTGTTTCTCATACCGTACCCAACCTTCAGATAAATGCCACTAGCATTATTGCTGGCCAAGTCTTTTTGATTGGAGCTTGTTCCTCTCACCTAACATTTCTCCACAAAAAAACCCCAACCCCAAAGTAACCTTGCATTAGAAAGAAGTTTTATTTTCATTTATTGAAATATGTGAAAAATTTCTAAGAAAATACAGTATATGTGTAATTTACTGGGAGGAATTCAGTCTATGTTTGCACTGAAAGCCGAGTTACAGCAATATTTTTTAAAGTGAGGGCCTCACTTCTACCAGAGAAAAATGCTCTTCACCAAAGTTAGATCCTGAGCTCTCTTCACAGCTCAGTTGAGTTGCAATCCAGGAAACAGGCAGATATATGAAGTTAATCACTTCTCTAGTTCTCCAATATAAAAATTACTAGAAGAAACAGCCTCAAATGCACATGGGAATGCCAGTGTGAGTAAAATGGGCAGCATTGCAGCATCTATTGAAAAGTGAAGCATGAAATGTTCCTGATGTAAGGCAGGCATTTGGACAGGGGACTGACAGCTCTTCAACTCTTTCCCACCATCATCCATGGATTTTGGAGCTCAGCAACAAAATGCTTTGCACATCATTTAGGATCGCTCAACCACTCTCACTTTGATGTCTGGAAGCTTATTCCAGTATATTACTTTGTTCTCATTCCTGAAGGAGTGTAGAACAAAATCAGACCCCTCATTTATACATATGTGTATAAATTCTCAGGGTTGTAGCAAAACAAGTGTGAAGATATCATGACAAGACAGACCAAATAGAGGATAACTTAGGTGATATTGTCCCAGTATTTCTCTCTGTACAGTCAGTTCCCTCAGACAACAAGAAATTACTTCTTCCAGAGAAGATTTGATTAGCTGTCCTCTCTCTTTGGGTTTTCTTGAACATTTCTGTTTGCACTCTCTCTGGACACACAAGTCAAAATAGATCATCATAAGTTTGCAAGGTAGATGCTTGGAAGATTGTCACACATCTGTCCTAAATTCACTGAAAACAAAACTGACAAGATACTTGTTAGAAATAATTATCCGTAAGCCAAGCAAGAGTTTGCTAGAAGACTTGGTGAAGACTTGGGGCAGGTTATCAGACTAGAGGGAAACTAACAATTTTGGAGAATTGTGCTTCAAATCTGTTTCTAGGGAGTAGTAGTTTGACTTTGCTTTGTCTTTTTATCCTCGCTAAGGTTTTTTTTCACTTGTCACAGTAAGGTCTTTCTGCTACTCACATTAGAGACGTTACATGAGCCTTCATAATTGTATCTTACAAAATACATTGATTTCTATCATCTTGTTTAATGATGTGCTACATTGTTTATAAGATAATGCAATGAACCCACTTTGAACTCATTCTATTATCCCATAAGTAATGCAATAACCTGCTTAACAGGGCAATTAAATCAAGAAATTCCAGGTTAATGTTATTAGACAGTGTTCAAGAACATGCAACTTTTATTTTGAGGATTGGCTTACCCTCTTAAATATTGGAAAATGTACTTTGCTAATGTTTTTGTTTGTATTCCTTAAGGTATTAATCATATTATTCATTGCTGAGGACAGAAATATTACAGCAGCTTTTCAAACAGAGGAAAGGCTTAGTGTAGCCTGTAGTAACTTGCAGCAAAGCAATGGATTTAATAACCTTGAAGAACTCCCCGGAGTATTATGCAGCACTGTTCAAAGCTTAGGGATAAAAAAAAGATATTTCATTATACAGAAAGTAGAAAACCAAATATATAAAAGAAACAGAAAGGTTAAATAGATTATTTGTTAAAAAAAAGTCAGACTGCTCAACCCACATATCATATCTGACAAATTTTTGAAATGTATCTTAATGATTATTTAGAGATAGCACCACTTTTTTCCATGTTCTTATTTTTTGGTCCACTCAAAATTGTAATACAAATAATCTGCACTACACAGAGTTTCATTAGGAACAGTTCCAGTGAAATTAAATCTCTATTGTGCATCTCGAGTCTGCTCTAATGATTACTGCTCCACTGAGTATGTAATTTAAAGTCTCTTGTTAATAGATGAGGTGCTGAACATCAAGAGCTAGCTGTTCCAAACTTCACAGTTGAAGAGCTATCTTGCTTACAGCTATAAAAACCTCCTTCCAATTGGACTTCCATGGAACAATACTGACATCTAACAGCTACTGAAATAATACTAATTGAATATTATTATATAATTTCAAAAGTGGCCTATTAGCTGATATTTGTATTTCTTAAGATTTTCATAAGTTATGTATTCCAAAATTAAGAGGAATTGTGGTTGTCTTAACAAGATTGAGATTTAAAAAATAAGGTTAAAAAGGCCCTGATTAATAAACAGGTAAAAACAAAACAAAACAGAACAAAACCAAAAAATAACCCCAAAACAAGCAGAAAAAAATTCCCTCCTAAGCCCCCAGTTGTTAAATCCGTTATGCCATTATGTTCTTTAAAAACTAAAAACCAGAAAAAACAAATTCACAGAATTCACAGAATATTCTGAGATGGAAGGGACCCACAAGGATCATCGAGTCCAACTCTTAACACTGTCTCCCTGGAGAGAATCGAACCGTGGTCTCCCACACGCCAGGTGGGGACACTTACCACTGTACTAAAGTGGATTTATGAAACCAAATAAAGAAACAAACAAACAAAAATCACAAAAAACCCCACAAAAAATCCACAAAACCACAACCCCCCACAAAATAAACAAACAAGAATAATCCAGCAGATCTTTTAGGCTTAAATAAATGCATAAATAAAATAAAGTTATTATAAAATCATAAATATTGGAATTGCTTTCTTTCCTTTTTTTGCCTTCTATCAGGAACAGTGTGGTCAGTCGGTCCAGGGAGGTTGTCCTTCCCCTGTACACAGCGCTGGTCAGACCTCANAGACTGGACAGTCCCAGCTCTTCCAGCGTTTCCTTGTATCCTCATAGGAGAATTGCTCCCATCCCTCAATCATCTTGATGACCCTTCACTGGAATCTCTCCACTGTATCCAAGTCTCATTTGTACTGGGAAACACCACTGATGTAGTGGCCTCAATAGTGTCGAGTAGGAAGGAAAGATCACCTCCCTCAATCGGATGGTAATATCTGCCTAGGGTAGCCCAGGATTATATTTGTCCTCTTTATGGCAAGGATGACAGTGCAGACTCATGCTCAACTTGGTGTCCACCAGGACATTCTGCCAAGCTTTCTTTTACAAAGGTGACCTTAATTTTCAAAAGGGCTGAGCACCTTCTATTGATACACTTGGGAAATCAGGGCAATAAGGCACTTACAAGGAAAACTCATAAGTGCTAAACTATTGCTTATTTACTACAGAGGAAATTAAGAAGTCAAATTTTTCTTCTCTGATTTTTTTTGCATAATATTAAACTGACTTTTATTAAGTCCAAAAGGCTGCTTTTCCAATCCATGTTACTTAAACACTCACTGCTTTTGAGTACAACTTGCTTGAACTATTTATCTCAGTCTGGATATTTGGTGATTTCTCTTTCTGTTTCAGTGTGTAAATTGCTTGTAAAAAATGTTTTGCATCCAAGCATCTGATCTCTTCCTCATAAATCTTTGCTGTATGGTTCACATAAATACCTTTCAACCTGCTACATAGATATTTCATGAACAACAAGAATACTTCATATTTATACACATTCTTAACATGTTCAGAGCACTAAACAGATATTAATTAAGCAGGACAGAATTTTCAGAACTGTCTAAAGAAATTAAATCCTGGGCTTCCATTGAAATCAACCAGAGTAAGCAGTTAAAATCCTTGTGGGAATGTAGAAATCTCATTTGCTACCTTAACAAGGCCTCAGTGATGGTAACTAGCACTTATCCTTTTAGATACAAACTCCTTGAAATACACAGTTACATAAATGCCCTTCATCACAGATTCCATAAAGGACACTGCTAGCTTGAAAGGCTTCTCTCTACCGACAAACATGAGAGCCATGTTTGGTTGAGCCATGAGAGGTTACACATACTGCTTGAAAATATGATCTCATGTCCATCAGAAGTTATTTTCCAAGCCTGTGATGAACCTTACATGGATGAGGCGATCTGCTTCTCACCTCAGATAAAGAGGAGGTACTGCTTGGTGGTGATGTAAATTTTCTAGGCCTTAATTCAGAAAAACATGTCTCCTACAAACTGCGACTGAAATCAAAAGAGAATTCAGGTTAGAAATAAAAGGGTAAAAATTCTGCCGGAAGAAAAACATGTCAGATTTACCTAACAGCAAAATGCATTTTTCATTTGTTTTTGTTTAACATTGTCGCTGAGCATTCTAAAAAGTATTTTTTGACTCAGATGCACACAGTATTTCCATGCCTCAATTTTTCATTTCACCAAACCTAAAATATGTTATTTTACTCTGTTTTATTTGATGTTAAACTGAGATACATCAGAAGGGCTGATTTTATTCTTAAAGATTGTTCAAAATTTCAGCTTCTTTGTAATATAAGAACTACATTTTAGTGAATCCAATCTAATTTATTTTCCTCCATCTTATTTTCTTTTTTGAGATGTCTGTCTCTAGCATAATTAACAAGCTAGTTCTAAAATGCAATTTATATCAGTCAAATGGGTCTGAATTACATTGTACTTAGAGAGGAAATGTGAAATGGAAAATGCAAATTTGAGTTCATATAAGTTTTTTTAAAGTGAGCACTAATCCTTCAGGGACTTAGGATTTGACAAAAAAATTGTATGAATGACGTATGCCCAGAAAAAGCAATGCTGATAGACTTCAAGTGTGTGATCAGATAGAGGCCGATTTTTATTTATTCTCTCACTCCACCTCCTACAAGGATGGAGGTAAAACAGGAGAGGGTGACTCTAGACCACTTTTTTGCTCTCTACATTTCAGGCCTACATATGAGAGATTCATATGAAAGCAGCATCCATTGAGTTATAATTTTCATAACATATTGCCTGATTCTTCAATATGTCTTACTGAATCTCGGATCTTTGGATACCTATTTAACTATTCTATGCACCAAGGTAATAGACGGACCCCACACGGCCATGGTGTCAGTCAGATTTCCATGTTGGAATCTTATCCTCAGGATATCTCTCGTGAGATATGTCTGATAGAAACATTCTTCATTCAGAACTTGGTATTCATGGATTACTATTGTTTTAAGGCTCATGTGAGTTGTAAAATGAATTTTCTGGAGTTGAAGTTGAGTTTCAACCACATTTATGTCCTTATAAACAGATGGTAATGACTCCAAGTTATATTCAGAGGTTCACAGGTTATTCTGAGTTGGAAGGGACCCACAAGGATCATCTAGTCCAACTCCCAAGTGAGCGCCCACACAGGGGTCGAACCTACAAGCACAGAGCCATGGGCACCACATTCCATCCATCCAAGCCTTCCATCATCTAGACCTTGTCACTGAGTTCCTCACCAAGTCTTCTCTCAAACACCTCCAAGGATGGTGGCTCCACCATCCCTGGGCAGACCATTCCAATGAGGGATCACTCTCTCTGTGAAAAACCTCCTCTTAACATCCAGTCTTAACCTCCCCTGGTGTAGNACTTGCTAATGGTGGACTCAGTTCCTCCGTTCATATCATCAATAGTGACATTAAACCGTGCTGGGCCGAGCACTGATCTCTGTGGGACTCCACTAGTGACTGGTGGCCAGCTAGACGTGACACCGTTCAGCAACACTCTCTGAGCTCATCCATCCTACCAGTTCCTAGCCCAATACATGCTCTGAGACTTTCTTCTGAAGCTGACTATGGGAAACTATGTCAAAGGCTTTGCTAAGATCCAAGTACATGACATATTAAATCAGTATTTCCAGAAACTGCCACAGCAAATCAACAAATCATTAAAAAAACTCCTGCTAGGGTTCTGGAAAAAGATTTCATCCCTGAATATTCAAGAAGGACTGAACAGAAGACAAGACAATCAGAACCTAACTGCAAGATAAAAGCAGCTTACATTGTTCACTACAGAAAAAAATGAAAGTTTAGAGAATTTTGATTGCTTTCTTCCCATAAATAAATATGAAAGAAACAGAGAGATTTTTATGCTAAGTGAAATTTTTTCACAGGACGAAACCAGCTTCTTCCAAAAATTGTGAAAATGTGTGGCATAAAGAATTTATGAAAAACATATCAGAAGACGTAAAAGTAAAGCCTCACTCTCCAACACTTTGTGGAATATTTGACATGGCAGCTGTGATAACAGGAAATGAGACAAGTTGACACAGAAGATCTGTTCTCATCTGTCACTGTTAAGTAAAAAAAATAAATTTAAGAGAATGGTACAGCACCTTTCCTTGTTTTTATTTTTTTAGGAAAGAAACTCAGTTTGTTATCTGGAGTTGTTTCTTTCCTAGTCCTACAAAGCATGCTGCATCTATGTGCTTTGAAAGTAAAAGGCTCTTTGCTATCACATAAAATAAGAACATCTCAAAAACTGTTAGTGCTGGGATTTGCATATATTATTACCATACTTCCTAATTATTTCTGGTTCTATTTGCATAATGAAAAATGGAATAATTTCTTCTCAGAACAGTAAATATAAAAATGTGCCTGTCACTTTACTATGGAGAAGGAAACTTAATTGTTTGATCTAAAGCCTAAAAATTGAAATTTCAGCAATAGATAAATAAAAACTAAGATGAAAACCCCAAAAATATCCTCTTTAGGGACATTCAGGATTTATACTGAAATAAATTAATCATCACAAATACTTTACCTCTAACTTACTGGCAGATAAGTGATAAAGAGTACAGAGACCTATATCATCTCTGAGGAAACGTCTAAATTACTAAATAGGCCTTTTGGTGATCCCAGGAAAGGAGATGCTTCATTTTTATTTGCTTTTTTATTTTGCTGTTAATGGGACATGTCTGACTCCAAAAGGTGTATATTGTAGTGACCCTTAATCCTAGCCTCACTTAGAGAGAAGAAATCTTTTACTGATCACATGTCTGACTTTTTAAAGGCCATCAGCCAGAACAACAAACATATTCATATGTTTTAATGGCAGAGAATTAATTTGTTGGTGTTTGCTGTAGATTAGGTACGTTAAGACAGAAATCAGAACACAATATATCAGTTGTATAAAACCTGAAGAAATATTTTATCCTTTACACACTAAGTATCTAATAATCTAAGATACATAGATTCATGCTTGTGATGAGAGTCACAGGCAGTGATATCAGTTCTCATCCCAGGCAGAGAATTTTTACATGATACTCAGCAAACTTCCCTAGGAGTAGTTAAGATTCACAACACAGTCATGCTATGTGTAGACGAGACAGATTGGAACAAGATGGTTGACTCACCATCCCTGGATGCGTTTAAGAAGAGACTGGATGAGGTACTTAGTGTCATGATTTAGATGATGAGATGGTGTTAGGTAATATGTTGAACTTGATGATCTCAGTGGCCTTTTCCAACCTTGTTAATTCTGTGATGCTATGATTCTGTGAAGCTTGTGTGTCTGGACCAATTCCATGCAAAGGCAGTAGATTGAGTGGGTAAAGAACAGCTGTGACAGTACACTTCAACCAATTAATCTGAACTTTCAAGGCAGCTGCTTAGCCCAAATGGACTGCTTTATTAATATCACTGTGCACCTTTCAAATTTTGCAGCTAAGATAAAACATGACAAACTTCAGAGAGGGAGATCATGAGATCATTCTGGTTTTATTGTTTGCCACCTGCAACCTACTTCACAGAATGGTAAATGTCCATAAGTTGTGGGATGATTGAGTAACATGATGCAAGAAGTTAATTTAAATTGTAAGAAATTAATTTAAATTATCAGAAGTGCTTGACCACAGGACTCCAAGACAAACACAAGTCTCTACTGCCCATTATCATCTGTCTTTCATTATCACCTGGACTACGAATTTCTTCCCCTCCAAAATGAAAAGGTTGACAAATTAGCTGACTGTCCATAAGGCTACGGACAATGACAGGTTTTTTCTCCTTGTTACACTGTCACAGACCAGCTGGGAAAGCAGGAGAAAAGAGAGCTGCTTGATGAGAAAGTTATTTATTAGCTTGGCACAACTGAAAAATTCAGAAAACTCTTAATTTACAAAACTACAAACAAAAATGGAACAGGGATATCAGGGATGTTAACAATTACATCTCAGTTATGTGAAAGAAAGTGTCAGAATGAAAACCAAAGAGAGGCTGAACAAATGATAAAATTATCTCTGGTAATCATGGCAATAGGATTTCTGTTTATTGGTACAAATATTTTGGATACACAGCTGAAAGATTCTTACAGCCTGGTGTTTTTCATCAGTGAAAGCACATAACCATGAGCAGGTATACTTCTATATTTCTGTTTCAGTACTTTCCCTGTGTCCTGTATCTTTGAAAATGCTAACTTACACATAAAGAAAGACTGTACAATGAAGGAATTTTAAATAAATCTTTCCTCAGAGTCCTAAAAGTTCCATAAAGAGTAGCAAATAAGAGAGGACAAGTACATCACAGAATCACAGAATATTCTGAGTTGGAAGGGACCCACAAGGATCATTGAGTCCAACTCATAAACTGCATCACTGCCTCCTTGGTGGGAATCGAACCCCCAGTCTCCTGCATGAGAGGTAGGGACACTCAACACTATGCTTAAGTAGATTTTTTTTTTACTTTTGATTCCTAAGACTTAAGAGTCAAGGTGTTTCAGCTTTTTTTTTTTTCCTCTCGAGCTGCCTAACATTCCTTCAGATAATATATAGGAGTGGTCAGGACATGAGACCATTCAGTTCTGGAGAGAAGGACTTTCATCTATATGAAAACAATTCAGGCCAAAGCAGTTTACTGGAGGGTAGGAACATGACCTTGTCTAGTGCATATGGAGCCGTCAAGTCCAAATCCCATGGCCTCAAATGTATAAAAGATACAGGGATCTCCCGGTTCTCATGGGAGGACAGATCCAAGCAGGCCGCACAAGTCACGAAATTCGTTAAGATAGTAAATCCATGAATATTCAATTAGGCCATGCCCATAGACAACTAATGAGCTCTAGGGAGCAGTCTCAGGAACACTGAGCACTCTGTAGCACCTCAGGAAAGCGAAGGAAATGCCTTTTCCCCCTTCCTGGCAGGCGAGTCCTGGGGAATCAAGGGAAGACTCCCGGCGGTCATGATGCCCTTGCAGCAAATCCTGGGCATCCACCGCCACAGCAGTGGCAGCAGCACCAAGCCTCTGATAGACTGTGAGGCTCTGTGAAAATTCCTCACAGCGGCAGTGGGCTGAGGACCCACCATGGGACTGCACATCCCTTCGGGTGGAAAGCATGGAGCTCATAAACTGTTTACATGTTGTATCAGGGAACTGGCAAAAAAGGCAAACACTGTTTGAACCTGAGGAGTGCAGGGCTCGCAGTGCTCAGGGCTCAGAGGGGCATTTAAAAGAGGCTAGACTCAGACTGTACTTTATTATGTTTTCTTCAGGTCTTCTAGTTACGCAGATAAGAAAGAAGAATACAAATAGAGAAAGATAGCAAAAGTAAATAAAGCGTATCAGAAAAGTAAGATGTATATTTTAAAAGGAGATGTGAGGAGAGAGAGGGAATGTAAGAGAAGCCCTGGGTAATCTAGCCTCAAAACCAGAAGGGACACACAGAGAAAGCACTCTACCACTTAAAAAATAATTAGAATTTCCATGGAATGTACTTTTACTAAAGCAAATGTTGCTGGCTTAAAGACTACTGGTAAATAGAAATAGCAATAATTAGTAATAATAATTAGTAATAATAATAAATGTATAAGTAACAGTATTGCCATTTTTATCTGTTGAGGATTGTTTTATTCATGCATCAAAAGAGAAAACTTGAAGAAAAAAATGTTAAATAGAGAATTTACTGAAAAAATGTATGTGAAAGAGCATAAATATTTTCTAACTCATTGTTATACCAATTAAACCAGTACACTTATTATATATAATTAAATATCATTTTATAATTCTAAAGAGGTATAAAAACTTTACAGATTGTTAAAAAAAATACCTTTGTAAGAAGATGAGGACAGTTAAAAATAATTTCAAAAAACATAATATCTATTTTTTACTTTTAAATACATTGTTGCTGTGAGGGAACACATTTGTTTGAAATGTCTCTTGCATGAACAAATCAATAGAAGAGTCCCAGAGTGCAATATTCACCAGATATACATTGTTATACACAATAGTCACAGTTTATATCACCCAAAGAATCATCTCGTTTTTTGGTTTAAATTAACAAAGAAGAAAATGTTGATTTTTTTTTAAAGCCTAACTGCTGTCTTTGGAATTCTTTTGTCCAGACAAACCAGCATGAAGGATCATAATATGCCTTCCTGTGAAATTCGTAATGCTTCCTGCTTTCAGTGTGATCAAGAGTAAATAATGAGAAAAGTGGACTTTCTCTTTGTAGATTGACAATTTGAAATGCAACCAAAGATATAGAGGATTGAAAGAAAAACAAGACTCAGTAGAAATTGTTGACCTGACAATCCAACAACCAAGTACAAATATATTTTACTTTTCTTCACTAAAATGAGTGAAGTTTACATGAAAACAGTAAGATAATACACTCAAATTCCCCTTTTCCAGTCACACATATGAAAGAAATACATGGAAAAATACTAGAATCTCACCTAGAACGAAAGTTCATTGTGATGTGTTTTGAAAAATATTATCTATATAATAGCATAGATACATAGTGTACTTAAGTATAACATATCACTCAGCCCTTGACAAAGCTCTCCAGTAATTGTCCTTGTTGCATTTAAATGGTGTAATAGTGGAGAAACCTAATTGTACCCATTTTCCAAATAGCAAAACAGAAGACAAGATGGAAAAGTGATTTATCGAACTTGTTGAATTGTTAGAATTAAAGTCCCTAGTATCCTGATGTGTTACAGTGTTCCCCAAAGAGGGTCACACCCTGGGCTGAGGACTATCCCGACAAGCCCAAAATGGATTGCATAGAGCAGGGAATTATTGTAGCACCCCTCTCTCAGGTATATAAGACTGTGCTTCCTGCAACAGATGTAGGCATTACTCCTGAGAGAAAAATCTTTTTCCTGGTTTTGTAAGTACACAGAAAGGCTCAATTCTGTTTCAAAACAGGAATTGTAGGTGACCATGGCATCTCTCTCTAATGTAGCAGCCAACAGTTAGAGAACTTCCTCTACAAAATTTGGGTTTAATGTCAACTTTTTCCTGAGGCTGTTGAAACCATCACCCAGGAGAGCACTAGAAATTCTGATCTACATGCCAAGTCCTTGTTCTGGAGACTCTTTCTGTGATTCAGCCTCCTTCTGTGTTTTAGCCACTATCAGTTTATGTCAGTACAATGACAAACTCAAGACAAAAGCCCAGAGTTTATTCCATGAGTGCCTTATCCAAGGGGTCAGGGAGTCATGTACCCAATTGAGGTCCTTCAGAGGGTCTCAGGGTATGCAGAAGGATATTAGAAGTGGGGTCCTGCAGAGTTCAGTTCCCAGTGTGAATAGACAGCTGAATGGCCTTTGCAAGGTTGAAATTTGGAGCACATACAACTTAATATTCCTTGGGAACTTTATTTCTGGCACTTAAATTGTGGTTTGAGTCTGACCTTTTTCTTAACAGGTATGACATCGTTCATCTCTGCACTTTGTTTCAACTGTCAGGAAGAGTTAGTTGCAATTCATATGCTAAAGTTCACTTCTACAGAATCAAAACCTAATTATAATCCTGAAATTCTCTCCATCCCATCATGAGACAATATAGGTCTTAAAGACCCAATGGAAGAAGAACACATATTCAGCAAATCTCTTTTCCCTTGATGCTTAGGACTGGAAAGAAGCTGCTATATGTATTGATTTGAGGATTTCCTTAAGTTTCTCTAACACTGAGTTATAATAAAATACATGGTTGATAGAAAACTTAACATGAGGCAGCAGTGTGCCCAGGTGGCCAGAAAAGCCAATGATATCCTGGTCTGCATCAGGAATAGTGTGGTCAGTAGGACTAGGGAAGTTATTCTCCCCCTGTGATTAGCACTGGTTAGACCACGTCTTGAGTACTGCGTTCAGTTCTGGGCTCCTCAGTTTAAGAAGAATGCTGAGATCCTTGAGTGTGTCCAGAGAAGGGTGACGAGGATGGTGAAGGGGCTGGAACACAAGCCCTATGAGGGGTGACTGAGAGAGCTGGGGTTGTTCAGTCTGGAGAAGAGGAGACTCAGAGGAGACCTTATCACTCTCTAAAACTTATTGAAAGGGAGTTGTAGCCAGGTGGGGCTTGGTCTCTTCTCTCTGGCTACCAGTGATAGAACAAGAGGACACAGTCTTAAACTGCGTCAGAGGAGATTTAGACTTGACATTAGGAGGAACTTTTTCACAGAGAGGGTGATCTCTCAGTAGCATGGGCTGCCCAAGGAGGTGGTGGAGTCACTGTCCCTAGAGGTCTTTAAGAAAAGGTTGGATGATGCACTTGGTAGCATGACCTAGATATTATGGTATTGTGTTATTGGTAGGATGGGTGTTGGTAGCAGGATGACAACACAATAGGTAACAGGTTAGGTTAGGTAATAGGTGATAGATTGGACTCGATGATCTCTATGGTGTTTTCCAACCTTACTAATTCTGTGATTCTGTGATTCTGTAATACTGGTGTCCTTTGGAGTGACAGATTTGTTATCTATTAATTTTCATTCCAGACTTGTGTGAACAAAATCTTTTAGCTTCTGCTGCTCCAAATGTCTCAGATAACAGTAAAATGCCAAGATGGTCCTTCAGCATAGGGTTTGATGTAGCCTTTTGGTAACATCTATTAATACCATGCACTTCTCCAGCACCTTTTCTTTGGCAGCTTCAAAGAACTAGAAGGCTCAGACCAGGCCTGTGAGATCAGTGAGGGATTTATCCTTTGCAAGGTATAAGCATATGCTGAGAAAAGCACTGAACATGAAAGAACAGTGCAACATCACACAATGTTTTACAACAAGGTTTAAAAAGAGCACGTTATCCAGTCGAATCTAGTCTATTGGGAGAATGCTTCAACTCATTCTTTGTGCCTTCCCATGAAAGACAAGGGATTTGTATTCCACAAGGTAAATTAGTATAATGTCCTTGAATATCAGTTATTTCAGTGAAACAGTAGGAACAGACCAGACATCTTCCTCAGGTATAAATGATGGCTGAATTTTTCTCACAGTTGAAAGATACAGGTGCAATTGAGGAAAGAGTATGACCTGTAAGTGCTTTATTGCTGTTATTGATTCATGAGCCAGGAAGACCATATTTTGACTTTTAAATTCCACAGTGGGTCTACAGTGGCAGTGGTTAGAAAAATGATCATTTGCCTCATCTTTTGATCATGTCTGACATAACATCAATAAGACAAAGTAAGCAGGGCACCCTGCAGTGCTGTTCTTTCCTCTGCAGATTCATTTTTCAGAACACACATTTTAGAAATGCATTGTTTTCTCGTTCATACAGATCAGCCATAGCATCTCAGGCTGCAGATATTTTCTCAATAAATTCAGGAAACCAGAAAAACAGTCATGAAAATCTCTATATTCTTGTTTTTATTTAATTGTATTAACATTTAACTACTTATCTTAAAATTCAAAAAGAAATAACAATACTTCTACCTGAACAACTGTCCAACCTCTTGGGATAACAGACCAAAGGAGATAATTTCAACAGCTAACACTTGAAAACTGGAAAAAATTCAAAAGAACTGGAAACAAAACTCTTCCAGAAGAGAGAGAGGAACACTCAAACCCACAAATTTAATGCAAAATACTTTTATCACAGCATAATGCCACAGTTAAGCTGCTTTCTATCGGCACACTCACTCCATTGTGTGATTGCATTCAATATTTGTGACTTCTTAGTAGTGGTCTGGTCTGCAAACTTCTGTGAAACACACAAAGTTAATCTGGAAAATACATGACAACAATAACCCCAAATGAGGACAGATTAACAAGTATATTGGCCTGTGACACCTTTTTGATAAAATTTAGTGCTTTGAATTGTATCTACCTCTTTCTTGCCTTCATTAGATGACTTACCAGGACCTATTCCTTATTGGACTTGAGAGTAGTGCAACTAGTCAGCATGGATTTCAAAGAGGCAGGTCTTGACTGACCAACCTAATCTCCAATTTAATGATCTGGTGACTCGCCTGGTTGACGATAAAAAGGCCGTGGATGTTGTGTACTTGGACCTTAGCAAAGCCTTTGACATGGTTTCCCGTAATAAGCTTCAGGAGAAACTCACAGAACAAGGACTNCAGGAACTGGAGTTGTTCAGCCTGGAGAAGAGGAGGCTCAGAGGTGACCTCGTTGCTGTTTACAACTACCTGCGGGGAGGTTGCCACCAGGTGGGTGAGGATCTCTTCTCTCAGGCTGACAACACCAGAATGAGATGACATGGCCGTAAGCTATGCCAGGGGAGGTTTAGACTGAATGTTAGGAAGAGTTTTTTCACAGAGAGAGTGTTCACTCATTGGAATGGTCTGCCCAGGGACGTGGTGAAGTCGCCATCCCTGGAAATGTTTAAGAGTAGGCTGGATGAGGCACTTAGTGCCATGGTTTAGACAATGGGTTGGTGTTGGGTTACAGGTTGGACTTGATGATCTCCAAGGTCTCTTCCAACCTTGCTAATATGGTGATGCTGTGATACTCTGAACACTTACTTTGGAAGTCCTGCACTGAGTCAATCACAATTTTGACTCATCATCTGCAGCTGCTTTTATTACCTGAAGAAAAGGAAAATTTTCTTTGTGAACATACTGCACATGAAATAATGGTCTTTATTTCATAGCATGGAAAGAACAGTGTTTTGGCATATATTATTATTGTTATCAGCATTAACCCCCATAAGAGAACCAAAAGTACCACAAAAGAAAAATCGAAAGTAGTCTTCCATGTGGGATCACTTCATTCCTTTGAATCAACAAACAGAAAAAAACAGTTGTGGAAATTATTTAAAACACAAAGCCAACCTCCTGACAATTAAGTATTTTTCTTTTTTTATTTTAGTATAGAAACACTAAAGGATTGTGACCTGTAATAATGGACAAAATCGTCAAAGTTTTCATATGTATATTTTATTCATATGGGATTTTCTGATGAAAATAACTTGAGATTACTCTCAATAGCTTGGCAAGTGTTCTAAAACAGATCAAAATCTCCAAAGTCAAAAATGTCAGCTTTTCTAAATAACCTTAAGGAATACTATACTTCTATAGTCCTTAAACCAAATGTTGTCACCCAACATTAGGAAAAACACAAGTGAAATTACAGAACTCACCATAGGGCAAAATAACTGGCAATAGAGAGAGCATAGAGGTGTACCAAAGGTTGAAATGCTTAGCTGGATACGAAGAAAGTAGAAGGCTTGCCATGAAAATTATGAAGGACATGGTACATAGAGAAAATCACAGTTAAATTATATTGAAAATGAGTTTAGAATTAAAAAAAAAAAAAAGAGAGAGATACATCTGTATGCAATTTATATTGGGCAATGTGGGTTTTATTGCTGAAGAAGGTATTTGATATAAATACTTTGGCAGAAATTCTAAAGGGTTGGATAATTTTATGACCACTAATAACATTTGTCTTTATCTATGTTGCCGTTATGATAAGGATAATCAACTCTCATGCTATAGACCATAAAGTTATCACCAGTGGGACCAGAGAATATTTTTTCCTAGCTATTAGGTCCCCATTAGGATTTTTCTCATTCGTTTTTACTGGTCAGTTTAGTGAGATATCCTCTAACCCACACAGGTCAATTTTTGCTGCTTAAGAGAGATTTTATATAGGCTGTGCAGGCATGATGCTTTGTTAGGTGATTTTATCCTGCTAGACTGAAAACCCTCCTTTTGGAAGTGAGGGGGTTTCTTAAATTATAACAGAAAAAATGAATAGAGGTGTGTCACCAAAATTAATCTAGCAGAATAGCTAATATGTTGTCTGTATGCATTCATTTAATAGATTAAATGTGTCTCTGGGTCTGTATGAGGCTGGAGGGTCTATACATAGATGATATTGATCAGTTTATGTTCATCCATTAGAATCATCTTAATTGGGCAGGAGAAATTTGTCTTGAATCAATATCTTGCTGGCAATAAGAGTTTGATGGTGGAAAGATAATTCGAATTAACAAAAGCTTAAGGGACTATTTTGACAGCATGCTTGACAGCAGAACTTCAGAAACTGAAGAACTGAAAACTCAGAAGTACAGGAAGAGGTATTAAATACTTTACCACCCTTTCTGAAAGTCTCCTGCTTTATAATACATGACGTTTCACGTCAGGTCCTTTCTGAGTCAGTGTAATCTGTCGTTAGGAGAATTCTGACCTCAACATTCTTTGAGAATTAAGATAATTGTAAATATTTTTCAGACTTGTAGCTGAAAGTACTGTTTATTTTTGCAGATTTTTAATTTGAGATGGAAATACCTGATTTCCAAAAAATACAAATTTTGAAGTGCTAAGATCTAAAGCATAAATCAAGGTAAATTTACAAAAAAAAAGCTGCTTTACCATTCCCTTTTTAAAATGTGTTTATAATGGCAGAAGCTAAATTAAATTATTTTTTAAATTAAAAAAAAAAAAGCCTAACTATAGATATTCAGGTTTGCCTTCAACTGAAAGTAAATCATTCCTTTTTATACTGCACTGTATATTCCATATATAGCTGCAGCAATACAAACTCTCTGCATAGGTCTTACTTCTGACAATCCTGTATGCATATGTTGAAAGATTAAATTCAATTCCAGGTTCAGATAATAAGAGACCAGATGCAGCAGTCACTCTAGAGGACACTGAGACTGGTAAAAATTAGTAAAAAATGAATTCAGCAACCCAGTTAAAGTGCATGTATACTAATGCATGCAGCCTGGGTAATAAACAGGAAGAGCTGGAAGTTTTGGTGCATCAGGAGTGATACAATACAGCTGCCATCACAGAAACATGGTAGGACAATTCACATGACTAGAGTGCTACATTGGCAGGCTACACACTCTTCAGAAGAAATAAGAGAGGACAAAGAGGTGGGGGAGTGGCCCTGTTTATTAAAGCAACTCTTGATACCATGGAGCTTGATGTCAAGGACGATCAGGTTGAGAACCTACCGGTTAAGGTAAGAGAGATAGCGAATAAAACTGAAATTCTGGTAGGAGTATGTTATAGATGGCCTGACCAGGAGGAAGAGGTGGACATATTGCAACTAGACATAGCCTCAAAATTGGCTGCCCTAGTTCTTGCAGGAGACTTAAATCTGCCTGATATCTGCTGGGAACTTAACACAGCAGAGAGGAGGCAGTCCAGAAGGTTCCTAGAGATAGTTGATGATATATAAATAGTGGTTATAATCACTACAATTGTGATTTTAATAGGGTTTTTTTTCCACTTTAAGGCAGTTAAAATTACTGAAAGACGGTGTCCTAGTTTGAGTGGGTTTTTTTCCCTGGCAGTGAGGGCGGGGCTAACTAGCGGAGGTAACACCAGCCAGCTGCTGCCTGGGCCTCCGCCACAGCCAAGGTCAGAAGCAGATAGAGGTGCCTCTGTGATAACACACTTAAGAAAGGAGAAAAAATAAGTAGAAAACAGCAAAGAAAATCGCCGGAGCAGAGCCTGTGAGAAATTGAACAGCCATGAAGGCACCATGGCCAGGGCAGCCAGAGGAGGGGGAGGAAGTGTTCCAGGTGTCTCGCTGCTGCTTGTAGAAGGGACCATAGTGAAGCAGACTGTCTGCCTGCAAATCTATAGAATAGAGAAAGAGAGACCAGAGATGCAGAATCCACCTGCGACCATGCTGGAGATGGAGGATCATGCTGGGAAAGCTGCAGATATCTTCAAGCCCACACACACTTGGAGCAGAGCTCGGCAGAGATATTGAAACAGACATTGAGGCCTGAGGAAGAGTCCACACTTTGTGACAGAACTGTATTATGGTAGGATCTGATCTATATACTTTGGGATGGGCTCACAAATGAAGCAGTGCAGCCAGTGCTTAAAAGACTGTATCATGTGCTGTGACTCTTGGGCAATAGAGAATGGAAGACCTGTCACCCCTGGATCTGGACTCACTTGGGAAAGGGTCATTAAAGACTTTTTTTCTCTCGTGAGAAAGAGAGGACTTTATGAAAGGCAGATAGATGATTTCCTACCCTAAAACTGGTCAGAAAATACCAACTTGCCTGGCTTTTCCCCAACTCCTGTTCACCTTTTTTCCCCTCAAGGAAGAAAGGGAATGGGATACCTGTTGTAAGAACAAGAAGGGGAGGGGGAAGAAGGTTGCCTTTAATATGATGCTTCTCACATTAAGCTCTGATCTTGTTAGAAATAAATAAATCCTTTCTATTTCCCACTTGGAGCTTGTCTTGTTTTGCCTGTGATATACCTTTTTCAGTTTTTTTGTTCCTTTTTTTCTCCCTCCTCCTGTTTAAAAGGTGGGGAGGGAGAGAAAATGAAGTGAAGGAGAGATTGTGGGTGAATCTCTGGCATCCATCCAGGGTCAAACCACGAGAGAGGGCAAATGTTGAACTGCCAGAGGGTAGAAGGGTCTTTCAGAGGGACCTTGATAGGCTAGAGAAATGGGCTAATTCTATTAATCACAGAATCACAGAATCACAGAATCAGTAAGGTTGGAAAAGACCTTAGAGATCATCACGTCCAACCTATCACCTATTACCTAATCTAATCTAGTCAAACCTGTTACCTAACCTAACCTATCCTGTTGCCATTCTACCACNACCAGTGCCGAGTACAGACGGAGAATAACTTCTCGAGTCCTACTGACAACACTATTCCTGATGCAGGCCAGGATACCATTAGCTTTTCTGGCCACCTGGGAACACTATGAGATTTAACAAGTCCAAGTGCCGGGTTCTTCACTTTAGACACAATAATCCCATGCACAGATATTGGCTGGGGAATGAGTGGCTAGAGACTGGTGAAATGGAGAAGGACTTGGGAGTAATGGTTGACAGAAAACTTAGTATGAGCCAACAATGTGCCCAGGAGGGTAATACGTCAATGTCATCTTTTTATCAACTAAAATGATTATTAGTCCACAAACAGCCCTGCAAGAGGCATTCCTTGTTAGACACAAGGGCTTTGAATAAAGATTTACTTATGGAAAATAACAAAAGCTAACACAAATCCAGGGTTAATTGAAGCATATAATTAAGCTTCAGGTGGGTGTGGATCTTTTCTCTCAGGCTGACGACACCAGAACGAGAGGACATGGCCTTAAGCTACGCCAGGGGAGGTTTACACTGAATGTAAGGAAGAGGTTTTTCACAGAGAGAGTGATCGCTTATTGGAATGGTCTGCCCAGGGAGGTGGTGGAGTCGCCTTTCCTGGACGTGTTTAAGAGAAGAGTCCATGAGGAGCTTAGTGACATGGTCTAGCTGGTGGGGTGTTGGACTAGATGATCCTGGAGGTCCCTTCCGGCTCGGAGTGGCCTGTGAGTCTGTGAGCCTGTGAGGGAACTAGGTTTATGTCCACAGCTCTGGAGTGTGGGTTCGGTCCCTGTATGGGCATTTGTTTTAATAAAATACAATATTGGCTTTGCTCTTTAAAGTAGATTAAGTTGTTGACATTACAGCAGTACAATAAACAAACAATAAGCTTTTTACTAGCAGAACAAAAAATTAAAGCTGGTTAAGACAAGCCAAATAAAATAAGTTTATTCAGGACTGTGTAAATCTTCAATAAGAATTCTTAATCGCTCGCCTCCAAAAAGCAAGATTATTTGATCTGCAACAAAACTGGGGCTATGTCAGCAAGTTGGATGCAAATCAAACAACATTCTGACATCTCAAAAATTCTTAAAGTATGTGTCTGGAATAGAGATGAAGACCAAAAATTCAGTGAGGCCTTCTTAGGGTAGTCGAAAAATAAAGAAAAGCTCATTTTTACACTGAGATATCTTTCTGAAACAAGATTCTCACATCAACATATTGTATCACAGATAAAACATTATCCCTGGTTTTCTAGCCTTGTTTTTAGTGTATGTTATTACAAAGACTTTTCTTTGTTTGGTGCATACATTTTATACACACTAAAAGCTATACAAAGCTAAGCTGTTAATTTTGAGGCTTAATCATATTATATCATATTATACTGCCTTTCACTAAAAACCCACATGGTTTCTGAAAAGGTTTATTCTAATTTAAGGCTTGCAAGGCACAATAGCATACTTTGACTCATGTATTTTATACACAAAAACTTATTGTTATGCTTCTGATCAATAAAGATGCTCACTCTGACGTGGAGTAAATTTATCAGCTATTAAGAGTTTATTATCTGTTTACTTAAAACACAGTCTACTCCTCAAAAAAATGCCTTTTTCATATCTTTTCATACCATATAAATAAGGTCTAAAAGCAAAATAAAAATAGCTATAAAATAAGTAATAATATACTTATTACTCCAAAACTATAATGTAGAATTCAGATGTAGTAAGAAATTCTTCACATTTACTTGATTTATCTGATGAACATTGTTCATAATTAATGACAAAAGCTGAGAAATTTATCTGTTTGGAAAATGGTCAACTCTGGTTTTTACCATGTAAGGATTTATTTTAAAAGTACCAAGCTTAAACACTTGCTTAAAGATTTCTTTATTTTAGAATGCATTTCAACATTTTCTCATGGCTTACTGATTAAAAAAAAATGCTCTAGAAGGTGGGAAAATCTTGAAGATTGTGCTGCCATAATCTTCCTCTTACTACCACTCCTGTTATTCTGAATGGGATACAAACAAAAGATAAATGGAGAAGATCAAAGCTTCCTAGACTCCTCTTTCTTATTGAATCCTTTCCGTGTTGCTATGGCAGAGCTGAAAATACAGTAGAAGTTTGGCCAACTGATCTCTTGACTATAATATACAGAAGATATTCACCAAATCTTAGATAAAGAACATAAGCATAAGGCATAGGATAAGGCGTGGTGATAGCATGAAAGAAGAAACATTGCTAAAAGAAGATCGTATCAGGTTAGCCTGATAGATTATTTTCCTTTTCTAAAGAAAAAAAAGAGTACCTCTGAAGATTTGGACTTCGATGAATGCTTTGATTCAGTACAGCAGGAAAAATTATATTAGCTAGAGAAGATATAAATTGTAAAGACACTAGAGAACAGATCAAAGTCCAAATAAGAATTAGTTGTGTAAAGGGCAATTAGTTGTCCATGAGAGAGGAACTGTTCATCTGGAGGAAAATTACCAGTAGAGTTTACCACAGTTTAGACATGAGTCCTCCTTAAAAATACCATTATTCTGCAAAATACAAAGTATGGGTGGGATACATCTTTATCGATGACATGGACGAGGGAATTCAATCCATCATCAGCAAGTTTGCAGATGATACTAAGCTGGGGGCAAATGTTGAAATGCCGGAGGGTAGGAAGGCCCTCCAGAGGGACCTTGACAGGCTGGAGAGATGGGCAGGCTCCAACAGTATGAGGTTTAACAAGACTAAGTGCCGGGTTCTTCACTTCGGCCATAACAACCCCATGCACCGCTATCGGCTGGGGGAGGAGTGGCTTGAGGCTAGTGAAGTGGAGAGAGACTTAGGTGTACTGATTGATAGGAAACTCAATATGAGCCAGCAGTGTGCCCAGGTGGCTAAGAAGGCCAATGGCATCCTGGCCTGCATCAGGAACAGTGTGGTCAGTCGGTCCAGGGAGGTTGTCCTTCCCCTNGGGTCCCTTCCAACTCATAATATTCTGTGATTCTGTGTTTCTGTGATACTAGCTCCGAGTTGGAAGACATCCTCCATTCAGAAAAAAAGCTTAACATCTCATATGAAGGAAACCTGAATTCTTCAAAGAAGTGGACTAATCAGAACTTTTGCTGTGAGAAGAAGGTCCTCATACAAGGCAAATATCATAGTAGGGACAGTGAATTGCTGATGTGATATTACCACACAAACAGTGAGAGCACATCCAAGGGTGGATCACCTGGAGAAGTGCCTCTAGAGAAAGTAGGTTTATACCATTGTAAAAGTGCTTGCTGAGAGCTCATCTAGAATCCAAGAAAATACACTTATTGTTGATCATGTGGGATTAGGAATAATAAATTAATTAAAAATAGAGAGACCTCCTTCTCAAGACAGAGGATTAAAGAACCTCATTTTTTTCACCTTAGAAGACAAAAACATCTAGTCAAGGATGCACATATCAGTGAAAGAAAAGAATCATCAGTTCATGAGACAGCAGATGTAAACAGAACATGAATACACCTATGCCTAAAAAACCAGAATGATGCTAAGCATTGTGTTCTGGAAGAGTCTTTTGGCAGAGCAATGGGGACACAGAACTTCACTAAGGCAAGCAAGGCTCCTTACCAGAGATAGTAGTGTGTCTGCTCACCACATCTCGGTGATGTTGCTGATGATTCAGGAGAGCTCTTTCTATGTTCTTAGCTATAAAAAAAAGTTAAGTAAAGACACAGCCATCAAGGAATTCCAGTGGTAGGAGGTAAATCAAAAGGCGCTAACATATTCACACAGCAAAACAGACAATCAAGCGTTTTCTTAGTGTACTCTTGGGCATAAGGTAGAAAAGTTGAGCACATACAGGGGGCAATGGAACCCAGATTTGTTTATTATATTCCTGTATTTCATCTTCTGCTCTAAGTAAAATTTTAAGATTACATATAGGCTTCTCTGGGACCAATCAATGCTTTTTTGACCTTTAAGACTGTAAGATCTCTATCTGCAGAGATATCATTTCAATCTAACTCAATATGCAGTCTCACATTTTAGGTTCTGGCTTGATACGGCTTAGGTTAGAGTTTGGGTACTGATTCAAAAGACAGAAGAATCAGTAGAAATTTTCTTACGAAAACTGAAAAGAGAATGAAACAAATTATCTGAAAGACTTTGGTGAAATAAATTACCCAAAGAAATAAATTAAGAGAAGCTGGATTGTTTATACATCGTCCCATCCTTTGGAAAATATTTTTAAAGATTAAGTAGATACTACATAAAAAAAAGTTAGAGAACGTATTTAAAGGGAAAGAAAGTATAGGACATCCTACTGTGAGTGAAATATGGTTTCATCATTCAGTACTGCTGTTTTCTTAAAATATTTTTGGGTCTGATCTGGAGACTGGTGTCAATATGCAAGTCAAAATATGTAGGCTTTTCAAATATGTGTTAGACACTGCTTTGGGTTGATTTCTTTTTACATCCAGCTGTGTTTTCATTTGGGAGCAGTGTTTGAAATCAAGGGTCATCTCTGCAGGCAACTGTACTGGGAAAATTAACTGGCAGAGTAAATGGAAAGTGTTTGGGTGAAATACCAGTCACAGCTGAACAGAAATACTTTAGACTGGTTACAACAGTGGGGAAGAGTGTTATAATATAAAAATATTTCTTAACAGAATAAGTGACAAAGGTACTCTTTTCCTTAGGACGTAATGAATGATAATTTCATATGTTTCCCTCACTCTCTCATTAAAAAAAAAAATAATCCAGATACATTAAGTTGAGGAGAATTACTCTAAATATATTTCCTTCCCCTTAAGTCCTTAGTGCTCGAAAGACTCATCAGCTTGACTTTTCTAGGATTTAATGAATGCTAGGAATTTAGACAATTACTTGGACTGTAAAAAGTAGATTTTTTTCAGATATGAATAATAAAAGCTTTAGAAACTAACTGAGTTTAAAAAACAAGGGGGAACTTCTGCCATATCTTGTTTGTGACTTCTGACAACCAGTCCTTCCTTCCTTCCTTCCTTCCTTNCCTCCAGCATATGTAGAGTGTAACTGCAAAGAATTGATTCCATACCCTCCCTGTGCCCATCAGGACCTCTGAGCCAGGACAACTCTTGGTGGTAATTCAGTCCAGCCCTAGGTCATCAGCAAACAACCACTGCAGGGGCAAGAGGAAAACAGAGACAAATTGCTTCTGTGTTCAGCTGCTTTCTGGAACTGGTTTCCCTGGGATGCAGCCTCCTGTGCCACCAGTGCCGACAGGCATACCCTACTAAACAGATGGCTGAATTTGCAATCTGCTAAAAATTGTCTGCTTGCAGGTGTCTTGTGTGAAGAAGGGAGTTACAGTGGCTTTGATTTCTATGTATTGCAACGAATATGAAAGTTTGTTTCTTATGTCATGCTTATATAAAAAAGTCCCACTTTGACATTTCCTTCTTAGTAGTAAGGCAACGACAAAACAGAGGGCATTTGTCTTCACACATCTGGTGTGTCATTGATACAGCAAGTCACACCCAAAACCTGTTTATTTTCAATGCTCACTTCCTGAAGAGACTGCAATTGAGCTTTTTTTAAAATGTATGAAATCATACTGAAATGAAGTGAGGGAGAATCTGGTGTGTGTAAGTCAGCCATTGAAGAAGACTGAGGCAATGAGATCCGCATTTCTAGTTCTCTTTATTGTTGGGTATGAGTAAATACAATTAGAATTATTTATAAATATACATTGCTTTTTGTGCAAACCATATATATTGAGGATGGGATGTATCTGAGAGTCACCCTGACATCCTCTTAACTTCAAAGTGAGTAATAGGCTTGTTAGGGTGCAGTGCCTTGGCCCCTCTCCAAACATACACATCAGGATATGGAAAATTGTTTTACAGAATTGTCTTTCCCCCCATTGATTAAAATTACTTTAGATGGTAAGTGGAGATGTAGAGCCTTACACTCTAAATAGTTACATTTGCTCATATGAATCTCATTTCCTTTGACAATTAAGTTTTTGCTATATCAAATGTTTGCATAATGCCAGTTTATATATATTTTTAAAAAGGATGCTCTGATCTGTCTTAAACCTTAAAGTTGTTAATTGAAACACAAAAATTCTACTTGAGAAATAAACAGCTTTAGAATTAAGATAGCTCTCTGACTTCAGCAGTAATGAGGTCCAGGTATTTCAGGAAATAAGCAAATCAAGAACCTAAGAACTGTAGAAGATGAACAAAGAATTTTCTAATCACAATTTGATTTAATTTTACATTGAAATTTAGGCTTCTCGCAGGTCTAGAAGCCTTTTATTTAGTTCTAAAAAATCTTATAGTATATGTAAATATTTGTTCTTGCCCCATAAATTTTAATTTCATCTTGTACTTCTGGTAAACATAAAGCTTATGTAATAGCCCATTACTGCCACTGTTTGGGTATTTGACATGGAAATGAACATTTAAAACCCACATCCACTATACTGGCTACTGGCAGCATATATAGATTTATGGAAACAATACCAATAACAATTGTCACTGTATCAGTTTTTGATGAGGCTTAAAATGAAGATGTTAAGCAAGTAGATTCCAC
The DNA here is from genome assembly GCA_013390025.1 of Pitta sordida. Classification (NCBI taxonomy): domain Eukaryota; kingdom Metazoa; phylum Chordata; class Aves; order Passeriformes; family Pittidae; genus Pitta; species Pitta sordida. The sequence goes on from WEKX01002346.1 coordinate 28,328, forward strand.
CACTGAAAAGCATTTATACAAGTTCTTAAGGCAGTGATTTTCAGCCTTTGTTATTTGTAGTGTTTTCAGAAATACGTCCTCTGTGACAAATACTAAATAACATTTATGAGCTCACATTTCTTTGCTGTTCTCTGAAGTGTTTTTAGAAGTCACAGGTTTCCAGATGTGTCAGGTGCCACAAGTTTTAACAAATTGTCTGGATTGAGGCAACTCTCTTTACCTATGCACATGTTATGTGTTAAGTTGGGCAGCTCTTCTACTGCAAAGCATTCAGAGCATTTGGAATATGTGTGTACAGTGTCAGACACAATAAAGCACTACTATTTTGTTTATATAGGAATTTCTGCAAATCTATGTAAATTCTTCTGTATAATATTATACAATAGAAAAGTATCATCTCTGATTCATGTATTTAATATTTTTCTTCATGTCAACATTTTAAAAGCAGTCTAAACCACCAATGCAGCATTGCCAATGAAGACATTACATTTAAATGTATTTTGTATTTTTTTTTAATCTGATGTGACTGACGTCTATTGTCTTGAGGGTTCATTACATGTGAATTGAATTGCATTTATTGATTGTCAAGAAAGGATTTAGAGGTTTAAATTTAATTCTATTCATCTTAATCAACACTGCTTCCTAAATACTCAGTTCACACTACTGCAATACATAAACAAAATCACATGTCTTCAATGGATCTTTACTTTTATGGCTATAGAATCACAGAATATTCTGAGTTGGAAGGCACCCACAAGGATCCTTGAGTCCAACTCCCAAGCTAATGTCCATACAGGGATTGAACCCACAACCCGGCAGCTGTGGACACAACCATATTCCCTGTCCCCTTGTTCCATTATCTAGACCATGTCACTGGGTTTCTTATCCAGTCTTTTCTTAAACATCTCCAGGGATGGTGAGTCCACCACCTGCCTGGACAGACCGCTCCAGTGAGAGATCACACACACAGAATCACACACAGAATATTATGAGTTGGAAGGGACCCACAAGGATCATCTAGTCCAACTCACCATCTAACACCCGTAAAGAGACCGAGAGTACATCGCAGAGCATAACACCAACCTAGATCCCTCACAGTCTAGCAGGCCACTCCGAGCCGGAAGGGGCCCAACGTCATCCAGCCCTACACCTCCCGGCTAGACCATGTCACTAAGCTCCTCGTCCAGTCTTCTCTTAAACACCTCCAGGGATGGTGACTCCACCACTCTCTCTGTGAAAAAGCTCTTCTTAACATCCAGTCTAAACTTCCAGTGGCGTAGCTTAAGGCCATGACTTCTTGTTCTGGTGCTGAATACTGGAAAACTCAATAGTTTGGTGCCTACGCCAAAATAGTGTAATTTTTTATTCTTCATGCTCTCAGCTGAGCGTCTGTGTATGGAGGGAAGCATACAACAGAAATGTATCTGAAAAGTTATTCATTTTGTTCTAAACATAAACAAGTGAAGGATTTTGAAAGTGCTCAGTGTTGGCCTAATACATGTTCAGTTCTGCAGAAATGAATGGTAAAGCTCCTGCTGACTCCAACAATGCATGGTTTTAAAAACACCACCATTGGCTTTCTTTGTTATAAAACAGAGTTACAGCCAATTCACTGTGCATATGGTCTTCCAAGTCCATGGCTTTTTCAGGATCGTTTTTACATTACAAAAGCCAAAAACATGGCTATGTCCCAAAGAATTTTGCTTTCTATATTTAGAGTTGTTCATGTTGTTATTTTTAAATGCTTCATGATATGACTGCACAGCTCAGGTCTTGGCCTCCTTGTTTTCCAGAAGTTTCTGTGTTGTTGCAATTATATGTCTCTAGCAGGCAGTCTTATTAAGCCGTTTCTCTGTTTCTATTCCGCTGCTCCTGCCAAGGTGCCTCACATACACATTTTCCATGCTGTAAAGTATCTAATTGCCCAGAATCACAGTCACAGAATATGCTGAGTTGGAAGGGACCCATAAGTATTACCGAGTTCAACTCCTGGCCCTGCACAGGACCATTCCCAAGAGTCACACCATGTGCTTTAGAGTATTCACCTACTTAGCCAAAATTTAAAGATAAAGAAACAAAATTTCATAGTTTTTGTCCTCAGAGACATTACACTTAATGTACCAGAGCACACCATTTTCCATTCAGAGCACCAATGTCAGAATACTTGTGGATAGCTGTTATACGGGTGAAAACCTGTGATTTCATTCATTATTGTATTTATATCTATGCATGTTTAGTTTTAGCTGCTAATGTTTGCCTGTGCATGTGGTATCTGGGCAATAAAAAGTAAAATCACTGTATTGCCCATGATATAACTCACATCAGTTATGCATAGGTCTTCTAATTATTGAGCAGCTTCTAGATTTATATTAAATTAAATGAAAAGTAATCAATGGTTTATATTTTGTCTCATTTCATTATGTTTAAAGAATAGAACCATTGATAGAAATAAAGAGAAAATAAATTTTCTTCCACCCTGGATATGTAAACATATATCCTCTCCTGACAGAGAAGCACCAGACATTTAGTACCACAAGACTGGAAATTGGCTAATGTGACACCAATCCACAAGAAGGGCAGGAAAGATGATCCAAGTAATTACAGACATGTCAGCCTGACCTCAGTCCCGGGCAAAGTCATGGAACAAATACTCCTGTGTGCTATTACGTAGGAACTGCAAAATGACCACGACATTAAACCTAGTCAACATGGATTTTGGAGAGACAGGTCTTGCCTGACCAACCTAATCTCCTTTTATGATCTGGTAACTCATCTGGTTGATGATAAAAAGGCTGTGTACTTTGGATGTTGTGTACTTTGACCTTAGCAAAACCTTTGACACAGTTTCCCATAATAAGTTTCAGGAGAAACTCTTAGAGCATGGACTGGATGGAAACATTCTGTGCTTGGTTAGGAACTGGTTAGATGGAGGAGCTCAGAGGGTGCTGGCGAATGGTGCCACATCCAGCTGGCAGCCAGTCACTAGTGGAGTCCCACAGCGGTCAGTGTTAGGCCCAGCACTGTTCAACATCTTTATTGATGATATGGATGAGGGAATTGAATCCATCATCAGCAAGTTTGCAGCTGATACCAAGCTGGGGGCAAATGTTGATCTTCCAGAGGGTAGGAGGGCCCTCCAGAGGGACCTTGACAGGCTAGAGAAATGGGCAGACTCCAACAGTATGAGATTTAACAAGTCTAAGTGCAGGGTTCTTCACAACCCCATGCATCACTATCGACTGGGGAACGAGTGGCTGGGGAGTGGTGATTGAAAGGAAACTCAATATGAGCCAGCAGTGTGCCCAGGTGGCTAAGAAGGCCAATGGCATCCTGGTTTGTATTAGGAACAGTGTGGTCAGTCGGAGTAGGGAAGTTTCCTTCCCCTGTCCTCGGCGCTAGTCAGAGCACATCTTGAGTACTGTGTCCAGTTCTGGTCTGCCCAGTTTAAGAAGGATGTTGAGCTGCTTGAGAGGGTCCAGAGAAGGGTGACAAGGATGGTGAAAGGACTGGAGGACAAGCCCTATGGGGAGTGGCTATGGGAACTGAGGTTGTTCAGCAGCCTGGAGAAGAGGAGGCTCAGAGATGACCCCATTGCTGTTTGCAACTACCTGCAGGGAGGTTGCCACCAGATGGGTGAGGATCTCTTCTCTCAGGCTGACGACACCAGAATGAGAGGACATGGCCTTAACCCACGCCTGGGGAAGTTTAGGCTGGATGTTCGGAGGAGGTTTTTCACAGAGAGAGTGATCTCTCATTGGAATGGTCTGCCCAGGGAGGTGGTGGAGTCGCCATCCCTGGAGGTGTTTAAGAGAAGACTTGATGAGGAGCTCAGTGACATGGTCTAGTTGGTGGGGAGTTGGACTAGATGATCCTATGGGTCCCTTCCAACTCGGAATAGCCTATGAGCCTATGAGCCTATGAGTGTCATAGGGCTAGATATTTCTGATAAACAAACCTAACTTGCACCTAAATACAAAGATTGAATATGAGGAGAATTGTGGCTTTAGACTTTATTTACAGATATAGAGTGCTATGCTGGGGACGATTCTATCAAAAACTTTAATTATAGATATTTCAAATAATCTTCCTGTAGAAATCCAGCCTATTGACTATGAGGAGACCAAACATGCTGAGACCAGTGAACCCCCACCACTTCACTGTTTTGCTCTTTGCAAATTCAATTCTTCACTGTTTTTTCTTTTCCACGAAAATTCCCCTCCCCATTGCGCCACACACCTCAGGCCCGAAAGGCGGCGGGGTGTTCTTGTCACCTCACTGCACCGTTTGACCGGTGAGGAGAGCAATGACCCTGCTCTTGTGGGAACTCCAGTGCTGCCCAACATCATGGCCAATGGGAGAATTGGCAAAAAAAGCAGAATGTATTTACACTTAGATGGTGTGGTGGCTTGTACCATGCTTGGCACTCCAAGAGGAGCTTGTTGCAGGTTTGCGGTGACTCTCCCACCTCCACTCATGAGCATACGGCATCTGTCGACACTGTCCATCCCCTGTCTTGTGGCAGCGAGGTGGCCTGTAGCCATTCCTTGTGGCAGCAGGTGGAGGGGAAGGGCAGCAGGGTTTGGATAGATGGGCTGAATCCAATGGCATGGGGTTCAACCAGTCTAAGTCTTGGGTCCTACATTTCGGTTACAATAACCCCATGCAGAACTATAGGCTGGGGTTGGATTGGCTGCAGGATGATCAGGTGGAAAGGGATCTGGGAGTACTGGTTGATAGAAAACTTAACATGAGGCAGCAGTGTGCCCAGGTGGCCAGAAAAGCTAATGGTATCCTGGCCTGCATCAGGAACAGTGTTGTCAGTAGGACTCAGGAAGTTATTCTCCCTCTGTACTCGGCATTGGTTAGACCTCACCTTGAGTACTGTGTTCAGTTCTGGGCTCCTCAGTTTAAGAGGGATGNGGCGTACATTCAACCCGCCCAACTCCTTCCCTTTAGACTTTGGGCTTTTGCAAGCAGAGGTGGTGTCCCAGCTTGCAGGGTCTCATGGGGGGAAAATGCATGGCTGAGGGTGAGAAAGTTTGTGCACTCTTGCAGTGGCAGCCCAATGGCGGTCTCAGGGGCTGCAGAGGTCCCTCTGCCCCACCTCTACGGTAACAGCAGTGCTGTTACGATAGTGATGGGCTGTGCTCTGACCAGTGCTCTGGCCAGCGCTCTGACCAGCACCTTTACAATAGCGACAGGCTTCACCCATGTTCAAACACAGATCATTAGCTTGCGACACGCTGAGCGTATTCTCTGCTAGTGCGTTCACGGCAGCGCCATTACCATGGTGCCAGGCTGTGCTCCAGCCAGTGCTTCAACCAGCTCCAGACATGCCAGGGAACACTGGCACAAAGCTTGGCCCCCTTGGCTCTGCAGTGGGGGCAGTCACTTCCGTGCTCCCCTCCAGCAACCCTAGGTGCGCATGTGCAGGCACTGAGCTGTGAGCAGTAGACGGCTAGAGAAGCAGCCATAGTTATGGTAATGCTTGTGACCTGCTGGCACTACGCTGACACTGCAACCAGCTCTTTCTGGGTTATGCATGCCTGGCAGCTCCACGGCACCCTACTTGGCTCTGCTCAGGGAGTTGTGGCTGCCTCTGGGGCTCCTGGGGCTCTCAGCAGCACCTTCTTCAGGGAGGGTTCTGGCCATGGTATGGTCTTGCAAAGGGTGAATAGATGGATTCCCTACCCCAGCCACTGCCACCTCCACTTCCCTCGTTACCTGAGTTATCCCAGGCCAGGAGCAGCAAGGCCAGGGCTAGAAAGTTTGTGCACTTCAGCAGTGGCGGCAGCTCTGGGCCAGTTCTGGCCCCTCCATGTCCTTTCACTGGATTTCACTTCATTGTATTTGAACTAGTAGGCTGCTGACTTGCAACACATAGCCAATCCTTTGCTTTTGGATGGCCTACTCATTAATTCATTAATTCACCCAAGTGGAATAATCATGGAGGCAAAATAAACTGTGTCATCTGGTCAAAAGTTCTGATAATTTTTAAAATACCATCAGCCCTCGAATAGCACGGTACCACGGGTCTTGCCCCACCCACCATGCAGCCCTCCATCAGTGTAGAGTGGCAGCTTGTTAATAAGCAAATTTGCCCTGCATCCTCTCACTGACACCCAGAGCTCTGTCACTGTTTTGGCACTGCCTTGGTGTGTTTGTGTTGGCACTTCCCAGTGCCTCCGGCCACCTCACACCAGGAAAAAACCCTTTTCCACTGAGCCAAGGATATAGGTGCAGGGAGCTGCCCAAACCACTGTCCTGGTGTCTCTCTGGGTGGATAGACCCGATCTTTCCATACTCGGGGTGGATGTCTACCCCAAGTAAATCCTGGACACCACATCTAACCTGAGAGTGTGTAAATCTTTCATAACTCCACACAGCCTCTTCACTCCGAGCGGAGTGGGGCAGGCACAGCACCAGGGGTACCTGCCATAGCCTTCTCGCTTGGAACGGAGCGGAGAGGAGCAGGGGGGGCTCGGCGCAGGCATGGCACTGGTGGAACTGCTGCAGCTGCCTCTTTCCGAGCCGAGTGGAGCAGAGTGGGGTGGGCACTGCTTGAGCAAAGATGCAGCTGACAGCTAGCTTGGAGTGAAGTGGGGCAGGCATGGTGGAGGCAGAGGAGTGCACCCGGGGTCCATGCGGCATGACGTGGGGTTTGATTTGAATATTCATGACTGTCTAATCTGAATATTCATGACTGTCAGTTTGCATAGGCACAGTCGTGAAACAGGCCTCCTTAATAGCTGAAAAATCACGCCGCATAGAGACGAAGCTGCTATCTGGGAGGCGTGAAGTGGAGAGGGCTTACTGTATCCATAGTCTGAGATTTTCCTAAAATTGCCCTGAGGAAGCACACTGATGTGTCTCAGGTTGCCAAAGCCCTAAAGCAGGTGGCAACAAGTATTTATGGTCCATTGTGAGCAGTTCTGAAAAATATAGGTGTGATGGCATTGTATTAGGTTTGCTGCAGAGATTTTTTGCAGAATTCTCTCATGTTCTCAGTGTATTCCTCTGTTTGGTAACCAAACATTCTGTGATGCTAGCACTAGAATGAGCAATGAACTCAGGCTCAGTAAATCATGGGAAATTAAACTGTGGCTACCTTTACAATGATTCATTTATCTCATTGACTTCCCATAAAAACCTTAGGGGAGGAGTTGGATTTTCAGATATTATTGCTCAATTTCTCCCCATCCCATCTGCTAATACAAAAGGGAGGAAAGAATCAGGAGTAATCTCAGATGGGACAAGCACTTTTTAAACCCCCAGGTCTTTCCAACCTTGCCTAATTCAGTACCTAAGCAGAAGGTGCTGTTTATCTGGTCATTTCAAACAGATTTTAATATGTTGATACCAACACGTGGTTCTGCTCATCCCACATCAGGACAGAATTAATGCACTACTACTAGGAAAAAAATAAAAGAGGAATGTTTAAGTTATAGTCTTTATGAGAACAGAATTGTGAGGTCAAGTAGGGAATGGATACTGTTTGGTTCCCTATGTACAAAAAGAAGATCATCCACAGAAGTTGTGAAACAACAGGTTTAAACCAAATGTGATTTTTTTCCCTTCATAAAGTGCAATTAAAATGTCAAAGTCAGGGGATATTGTGAAAGCCAAAATAAAATAGATAAATAAATTGATTCACAATTTTTCCTAACAAATTTTCAGGCATGGAGTTTTTAAAAAACAAATTATGAGTCCTTATCAGGACTTGTAGGATTTATTGAGACAGAATCATCTTCTATCAACTATGTTTTCATATTTTTTCTGTTACATCCATAGTGAGACAATCTTAATAGATCTATTATCAGAAAAAAAGATACGAGTTAGATGAATCTTTGTTTTGGCCCAATATGACTCATTTGAATGGTTAGAACACGTGACGCTTTTGCTACTTCTGCTTACACAAAAAAAGTGCCTTTCTTAAAATCCTATAGCAGCTCAGATGCAGATGAAGAAAAGCAGCAGATTTGTTTTAAAACTGCTTTGAATACACATTTGAGGTAGAAGTGCAAGTCCTTTCTCATAAACAAGCATAATTGTCAGTGACATAGATCAATGCCTGCATTATTTAAAATGTGCTCTTCCTCTCTGCAGGCGTCAGCCTTGAATTTAGCCTCAAAAATTCTTCTCTTCTAGAATTCCTATGTACTCTTCTCTTTGAAGATTTTCAGGCTAACAAAAATCTCTGCAAATTTGTTTTGATTTTCTCCCAGGCTGCCATAAATTGGAGAAAATATGAGAAGATATTTTGCAATAAAAACACAAGGCTTAAGCAGGGCTAGCTTTTAGATACCTTGTTTTGTACTTTTTTCAGAAAGACTGACTTTACATATATACTATATGACACACGCACTGAAAAATGTGCAACAGCAGCCTGGTGTTGTCCTTTGAGCTGAATAGGAATATGATCATACTTGAAAGCTCTTTATTCGATCCCAGAAAAGACAGTGTCAGGTACCAAAAAATCATCCAGATTCCACCATGTTGTGTCCATGCAAGTCAGGAAAAAAACCTCAATTTCTGTTACTTTTTAAGTATTTGAACTTGTAATTTTTTATAATTATACAGCCTGGGAGTTGATTTCTTCTCCCGGTATTTGTGATCCTAATTAAGCCTCACATTTATTATTAACACTGTAACCTATTTTGTATGCGGGAACAACCCCTGGAGACGTTTTTCTGTTGTGCTGTGACACCCGAGGCCTTGCATCTCCCTAATTACTGAGGCCTGCCTCTGTTCCATTAAGATACTGTCCTGCTTAATCCTCTCTTGCTTTTACAGTCTGGGAACAGTTTCTTTTCCTAGTATTTGAAGTTCAAATTAAGTCTCATGTTTATTACTAAGTTCATCGTTTCATAAGAGTAATATAAGCCCTCGGAGAGACATCAGAGAGTGCTGTGCCACTTAGGGAATCCCGCTGTATGGAGTGGGTCAGGTCAGCAGCAGCAGCACCAGCAGAATTAACTTTATAGAGAACAAACAAACAGACAAAACCTTTCATACCTTCAAATTATATCCGAAGGTCACAACAAAAGCCTGAAGCTTAAAGCGGTGCTTTCAATTTTGATAAGGGTACAAAGAAACTAAGAAGGTCTGAGCATAAGCTATCCATAAAGCAAGTAATCACGGCTTTGTGGTCTGGGTACAAAAAAAAGGGGACAGGGCAGTAGAGTGAACGGCTATGACTATAAAACACAAGAGAAATCTTTTTATCCTGTTCTGCTCTGTTCAGCAAAGTATCACTTTTTCTTGCCAACTTGTGCAAAGCCATCAAGATTGCAAGGTTTACAAACTAGGACCTGACAGCCAGATCTTTACACATACCCTGGTCTCATGTCTCTCTCCCTTACAAGTTTTAACCATGACTAATGTAACAGACTTAAAAACAGCAATACTGTGTAGGGGTGAACATGAACTTGCATTGGCAGCTCAATGCTATTTTATAGTTCTGCCATGGGCACGCTTTCTGTCATACATAGAATTATATGAATGGTTTCTTATCCAAAATTTGCTAGATGCTTTTCTTTCTAATGCCTTTTCCCTGATGTTTTATCACATTCTAATCAACTTCACTCTGCTGCTGACTGTGTCTGTCTCTAATATACATTCGACTCTGTATCTGCTCACAGCTCAAAGACATCAGCTTAAATGTAATAATGAGATGTGATGGCAGAAATAGCACATTTTCTGTGAGGAGTCTTCTCCCTGAAGTTATCAAGGTTACAGCTTTTTTTTAACTCACAAAAATATCTCCCTCAGAGCTATGAACTCCTGCTTGCTTTGCGGATCTGGATTCACTTATCTTTAATGAAACTGGAACAAATGGGAAAAATTTTCTTCAGCTATCTAAATAAGTCCATCAGTCTTAAAAGGTTGCAGCCATCTGCAGTCTGGATTGGTAGAGATTCAGACAAATTTTTGATGGCACCAAAACTTAATTACTTCAATTTTCAGCGAAGATAAAGGAAAGATAATGGTCTTGAATACAGAGAACAAAGCCAGGATAGCCAGTGATGTTAGGGAAATAATAAATAGCTAGGAAGAAATAACACTTAGAAAATGCAATAGTATCACATCTTGAAGGACCAGACAGTTCATATCTAGCCCAGCATTACAAGTCTAGTTAATTACAGAGCTTTTTAATTACATTTATGAAGTCTGAGAAACAATTTTATTAATGGAACAAAGCAGGTATAGCTCATACAGCATGTGGATGAACCCTGAACTGACGAACTAAGGGCTGAGAGCTTCTTAAATAACAGCAAACAAAAAGGAGATATGATAAGAGGAAGAAAAAGTGATAAATGAGGAAAATGGGACAGTTTAGCAAACATAGTCTGTACCAGACTCTTCTTGATAAGTTAATTGATTTTATAAACAAAAGATCTGATCTACCTGGAGTTCAATAAATCATTTAATATAGTCCCACATGGGACATTATTAGTTAGTATATAAAATGGGAATTAGTATAAAAACTAGAAGGTGGGGAATAGCTAGAATAAAAGACACAACCAGATTGGTTGTTTCAAAAGGGAATTACCAACCTGCAGACAGGCCGATGGATTCCCACAGACATTACTTTTGGAAGCGGTTGCACACGCAAAATTTGCTGACTTAAGAAACATAATCAGCGTAAGGTCTGTTTGCATGATCTTTTTCATCAAAAGGACAGCTTGCCCTGTCCTCAATCCAAGTTTGTGAGGTATAAGCCACATCTGATCCAAAGCTAAATATAAGAAAATACCTGCAGGTTTGGTATACTAAACGAGAGACTCTTATCCATGAGAAAAAACACTAAACTTTTCCAAAGGATCTAGCTCACATTTTTGGGTTAGACTGTGGTTAGATCAAATCCATGACAGGTTATTCTGTCATAAAACAAAAGAATAACTAAGATATGTGACATAAAGAGGAGGAAGACAAGAAAAGTGAGCACAGAATGATGCAGGAGACACTGAGCACTGCTTCTGGATTTTTTTTTAAATTACTTTTTTTGGCATCTTCACTACATGCATGGTTGTGACCTTATTTCTCATTTGCTTATTATGCATGCTGTTACAAATGGATTCTGTAAAACAGGTGGAGCTGTGCTTTGCCTCCTTCTGGCTAATACTTGTAACTGATAACATGCACATTTCTTCTTTGTTTCAGGGCAAAATCACAAGAGTAAATTTAGGCTATAACAGTAAGAAAGAAGTACTTATTGAATCAGATGCTGATCTCAGCAGGGAAGAGGTAAATTAGTTCCATGTGGTAATTTAAAAATCTGTTCCTTATTGTTTCTCAGCTGTTAGCTGTTGCCTCCCAACTGGGCCTGTGTTTGATAGTGTGCTAATTGGACCCAACAAGCATTGGTAAGAAGTGTCAAAGAGCCAAAGCCTTGGTTTGGATCTTGACCCATGATATAGGGAAGTCATGGTCTGCTTAGCACCTGGAAAATGAAATGTTTATATGAAGCAGAGGATAACATTAGCACAAGAACAAATTGGTTTAACCTAGTCATAAATATATTCTGGCTGGAATTCGTTCTGAAATACATCAACTGGCCATTGCAGTTGGAGTCTGGAAAATCCATTTATGGAAAGGGTTGCATGATATCCCATTCAGTCAAGACCAGAGGAAAGGCTCAGCATTTGTGAGCACACCTTCAGGTTCTTGTTCTTACCTTTGAGAGACTTACTAAGAAGACTCTAATAATCTGTAGCTTAGATCGTAATACATGAGCCAGAAACAAAAAAACTGCTTGACTTATGTTTTCCAGGTAGAGTTTGTGAAACTGTTTTTACCAACATCTGATTGAAAGCAACAACCAACCATTTGATCTCAGATATGGAAGTCATCAAGAGATGACAAGCATAGAATCCCATAGCACCATTTTTGGAGTTAAATTTTAAGAGCTGAACAGTATGTAATGCTAACCTGAATAAAAATATTCCATTTGAAATATTGTCCTCATGTATTGACTTAATGAAATGCATGAGGATGGTACCAAATCCACAAGATTGAGTCATGCAGACCTTGTGTTATCTTGTTAGTGCTTATAAGGGTCCAAAGGGTGAATTAAAAGATGGAATTTTGCAGTTATAATGGGCTTAAAGCTCAGCTATGTATCAGCCTTGCAGCAGCAGGATGACACTGTGTATATGTACAGATTCCAAAAAGCACTTGGTTCATGTGAACTGCTCAGCAAACCCATATGCTCAAATATGTTCATTCAGCCAGCACCTTTCTGCCTGCAAGGCAGATTTGTCTGTAGTCTCTCATTTCTTTACAACAATCTGAATTTGTGCATGTTTTCTCTTAAGCTCATGTCTTCAAGAAATAGTTATTTTTTCATTAAAAAAATTTCAAAAGCACAAAATGCTGATAACTTTCAACGTTTTCACACATCAATGCAAATGTAACACAGGAAAGGCGAGCAGATAAGATTTACTGTGCCACTTTAATTTGTATTTAATAAATATTGCTCATAAAAGATAATGCTTACATTACTATAATAATATAATTGATTGAATGAGATGGTGAAATAAGAAGGGCCATTAATTACAATCACAGTAAAGTTTTATGTCAGTACTCCTCTTGAATTTATTGAATGAGGCCATAGCTACGCTGTACACCCTTGGAAGTAAGAGAGAGGCATTTGGTTTTAAATTGTGTTGTGACCAGAGGATCAAATACAAAGTCGATTCCTACTGTACTTCTTCCTGGTCACGGTAGGATTTTTAAAAGAACAAGTGCCACTGATTTTTATTTTGTTTTATGTTGTTTACTTCATTTAAGTCAACAACAGGTAAAGCTTTTAAAATGAATAGGTTTCACCAGACATATAAATGAGACTTTGACTAATGAGCCTTCTGTGTCTCACAGAACTGAGATATCTTGTGATCTCGGTTACTGATGTGGACACAAGTGTGGAACTGTAATATAAGCCACAACAAATAGGAGAGCAAGTAGATAGACAATTATCATCTTGTTCTTAGAGGTGAAATTTGGGGTATATAATACATAAAATACAAAAGAAATTGATGGTGTTATATACATGTGATTTTTTTATATTTATGTATATATGCATACGTCTTCTGGAGACAACAGACTGTTTCATCAAGTCAAATCTCTCCTTATGTATATTTTAAGACCTGACTGAATCATTAGATCATCTATTTGGCCTTCAGAATATCAAAGGACACATCATTTCAATCTGTTATCCTTTACTAAGTCCAAGAAGTTAATTTTGCATATCAGTCAAAAAGATATCCAGTCAATATCAATAGCATGTGTGAATCCTAGCAGTTATTTAAAAATTTGTGTTGATATCCTTATTGATCTTCTCTTCCACATTTTCTTTCACAAGATCAGTGACTTCCTCCTCTTGAGTCAATTGGTCCTGCAAGAAGGCCAAGGGATCATCTAATAGATGCCAGGAGTAGCTTCTTCTAAATCAAACAAATGAAACCCTTCTGGGTGACATATCATGGGAAGCTAATCCTGAGGATCGGAAGAACCAAAAACCATCCTGACCAGCATTTGCAAAGGACCTTCTAAGGATCAGCCACCCAGTGTGGAGTCCAAGAAAGTGCTGACGTGCATGTGCCGAAGGATTCCCTGAACAGAAGGGTATGGAAGAGAAAAAGATGAGAAACTTAATATAGGGTGACAATTGAGGTATACTGAATCTAGATGACAACTAATAGGGTGGAGAAGCCCTTAAAATCCCAGAAAACTTTTGAGACTAGATGAAAATTTATGTGGACATGAAACGTATTCTAGCCAAAAGGGCTGTCTGAAAGTGACAAGTAGTCAGAATATTTTTTGAGTAGTATCTTACCCTGTGGAAGTTAATCATGCTCCAAAGGGAAATAGTATAGAGAAATTATGCTTATATTCATTGTTTAACGTAAGAGGGAAGGCTGAGCGAGACAGCCTCTTAGCTACAGAAGGTAATTCTTCATTGTGTTGCTTAATTGTACACCATAAATGTCACTCACACTTCATGTTACCTGTAATTAACTGCCATCCACCTGCATGAAGCTTACATAAATTATAAAGTTTATACAGTTTGGTGTTAAATATACTTCAGAATATGGTACATCTGATTGCCAGTGGAGAGGTGGGGAAACATCTCTAATGTTACCCCATAAATCTCACCTTCCTATCCTGGAGCAGTCTTAACCACACTTCTTAAACACAAGATCTGCATCACTGTAGATTTTTGTCCTTGTCTGTCTGTTGAATCTTCCAAATCCTCTTTGCCTGGACATAACAGAAAAGAACTCCTCTCAAGGCAATGGCAGGTTTCTGCTTGTAAAAGTGACAGACTACTAGAAATGCAATCCATTATCTGGCAAGGGAACAGAACTTTTAACTCTAGATTTCCTTATAAATTAATATATTAGAAAATGTGGTTATTAGCAGGATGTTTATGACCAGAAATATTTTCTTATAACTTAGTGCTTTTTATATCTTTAGATTAGACACTTGTAAAATAGGCCATTATGTGTAATAAAAGGCATTTAATGAGACTTTCATTTGGAGGACATTGAATACAACAGACTTAACTCTGACACTGACAAATCTCTCACAAGAAATTATTTGCATGGAAACCACTGGAGTCTCATTTTATTTCCTGTAACACACCAGAACAGTGATTTTATCATTTCAAAGTCATTTACATGAGCCTGGAGCTACAGGGCACAATGGCAATGCTTAGCATTGGAGCAGTACGTCATCTGCATAACTGGCAGAACTTTCACTGTTGTGATAATCATTCCCAGAGCCTATATCATACATATAAACATGCTTCGATCAGGAAAGAAAAGAAGTCTAATTGATCCATTATTTTCCAGAAAGACTTATTGTCATATAGCACATGTTTATCAAGCTTAAAAAAGAACTGAAAGGTACGTGTGGTTGGACGGATGAGCTCAGAGAGTGTTGGTAAACAGTGCCAAATCCAGCTGATATCCAGCCACATCGGAATATCCTGTGAACCTGTGAACCTGTATGCTATACTGATTTTAGTAGATCAGATGCTTCCACAATTTTTCACAGCTCTGTACCACAGACAAGCAAGAAACAAATACAATTTACTAATAAACCCGTGTCAGAGAATTCACAAGTTCACAGGTTCTTACGAGTTGGAAGGAACCCACAAGGATCATCTAGTCCAATTCCCAAGCAAGTGCCCATCCAGGGATCAAACCCACAACCACAGAGACATAGGCATCACGCTCTGTCCATCCGAGCCTCCCATCACCTAGACCATGTCACTGAGTTCCTCATCCAGTCTTTTCTTAAACACCTCCAGGGATGATGACTCCACCACCTCCCTGGGCAGACCATTCCAATGAGAGATCACTCGTTCTGTGAAAAAGCTTTTCCTAACATCCAGTCTAAACCTCCCCTGGCATAGCTTGAGGTCATGACCTCTTGTTCTGGTGCTGGCAGCCTGAGAGAAGAGATTTACACCCACCTGACTGCAAACTCCCTTCAGGTAGTTGTAAACAGCAATGAGGTCACCTCTGAGCATCCCCTTCTCCAGGCTGAACAGTCCTAGATTCCGCAGTCGCTCCCCACAGGGCTTGTCCTCCAGTCTTTCACCATCCTTGGCACCCTTCTCTGGACCCTCTCAAGCAGCTCAACATCTTTCTTAAACTGGGGAGCCCAGAACTGGACACAATAATCAAGATGTTGTCTAAACGGTGCCAAGTATAGGGGAAGAGTAACCTATTGGTCACACTGTTCCTAATACAGGCCAGATTGCCATTGGCCCTCTCAGCCACCTGGGCATACTGCTGGCTTATTTTCTGTCAACCTTTGCTCCTAAATCCCTCTCCATTTCACCACTCTCCAGCCACTCCTCTCCCAGCCAATAGTGACGCATGGGATTGTTATGTCCAAAATTAAGAACTTGGCATTGGGACTTGTTAAATCTCATATTATTAGAATCTGCCCATTTCTTTAGCCTATCAAGGTCCCTCTGAAAAGCCCTTCTATGCTCTGGGAGTTCAACATTTGCCCCCAGCTTGATATCATCTGGAAACTTGTTAATGGTGGACTCCATTCCCTCGTCCATATCATGAATAAAGATGTTAAGGCCCTGTGGGACTCCACTAGTTACTGGTTGCCAGCTGGATATGGTACCGTTTTCCAACACTCTCTGAGCTCATCAATTCAACCAATTCCTAACCCAACATAAAATGCTTCTATCCAGGCCATGCTCTAAGAGTATCTGCTGAAGCTTATTATGGGAAACCGTGTCAAAGGCCTTGCTAAGATCCAAGTATACAACATCCATGGCCTTTTTTTTGTCAACCAGGCGAGTCACCATTTCATAAAAGGAGATCAGGTTGGTCAGGCAGGAGCTACTTCTCCCAAATCCGTGCTGACTAGTTCTAATGTTGTGGTTAATTAACAGCTGCTGTGTAATAGCGTTCAGGATTATCCGTTCCATGACTTTACGTGGGACCGAGATCAGGCTGACGGGTCTATAATTACCCAGTTCATCTTTCTGGTCCTTCTTGTGGATGGGTGTCACCTTAACCAATTTCCAGTCTTCAGGTACATCACCAGTAAGCCAGGACTGTAGGTAAATTATGGACAGTGGCTTAGCAAGTTCATCTGCCAGCTCTTTCATCACCCTCAGATGGATCCCATGTGGTCCCATGGATTTATGAGGATCCAAGCCGCTGAGCAAGTCTCTACCTCCTCCTGGATTACAGAGGAGTTATACTGCATCCCTACCCCTCCCTGCAGTTCACAAGTCCAGTTGCCCTGTAGGCAATCTCGCTTACTGTTAATATTCTCTTCACTACAAGAGAAAACAACTTGTAGGATCTAATTAGTATTCTAAAAAGAAAACATATGTATCTTGGACAGATTCTGGATTCAAATTTTTATTTGAAAATGGTTAAATGATAGTCAAACAGACCCACCTAGCTAGAGTCACAAGTACACAAACAAAAAGGGCAAAAAGGAAAATAAATGTAAATGATCCTCCAAAGCAGAAGGATCAATACCCTCTGATGTTTATACCACAGGGTTAGATTTATTAACCATCTAGACATCTAAGAAAGAATTATATATATATACTTAACTCCTCTATTATAAGGATTTATATGTGAAGTTCATATTTGCAAAAGTCTATTAGAGTAGGCAGCCTCTTTACTGAAAAAGACTCCCTAAAGCAGTTATATTTATTGTATAAATCACCTCTAACATCTGCAGAAACTGAAATGGGATTTGAAGCTCATGAAGATACTCCTTCAAAAACATCCAAATTCTTTTGTTTAGGACAATTTGGGTGAGACTTAAAAAAAAAAAATAAATTTGAAGACCTAAATGTCACTGGTTTCAAGGCAGATGAGAGATTCCTGTTTTAATCCAAGGTCTGTTCTTTCTGCACTGGGAGAATGAGAGATCTTCCCAGCAAAACCAAGGATCTTTTCACAGAAATCACAGAATATTCTGAGTTGGAAGGGACCCACAAGGATCATCAAGTCCAACTCTTAAACGGCACCACTATTTCCCCAGCGGGAATCAAAAACTTGTCTCCCGCATGAGAGGTGGGGACACTCACCATTGTACTAAAGTAGATTTCTATTGATTGGTTGAAAATCATGGCAGTGGCAATAGAATCAGGACAGCCTGTAACTCATTTCTCTTGATGGACCCACTCTTCCAGTATTATCTGAACAAAGTGTGTGGCTTCATATGTCCTTATTATAGGCCCTCCTGCTCACAACTTGTATTCCCAATGTCATCATATGAAGAAACTCAGGTAAGTTGTTTGTAGGGTATTCACAGTATCGGGGCAAATATAAAAATATTAATCTTCAAACCAGCCCCCCTCCATCCCCCCAAAACGTTAACCATTGTTGAATTGTCTCTGGCCCAAAGAGAGTTATGAGAGGAAAATCCAGTTCTTGTGTTGGTTTCTCTCAAGCTAAATCCTTCACTGGCAAGGCAACTTCATATCAGAGGGTTTAAGCACAGCTTTGAATGATGCTGGCTGAGATGAATAAATAAGACGACTGAGAGAAATAAATATGAACTAGCCCACATTTCCACCCTATGGTGAAAACAAGCATAGCCAAAACACATATAAGGCCAAACACCAGGCATAAGAGATGTGGTCTAGGCTGTTTTGAGAAGAGATGACAGAGAGTGGAAGAGGGCTTTTTTCAACTATTTTGCTTTTCTATTATTAAGTCACAAGTTCACAGGTTATTCTGAGTGGGAAGGGACCCACAGGATCATCTAGTCCAATTCCCAAGCAAATGCCCACCCAGGGATCAGACCCACAAGCGTGGAACCATGGGCACCACACTCCATCCATCCAAGCCTCCCACCATCTAGACCATGTCACTGAGCACCTCATCGAGTCTTCTCTTAAACACCTCCAGGAATGGCAGATCATGACACCTCCCCATCTGCAGATCTCTCTGCTGAGAGATCACTCTCTCTGTGAANTATTTCTAATAGCCCACCATAACTTTGGCAACCATGAAAAATATGTACAGCATATCAGGGACTCAATTAGAAGTATTTCTAATAATGTTTTTAAATAAGAGACAGAAAGAACTGGCAGTGCATTGACTCTATGAGAAAAGAATAGCACCCACACCAGCCTGCCCTGCATAGTTTGAGACTTTGCATATTCAAGCATTAACACTACTTATATTATTATTGTGTTATTCAGCAGCTGTAACAGTTTGTGGGACTACCTTGCAGTGCTTGCTGAGATAAAGCTTTTTGTGTAGCCAAATGCCTGAATAAGACCCAAGTTTGGGCAGATAGTTATATTCCTGTAATTCCTTAGTTTTTGCCTTGAGTGCCCATGCTATAAGGTTCAGTACTTATATCAAAGACATAAAATTTTGTCAAGGTGAAGGGTGTTCAGGCTGCTGAATATTTTGCTTAAGAAGGGATTTACTTCCTCTCTCCTTTCCTGGTTCCCTGCCTTTTCCCTCCTGCTGATGGATGATCCTTCCCTAGCAAAGGTATTTTTCCCCATGTGTGAAATTGATTCCAGCTGAAAACAGAGTGTGTCAATCACTTGCCACTTTTGTCATCTTCAAAGGCTTTTCTTCTCCTTGTTTAAATTGTATTTTCATAATTGAAAATTACTTTCAGATGACTTAATGAATTCCTCCACTCTGCTAAAGGCTGAAGACAGATGAAATACTGCAGCTTTCAGATTAAGTGCATTTTTATAGGGGAGCTTTAACAGAAGCTTCAGCAACAACAAATTTTCTGCTTTAAGACATGTCCACTAATGAAGTAAGAGTGTTAGAAATGGCATTTCCCATCAGGATCACTGCAAGAAAACAAGTCCTAAATTGTGGTTTGACCTTATGGATACACTTTTAAAACTTCTGAATTGCTAGAGCTGCCATCAGTCTCTAAACAGCTAATGTGACCCATTGATCAGCTGTGATTTGTATCCTTTCCTGTTGATAAAGTGCTGCATCTTCCATTGTAGTATCTCTTTAGAATGATAAGAATGACCCTGGAAAGCATAAATGCTGATGGCAAAATATACTGTGTAATCTCTATTAGCTATCCACAGTTAATCTTATGATAGCAAGCAGAGAGAGACATGAACTGTTTTCATATGATCATACCCCTGATCACTGGGGCTTGAAATACAGACTTGTTCAACAAATTAGTAGTTGATTAATACAGCTGAACTGTTAAACTTTCTAAAGCTTTTCTTTTGAAACACTGTAGTGCAAATGTCTGCTGAAATTTATGTGTTATTTAATAATGTACTTTATTTAAAAGTTACTTAATTTTTGAGACTTCTTTTGTACAGAAATATAAACTGCAGTTTCTTCATATTCTAACAATGAAAAGCAGTATCTATATTTGGAAACCTGATTTTTTTTTTAAATCTTAATGCCCTTTCTTTTTATGGTTTGTTGTCTTGTGGGTTTTTAAAAAGTAGCTGGATAGTGAGCTGGCATATACAAGTAAGCTTCAACAGTATCTCCTGGATTAGAATGAATCAGAGTGATATACCAGGTTCACTTATCTATGTATTCATTCACATGCAAATCTAGAATAACTCCTCTAAGACAGTGAAGTTTCCTCAGTTTTGTCCAGGTATGAGTAATGTCAAAAACAGGACTACTGTGTATGCATAAATCCCTTAGCCCTCTTAATCACCTGTATTTTTATTTCCCTTCCACTACTTTTCGTGGTAGTAGTATGGGCAGAATATTTATAATTTGGTCCCTTTGCACAGTAGACTTAAGCACTGAAAAAGCTCCAAAACGTTTGAGGGGAAAATAAAGTGTATAGGTGAGCAGATAAGACAATAATACATAAGGCCTAACAAGAACAAGAATTTCATAGGGAAGTTTCCTACTGAGGTTGTCTTACAATCCCTTAACTCAATATAATTATATCTTCATTTGTAACCTACACTTTGGTAAATGTAGCTTTAAAACCACCATGACCTTCCCAAAACTTATTTCTGATTCAAATTATCTGAGTTGAACTCACTGTCAAACAAAACACCCCAGCTCTGTGAAACAGGGAGCAGTAGCAGTTATTTATTTCACATTTGTCATGAATAATGATGTGCTAAAAACAGTCTAGGTGCTATGATGCAAAGAAACTCAGCATTATGTGCAATGGGTTTGGGGGAAAAAGTTATTAGTTTTTCATACAATATAAGATATTTCTATTTCTGAGCCAGGGCAATCCTGGCATATGGAATTAGGTGTATGAATGATCTGTGGACCAAAATGAGGCTAAAGAGTGATGACACATTGTCTTTGTATTATATCTCACTTTATGAAATACTTAATACATACTTTGCCTCTGTTTTTAACACTAAGATAGACTGCCTGCAGGACAGCTGGACCAGCAGGGTCATGGAAGGAGTAGGGGTGCAGTATAACCCCCTTGTAATCCAAGAGGAGGTAGTCAGAGACCTGCTGAGTGGCTTGGACCCTCATAAGTCCATGGGTCCAGATGGGATCCATCCGAGGGTGATGAAAGAACTAGCAGATGAACTCGCCAAGCCACTCTGCATAATTTACCAACAGTCCTGG
>WEKX01002347.1:3334-15832 GCA_013390025.1 Pitta sordida
TGACTACAACCTCCTTTTAGATACTTACAGACAGCGATAAGGTCACCCCTGAGCCTCCTCTTTTCTAGGCTAAACAGACCCAACTTAAACTTATTTTTATTAAATTTATTTTTTAATTCATTACATTTTTTTATTAAACTTATTTTGCAGTAATATTATCCTAGCTCGTGGTCTTGGGGAAAAACCCAAACAAACTCAACACTTCAGATTTGGAATATATTCTCTGTTTTCAGGCTCGTGGTATTACCACACATGATGGATTTCATATCAAGCTTTTCTAGTTTTTCCCCTCAATTTTATTTTCAAGAAGTCTCTNTGGGCTTCTATTCTTGTTGCGTACATTAACATATTAGATAGCAATCTAGAGTATTAGATAGCAACCTTACACACATAAGACCCTTTGTGGGGAAGGAAGGCCACTTGAGACATTTCAGAACATCCTTTATAAAGAAAGGCATTTTTAAATTTTTAATGCCTTTCTTTATAAAGGCATTTTAAGGCTTTTCTAAACCTTCTCTGAATGTGATGCTGAGATACTGAATTTGTAGTGACATAACAAAGGCAAATAGCACAATAATCTGATGACCAATAAGCGCTGCCTAAGCTCTCCACGTGGGAGCTTTCTTTTCCCTTGTTATTCCCAGCCTGCTGCTGAGGTTCCACAGAGGCATCGACTTCAAAAGGCTGGAGAAGCAGGAAAACAGTACTGTTTGATTTCTTTATTTCTTCAATTAAAATCCTTGTGTGTAATACAAATACGTAATCAACATTTCCGGTTGCATGAACATCATTTTCTCCTAGAAGACAAATTAAAGGGCAAGATTTTGGGGCATGAAAATTGTGCAAGCACACTGGATGTCAGTGTTATCACACTGATAAGTTACAAGCCCCAAAGAAGTTTGTAGAGAAGATAAATTGGAAAGAAAACTGGCTGAGGGGAAATCATGGGATGACCATCAATTTCAAACTTTAAGGAAATCTTGACAAAAGACACAATATTGATTGCATGGAACAATCCTTGGCAAAAGGAAAAAGAATGATGAAAAGCCCTGCAACAGCGGTGATACATGCTGCAGTTTCCAACCCATACAACAATTCTTTTGGCACCAGGGACTGTTCCAAATTTCTCTTGAAACAAAATTCTAATAAGTGCACTGAGATCAGCCAATTTTCACCTTCTTGGGTGATGAAGGATAACAGACCCATAAGTTATACATTTCTTCCATCTGGCTGGCTCAGGGTTGCTTAAAGTTGCTTTAAACTTCCAAGCCTGCCATCAGCCTGGCCCAGCTCCTGGTCCTGTAACAACATCTGAGGCAACTGCAGGGTTTCCTGGATCATAATTTCTTACTTTTTATATAGTTGTACTGAATACAGACATTTTTCCCTTCACCTTTTTTTTCCCAGTTACTAGAATATTTAAATGCTTCAGGTATCTTGGTGCAACATTACCTAAGAATTTCTCATCTTCCGATTTGTACTTCTTGCTGTTTTATCTTTTGCATCCCATGCCCTTAGAGATGTTTAGGTTTCTTCCATCCTAAATACAAAACCAGAATTTGTTTTTCATTCCTGGAATGGCAGCATCTCAGAATTACTGTATACAATTGTTTTTTCTCCATTTTTTATGACTATTTTCTGACAGGAAGAATGAGTCCTCTCTGAGCTGCTTTCTTTCAGTGTCTGAATTGTGAATATGTATTTAACTAGGAAGAAATGGAAATTTACTTTTAAAAGAAGGTATTTGGAAAAAATATTTGAGAGCAATGAATATTTTAAAGACAGTTTTAGTTTCACTCAAAGTACTTCCACTTAACATACAAAGAACTGTTTTATACAACTAAGTTCTGTTGCAATTTCCTTTAGCAAAGAGATGCAGTCAATACCACGTATTAAATCTAGAGCCAGGGCTGGCAGATGGAAAAGTGAGTAATTGATGTATTGTGGAGCTTGAAGATTGAGTTACCAGTAAACTGTCTTCTTAAGACACTGGCATTATTTCAAATTCAAACTTTAATTTATACCCTGAGAAGTCTTCAGTGTCAGTAATTGTATCCACTAAGAAAATTGAGAGCACAGTACAAGAATCTGTAATAAAAATGAACATGGAGGGAAATCCTCTGACATTTCCCAGCTTCTAAGTGTTTTATGAGGGATGACTCCTAATTACTTGTACTAAAGGCTCAGGTACAGAAACACAGTATGTGAGGGTTTTTTTAGATTTTTCTTCACAATAACGCGGAGGAGTGGGACCTTTCCGGTTGAATTTCCTCTGAGTGGACTCCAGTAGGGTATACTTCCTGCAGCCATATGAAAATGACTTTGAATTAAGAATAAATCAGACACATTATTACAGTATCACAGTATCACAGTATAGATAAGGCTGGAAAGGACCGTGAAGATCATATAGTCCAACCTATAATCCAACCAACCTATCACCTACATCTAGATCATATCACTCAGCATCTCATCCAGCCTCCCCTTGNAACTCAAAAATTTCATTGGTCTTGTGGTCAAAAAATGCACCAAATTTTGATGTCTTTTCCATTCCAAACTGTGAATAAAGCACTACGAAGATGGACCATAACTGTATTCAAATTTCAGCCAAGCTGGAGTATTATTCATCAGAAAGACTAATTCACCTACAGAGCATGAATTAGAACATGTAAACATGCAAGCAGGCTGTGATTGAATTAAAAAGACACCTCATTGGAATAAAACAGTGGCTTACATTTCTGGAGCATCCAGGCTAGGAAACAGACGTGGGTTTTTTTCAGTTTTTGACAAATTAAGTCTGCACAGAAGGCATACCTTTAGGGCGTGCCAAGACCACCCAGCAAGATGGTTACCCAGGCAGAATTAGAACTTGGGAGTTCCTGGTTTATTGTCTTAAGTTAAAACCACTAGACTGAGCTTATTCAAAGGGGAAGAAAAAAGTGGCCAGAAAGTAAACTTTTACAGCACAGTAGTAAAGTTAAAGCTTACTAGAATGTTGAAGATTAATGGCAACAGGAGGATTTTTGTGAAAATCAGGGTAACATTGGGAAAAAGAAATTGTTTAATATAACTACCTTCTCTGTTACACTGCAGAACACCCTAATACCATCTGC
The DNA here is from genome assembly GCA_013390025.1 of Pitta sordida. Classification (NCBI taxonomy): domain Eukaryota; kingdom Metazoa; phylum Chordata; class Aves; order Passeriformes; family Pittidae; genus Pitta; species Pitta sordida. The sequence continues at coordinate 6,445 of WEKX01002347.1, forward strand.
CCACATCTACAAATATTATTGAAGAAATTCCTACTGAGTTGACCAATGCTTATCCGAAGCTTCAATCTTTATTTCTTCGTATTTTAAGCCAGTGCCAATTGAAGGAACCTTGGGAGCATTTTCTACTATTACGTATTTTAAACTGGGCTGATGGTTGTTTTTATGCAGAGGAATCTAAAAATCAGAAGTTAAAAAAACCCTGGTATTAAGTTCATTTTTGTTAGTTTACAACAATAATGTAACAGTAGTCTTCCAAAGCTTTAGATTGTCGGCAAAATGTTTCTGCAAATACTGCAAACCACTTACTTTTCTGTTTTAAAGGATCACTCACTACTGTGTGAATAAACACTACACAATAAACAACATTGCTATATTTGTGACTTTCCTGAAGTTTGCCAAATTCTTATGTCTCATATAATCTCACACCTCAAACTGATTTAGAAGTACTGTAGCAACAACTCCAAGACTAACTGTTGCAGAATCACAGAGCAGTAATGTTTTCCTCATCCATCACTTCACAGATGAGAGAGGGAGGGAGAAAATTTTTGTTGACACCTAATAGAGCACAGAGCTAATGTTTACTCAGCTCTTCTGCTTTGAAGATATTGTCAAGCACTCTGCTGACAGCCATTACTGTTCCTGCTTGTTTAGACAGAGCTCTGAAATGCAGAGATATGGAACATGAAAAGTATTAAACTCTGGTGATTTCACAGTGTGATGAAAATGTTATATATTAAAAATCCACTGCAAATACAAATCTAAAAGATATACAAGTACTGCCATTTGAACTATAATTCAATTTGGGAGAAAAAAATAATCAGTGACTTTTAGCTCTTCCTGAACTTTTAGTATTTGGTATTTGGAGGGTATAAAGAACTGTTCACCTCCACATCGTCACCAAGCATGAAAGCACTCCTCTCACTCTAGTTCTATGGGAGCATGGATGCAAAGGACCTCTGTACCCATGGAATGAGCAAAAAGATTCTCTGCAGCAATCCTACATTCATTGTACTGAAAGAGGTCAACCAAACACCTGGATTCTGGTCAGTGATCTTCAATTCTCTTTCCTCTGGGTGAAGCTTGGAGAGATCACATTTTTCACAAAGCCCCAGGGCAACCACCTGGGCTCAGCAAGTGACTGAACTATCAACAGTTGGTTTACTATTTGTTTGTCATACAAAGATATGGTCTCAAGAACCGCTGTGTCATGCACTTCTTGCAGAACATTCCCAGTAAGCGTTTCAGGTCCTCACTCTGTAAATTCAATCTTACATACTTCTGGGAATATAGTACATCCAGTATGTTATACAGTCGGGTTGCCTATACCACGGGACCACAGTCTTATTCGGGTCCTGTGAAGCCCACCTTCCGTGTTGATTGGCAGCTCATTAATATGCAAATTTGCCCCACACCCTCAGATGGCTCCCTGGCGCTGTTTCAGTGCTGTGTTGCTGTATATCTGTTGCTGCGGTGGCCATGCCGGGGGGGTGGGGAAGTGGTGGAGCAGTGTCGGCAATGCTCAAAGGGGTGGGGAAGAGGAAGAGCAGTGGTGGCCGCTGCACCCAGGACAGGACAAGCAGCAGAGCCGCCTCCACCCCCACCGCGGCTGTGCAGGTTGATTTGCATATTCATGCTGTCTAATTGAATATTCATGCATGCCAGGTTGCACATGTGCTATTGTGAAAAGGGGCCTCCTTAATCGCTCAAAAATCGTGTCGCTAAGATGTGAAGCCGCAATATGGGGGGCGTCAAGTGGAAGAGGGCTGACTGTATTACGCATAGGGGATGGACACCTCCTAAGCCTCTACTGATGCCAGCAAGCATTGCTGGGATTTTTCTCGAAAGGGAAGACTAGACACATTGTCTCTAATTTTTCACAGGTTCACAGATTATTTTGAGTTGGAAGGGACCCACAAGGATCATCTTGAGTTCAAGCAAGTGCACTGTGTGGAACACCTGAAATGAGATTTTGCTGTACTGAAAGTAAAAGTCTATACTTCCTCCTAACACATCTGTTTCCTTCTAATAACTTGGAAATGAATTCTCTCTTCATATTTGAAAGTTAGTTCCTGTTGATAAATGAATTCCATTGTAATAAGTTAGACTGTTGGTTAATACATGAGGTACTTATGCAGAGCGTACTGAATTATTTCATTTATTATCTTTTCATACCTATGAAGACACTATTGTTTATGAGGGAAATGAAAAGAGGTTCCAACAACTGCACATCCCAAAAGCTCAGCTATGTAATGAATTAAAGGTATTTTTGCATTAAAAAGCCTCACACTTTCATCATTTTGGAAAGATCTAACTGGACCAAAATTTTAAGTAATTTCTTCTACTGCTCATATTTATCCTTCTAATAGGCTTGCCATATAGCCAGAACAGAGGGACAGCAATACCAAAGCTAAGCTGAGTTCCCGATAGAGTTGCATCCTGTTTACATTGCAAAAATGAATGTAGGAATTTGCAAAAACTAACATGAAATTGCTTCTCAACGTTTCATGTTAAGGGTTCAGGCTACATTGTAAAGGCCTAAAAGAACTTCTACGCAGAAGTCAGCACTGGAAATCACTGCTGAAGAGAAGCAGGCATTTTCTTGTGGATATTTATAGCTCTCTCTTCTTCTACAATGAACTTTTTGGAGGAGTAAAGCATCAACTTTTCACAGTTAAATGTCTCATGACTCATTTTATAGTAATTCCTTTTATTAAACTCATCTTACTGATGAGCTGCAGCTTGATAATAGCCATGGAAAGATCAGCAAAACACTTCCATTAAAAAATACGGATGTTTTGTTATCTGCTTTTGAATGATCATTAGCTTCTGCATTGTGTGTCTTATTAAAATTTGTGATACCTTTCTGTCCTAGTGATAGAAACCTAATGAAAAATAAAAAATGAAGTGTAAAATACAAGGGAAATTTTCTTTTAAGCACAGGCAAAGATATTAATTCTCTGCAACTGTATCACTGACATAGTATCTCTGGAAAAAGCAAAATATATAGACAATTTAGGTTAAGTAACATATAATCATATTCACAAAAGTGAAGTTGAAATATTCCAGAGATTATAACATGAGTCACAAAGAACCTAAATGGTATCAGTTTCAAATACTTTTTCAAAGGTTCTGTCCACATATGCTGCATATGCTCAATCAAAAAGTTCTTTTTTTGCACAAAATTTTACACTTCAGCTTCAAAATTATCTCAGCGGTATAAAAAGAAAGTAGTGACTCATTTATATGCAGCACAGTTTGGCTGAGGCAGGAACTAAACTAAACTTAACTTTAGGACTGACTGGCTGCCTGGCTGTTGGGAAACCATTTGGTCTATTCTCTTTTTCCATACTGCCCCACTGTATGGCCACCAATTCTGTGAAAGAGACTTCGTATGTGTGTGGTGGTCCAAAGCTGAGAAATTACATATATAGATGGCATTGTGGGTGACCATTTCACAAACATAATCATCCCACATCATTCCTGGATGCAAAGTTCCATTAGTTTAAAACTGATATGGCTAATCACAGAATCACAGAATCACAGAATATTATGAGTTGGAAGGGACCCACAAGGATCATCTAGTCCAACTCACCATCTAACACCCGTAAAGAGACCGAGAGCACATCGCAGAGCATAACACCAACCTAGATCCCTCACAGTCTAGCAGGCCACTCCGAGACGGAGGGGGCACAACGTCATCCAGCCCTACACCTCCCGGCTAGACCATGTCACTAAGCTCCTCGTCCAGTCTTCTCTTAAACACCCAAATTCTATTTTAAAATGGCAGTATCCGAAGGAATATTTCTTGTCATTTGTCATGACTAATAGCAAATGCAAATCACAGAATCACAGAATATTCTGAGTTGGAAGGGACCCACAAGGATCATTGAGCCCAACTCTTAAATGGCCCCACTGCCTCCCTGGAGGGAATCGAACCCAGGTCTCCCGCGTGAGAGGTGGGGACATTCACCACTGCACTAAAGTGGATTTTTTTTTTCAAATAATGCAAATGAGAATAATGCAAGTATTATAGATGCAAACTGTAATTACTAGAAGACACATTCTACATAAGAATTCCCATGTGGCTAGAAGGCATTAACTTTTTATTCCTCACCTTCAAGTGAACCTTGCTATGAACTTACATTCTGCATGCACCATGTATTTTAACACAGCATTGTAAAATAAGGTTACATCAAACATGAGCACCAAATACCACAATAAACATTTAACAGTGAAACTGAGGTAGGTGTAGGCAGCATTCCACAACTCACTCAGCAAAGCAGAGTAAAGCATTGGTACTTGAAGCCACAGTCCCTGCCTTAGTATTACCTTGCTCTTTTTGTGGATTTTTGTGGTCCCTCCTCCAGAGCTTCCCTCTTTGGTTTTCATAAGCCTGATTTTCACAGAATGCATGGAATATTCTGAGTTGGGAGGGACCCACAAGGATCATCGAGTTCAACTCTTAAACAGCACCACTGCCGACCTGGCGGGAACTAAACCCCCGGTCTCCTGCATGAGAGATGAGGACACTGACCACTGTACTAATTTCACATAGTTATGTAGAAAATCATGACTGGCAATGAAAAGCCATTGCACTGATCACAAAGTTCTGTCTACCAGTAACTTGCCGTTCCTGAGCCCTAAGACACAAAGTACAGTTTTTTCAGTCAGTTAGTCATTCTTAATATCCATGTCACAGTACAGGGACTGAGAAAGAGACTGAAAAATCTAAAAAAACTTAAGTGGAAAGTTAAACTTTAAAAAAAGGTAGTTGATCTGCCCTAAAGTGAAAACAAACTCAAGCTAAACACAGCACTGGATATAAGGCTGCCATCAAGGTTCCTCCTCCAAGGGTAAACACAATTAGCAAAAAGAGAGGCATCTAAAAACCTTCATCTAGCACAATATACTTGCTAAACACTTGCTATTAGATATCACAGACCCATAGCTGACCACACCTTTGTGCAAAAGGGCTGGAGCTTCCGTAAGTAAGGGCCATAGACTACAGTGTATGTATAGACAGTGCTTCCATGCATTTGCAGTAAACAGATTAAAAAAGATGTAAGTTAAAATAGTCCTTTCTATCTATGATCAGGGTCTCCCACAATTTCATGGGAAAAAAAAGGGGGAAAAAAGTCTTCTCTTCCAGAAAGTCTTGAGTTTTCCCATTCAAAAGATGTGGTGCATGCATCATTAACTTCTACGCAGAAAACATTGTTCACTCCAACCAGCAATTAGTGGCAACATTTCTCTCCTGTGCAGTGATGAGACTTTTATGCTAATCATTACACAGCAGTAAATTAATCATTTGGGCACATTTAGATCGTATGTATATTTCATGAGACAGATACAGATATCAAGATCGGTTTGATATTTACTTACGGTAAATGGAAGTGTCTCAAATGGTTATGGGGGAAGCATACTAACTAAATATCCAGCCAAGGATGTTTGCAATGTAGCAGCAGCAGCAGTACCGCTTCAACTCTTTCCTTGGTTTTAATTACTTTAAGGGAGCTAAAAAACTTGTGAGAACACACAGAACTGGATAATTCAGAGACAGTGGAATTTCCGAATGTCTTGGCACAATGAAGCACAAAGCCACCTATCCCACAATTCTTTTATGACTGGCAAAATTACTTATATTACATTATGCAGTATTGAAAACACTTTTAATCAGCATTTGTGCTATAGTCTAGTCAAGTAAATGAATTATGTATTGGCCATGTCCCTCTGTAGCTATGCCTGAAACCTTTGAATTGCAGCTGAAAGAAAGGCTACCCAGGGGCCTCCCTTCTCAGCAGATGCAAGAGATTTGTAATACCTTCAGGAAAATGATTATTTGAAATTATTTGAAATTTAAATTTGTGACATATATTTAAATACTACTGCTGTTTTTTCAGCACTTAGTTCACAGATCTTTGCAGCCAAAAAAGCAAATGTTTATTGGAGAGAAATGTACACATGATCCCTTTGACTTAGAATGTTGTCAAATTAATTATGAAAAGCACAGATTTACGTCGGGTGAGCCTCACAATAATAGTAGTAATACAAATAATATCCTCAGCTATTACTTTCTCAATTAAAGTTGAGAAAGACAATGGCATACTAATGGAAAGCAAAGTTATATTGACTTACCTGGATCACCACAAAAGTGCTCCTGAACTGAAAATTGACAGCTGAATTGTGTTCAATGGCCACCAATTAAAAAAGCATAATTGCTACACTAAGCAGGGGTGAAGATAAGCTATTGCACAGATGGTTAAAAACTCCCACTGGGACAAAAAAAATTACTAGCATGTCCTTGTTTATGGAAATTCTTGAGAGATATCTGAACAGGCAGATTGTCAGGAGAGCACTATGTGTTGAACTTTTAGGTCTGAGAACTAATACAGATCAGTGAATTGAAAAAAAGGTGAATCAAATGTCTTAAATTAATGAAATGTAAAAAAATCTTTGTTTTTCAATTCAAGTACTAATTTTTTTAATTTCACTATTTCTCTAAAAATAAGATGACAATTTTGATGTTTGAACATTTTTTCTAAAACCACTCTCCAAAGCTGCTCTCTAGAGCTGTTTATGTTGAAGTTGACATGAAGACAAAATTTTCATCAGGGGCATCATGGTCTTAATTTTTATCATCTATCTACATAGTTGTGCTGCTTTTGGCTGGGATACAGTTAGTTTTCTTACTTAGGAGTCAACAAGCACATCTTGGGATTTGCTGTGGTGCCATGTGCTCCCTTCTCCTCCTCTGCCAAGGAGTATTCTTGACTCCAGAGATTTTCCATTTGACTTAAGGCAATGGAGAAAAACAGAAATAAATTACAGCATAAACACCATTTCCCAGTGAGCATAGGCTAAGATTTGCAACAATATAGGTAAATTAATGGAATATAATTCTGAATATTTGATGTACAAAGTCACATACCTTGAGGGAAAACAACTTGAAACTCAGTTCAGGAAACAATAATATGCTGTGAAGGTCAAAAGGCTGGATTTGGAGACAGATGAGGATCTGTCTTTGGTGAGTACCACCCACTATGGTCTTGTGAAGCAAATCAGAAAAAAGAAGCATAGGCATCATGCCTGGAAATCAGAGGAAATCTTTGCTAACTTTATTTCAATACTGTTTCTTTAAAATGATAGAGCAGCATATCTCCAAACAGCTTTCCTGAAATTATTTGGAAGGAAAACTGAAACAGTTAATAAATTTGATGGAAAACAGCTATTATCATGGTAAACAGATATCATGATTATAAATTCTAGAAAAATTAATTGCTCATCACTCAGCTATTGCTCCACAGCAGAACTGATTAACAGCACCAGGGACTGCCTGCCATTTGGTTTAATACTCTGTGTTGTTTGTTACATTAGTTGTTTGGTGTTTATTATATTGCAGCAGTTATTCACATCAGTAAGTTTGCTTGTTGTAAAATTTAAAAGCACAAATAAGGATCATGTCATGAAGAAATGAGCAGAAATCATACATCTTAAAATATTCCCCAAGACCAGTTATATCTTCTCTACAGATATGCCTGAAACTCATCTGAATATTCATAATCTCAGTGGGAAAAAAAAAATCAACCCAAACCCCCAAACCAACAAGGTATATAAGAATCAAATTCCCAGGTTAATTCCTCCATCAAAATTAATATGTACCAGCATCCTCTCACCCAGCTTCCAGCCAGGGAGACCATCCCCACAAGGGAGGGGCAGCTGGGAATGGCTTCAGCACTGAATCAAAATCTGCTCTTACACTTTGTTGGATATCAGCTGGCAGGTAGTGAAGGTCACAAGTCACAGCTGTGATGCTGTTTCCGAAACGTCATGGCATTTCAGAGAAAAATTGCCATATAAAATTCTCTGCTTGTCACTATGGTGAGTCTTCCATGAGAAAGAAAAGAACACACATGGCTTTCGATGGGAAGGGGGGAATCCTCTGGTTGGCTTCATATCTTTTCTGTCCTGGTTTATCTGAGTCTCTAGTTACTAAGAACCTTTAGTAACAGTGGAGCTGAATGAAACTATTAAGAGTCTGATTATTTTAGCATTTTGACTACTTTTTGACTATGCTACCATATATTACCATTAAAGCAGACAGTATTAATTTTTCCTATAATCTGAGAACTTCCAGAAACTACAGTATTACCTTATAACAGTAAAAAGAAAGAGTTGTTTAGTTAATAGTATTTCATTCCAGTGCACAGAACAAAATCAGTAAACCAGTACATTAACTCAAGACAACAGTTATTCTGATGCAAAAAATTTATTTAGTACACTTTTCCTGCTACACCGGATCACTGTCCATACAAGAGGTTATTAGTGCCAAAGATGTATCATATCTCCATTTGAAATTTAAGAGTACTTAAAAGTTGACAAATTAAGTGAAAATCACAAATGGAAGAGACCAAGACAGCAAAAAGAAACAAGAATGTGTAAAAGAGCATGTGCTTTGAGGAAAACAGATATACTAATAAAGCACAAAATCAAGGTTAAAAGCAGAATTTACCACAGCTGTAGTCCACATGAATTAGTGGACTTATAATCTTTATTGAAGAACAGTAATCTTCTTTCTTGCTGTTTTATTACCTTGGCAACATCTCCTCCATGTCAGCAATTACATAGGAGACAACAGTCCAAACAGCAGCGCAGAGATTCATCTGGTTTGGATCCTGAACTGTCATCGTGTCCCCTTGAGAATGATGAAACCAGAAGTATTTATTGATGTCATTACGCAAGCTGGCACCTACAGAGAAAAATGGGCAAAGTTCCACTATAAGAATACAAATATTTAAAGAGGAATATAAACTTGAATCTGTTCCTGGGCTGTTTATGATTAAATCCACATGCAACTGCATAAAATTCAAAATATATTCAAAATAAAATAACTGACAGAGCCATAGCATGTGCAGTTTGTAGGTTTTAGGTTAATTGACTCGAGTAAACATGAGGCAGCAAAAATTTGCACTGGGGAACAGCCAACCTTCTCCTGGGAGACTCATTTCCCCAGCAACAGTGTACATCCATTTTCCTCTGAAACTGGAGAGTTCAAGCCGAAAAATCCCTACAGTAACCTCACAGCAGGGTATCCCCTGTTCTCCATCCCACTGCTCCAACATTGAGTTACAACTTGAGTAATGAAACCTCTCCTTGCTGTTATTTTTTGGTTCACAGGTTATTCTGAGTTGGAAGGGACCCTCAGGATCATCTAGTCCAACTCCCAAGTGAACGCTCACCCAGGGATCAGGCCCACAAACGTGGAACCGCGGGCACCACACTCCATCCATCCAAGCCTCCCACCAACTAGTCCATGTCACTAAGCTCCTCATCAAGTCTCCTCTTAAACTCCTCCAGGGATGGGGACTCCACCACCTCCCTGGGCAGTCCA
>WEKX01002347.1:27055-38106 GCA_013390025.1 Pitta sordida
GAATGGGCTGCCCAGGGAGGTGGTGGAGTCGCCATCCCTGGAAGTGTTTAAGAGAAGACTGGACAAGGAGCTTCGTGACATGGTCTAGCTGGTCTAGCTGGGGGGTGAGGGCTGGATGACCCTGGGCCCCCTCCGGCTCAGAGTGGCCTGCTAGACTGTGAGGCATCTAGGTTGTTATTATACTCTGGGATGTGCTCTTGGTCGCTGTACGGGTATTAGATGGTGAGTTGGACTAGATGATCCTTGTGGGTCCCTTCCAACTCATAGTTTTCTGTGATTCTGTGATTCTGTGATTCCTCCTCCAGAAAATTCTAATTATCACTATTACAATCATAATTTTGCACAAATCAAAGATCAGTATATATTTTTCACCATTTGTGAATAAAAGTGCGAAAGGCTCTATTTTAAATTACGTATATACATTTACAGAAATGTCATAAGCAGCTCCAAAAGGCACATTGTTTCAAGTATGCAATGAATGTAGCTAATTTGATAACAGTGACAAGACTTTACACACTACAAAGTAAATAAACCTCAATTAGTTTAAACACTCCCTACCATCCTTCTGATACATTGTGCCCATGCTAAAACTTAAAGCAATGTTTACAGCTGTATAAATTGAAGTAATTTCAATTGGGATTTAGTGAAAGATAATAAGAACAAATACACTCTTGTTAAGCCGTTTATGGTGCCATATTCAAACACCATCTATAGACTATGCAACAGGAGCAAAAGAGCCAGTAATGATACTTGCTAGCAGCCTAGGACAAGATTATTACCAAATTATTATAACTATTTTAATAGAGAGATGCTAGAATTTAACACATTCCTTATAATATTCTTAATCTCTGCATTGCTATGCTTGCCTTTCACAGGAGAAAGACATGGTCCCCAAATGCAAGTTTTCATAACCAGAATCCCATTAGACTATTGATTCCTTTCAAATACATAAATTGAAGACTTTTTTTACAGGGTAGATTCATAAACATAAATACAGACATATAAGTACACCAACTCCCACAAAATTAAAAACCTTTCAGGAGCCCCAACTGCATACTTGCTAAATAAAATGACATGCTATAAATTCAAAGGACTACAATGAGTACTCAGTCAAACTGGAATTAAAAGTCTTACCTAAAAATAACACCTGAAGGAATAACTTTTATACTCTGGCCCCTATTTGTTTTACTTTTACATCCTCACTTTACTTTTACATCCTCACTTTAAAACTGACAAGTATTTGAGAGAAAAAAAAAGAGGGGATGATTTTTCTCTCTTTAAGGTCCATTATTACGAAATAGTTGTGCATGATTATTGGTTGAATAGTTTCCATTTCCCACTCCTAAAAGGACTGCCATAAAAGAAGAAAAACTGGCAGATCTCATTAGTCCTGGATATTGCAACCTTAGCCTTAGCTATCATCAGATTCTTCAGAAGAGGTGAAGAAAAAGCACCACCTTTTCATAAATGCAGCCATTGAAATTAGAATGCACTGAGTGAAGAAGGGAATATTTCCCCTGTCACACATTTTTTCAGGGTCAAAAAAACAGACAAGTGAGATTTTAAATAAGTAACTCATTCTAGGTAAGTACAGTTAAATTATTTCCAGGCTGACACAGTGCCATTATGTCCCACCACAGCCAGCAGGGTACACCACTATGACTCCAAAGTTTTGAAAAAACATGGTGTAGCAGAGAAGGCAACACCAATTACTTCAATAATTAGATATTGTGCTGTGTATAGCAAGCCAAAGGCTTACCTGGAATTAAATGAGGCATCCAGAGTGCCTTTACTGCTATCTATTTTAGCAAATGGAGTGGCCAAATATTCATTCTATGAAACAGCAGAAGAGCAATCACACTTTTCCCTATATCAATGAATTTAAAATACATTGCAAACCAAAAGGAAAATGAGAATAATCTGAAAAAAAGTAGCAAAAAGCATGGGATAACACTATCCATGATGGGGACATGCATTCCATTCTGCCCAGAGTTTTTCTTGCTGCAAAAAGAATGCTCTACACCTAAAACAGGTAGAGGCTCAGATGGACAGAGCATGGTGCCCATGGCTCCGGGGTTGTGGGTTCGGCCCCTATGTGGGCGTTCACTTTGGAGTTGGACTAGATGATCCTTGTGGGTCCCTTCCAACTCGGAATATCCTGTGATCCTGTGACTGATATTTTTGCACAGGTAAAATGTAATGAGGGCTGGGGATTCATGCCAAGCTACGACTTACAAATGTCAGGGAGGTGAAGCCAAGAGAGGGTTGGCTGGGGAGGACTGACACAAGACATGGGCAAAGCAGTGATCCTGCCCATTTCCACAGAGGCACGAGAGCTGGCTCAGCAGGCATGGGCTCTCATGCCTGTTAACTTATTAAAAGAGTGTTTCTTAGCAATCTCTTAGCTCAGCCCCCAGGGACTACACTCAGTCCTTTTGCTCTCAGGCTAAGGGACAGTGAAATTGTGATGGGGTTGAGCACACTGAGTGAAAAAGTTTTTAATCCAAGAAAATGTTCTCAAAATCAGAGCACCAGGTCTCAAAATCATTTTGCCATTAAATCATTTTGCCAGATTTCCTGGCAGCTACTTATCTGACTGGCAGAGAGGAGCTGCATGGAAAAGAGGCAGAAAGCAAATGACATTTTTAACTGTGTGATGATCCCTTTTTTTCCCCAAGCATCCTGAAAAAAGACATAAATGCAGAGCACTTGTAGGCTTCAGCAGCATCCAATGCATGTGCTTTTAATGATAACTGCACATGAACATCTGCCCTAAAATCTAGCCAGCAGCTGCTGGTGGACAAGAAAAGTAGCCATAGTAATCAGCAACTATAGGAAGAGGCAGGCAGACTAAGTTTCCTAAATGCTTCCCATTTAGCATATCTTAGGGATTTTAAATTAAGATGTGTATAATTCGGGCTGTTTTCAAGATTAAGATGTCTAAAACTTGTAGATTAGTTTCAGCTGCACAATGAAATCCATTTCTTAAATAGAAATCATAAGGGCTAAAATTATTCAGAACAAGAGAACAAGCTGCCGCACTGGAGTATCGAAGCCCTGACACATTCAGCCTGTGGTTCTCACACTGCAGCACAGCAAGAGAGTGAGAGCCTCCCTGTCAGACCTGATCTCCCTCATGTTGTTGGTTACAAGCTCAAGAGTAGTGATGGCTAATAACAATTTCAAGGATGGCAGTGTCAGTTCTGTGCAAATAGCTTAGGAATCTCCATAGTCCTTCTGCATGGGGAAAAAAACCCCAAAACAACACCCCAACAACTCTAGGCTTTGCCAAACCAAGGGATTTTGGCTATTAGTGGCCGTCTATTTCTGCAACCTTTGAACAGAGACAATAACATGAGAATGCACTATGACTAGCTTGAAGCCAGCATAGACTGTGTGAGTGCACACAGCAGCCTACAAGACTGCTGCCTCTTTCTCCAGTGGCTGCTATGAATACAAGGGCCCAGGCTGCAAGATGTAAGTTAACACCTCAGCGCAATAAAACCCACAATAGCTCAGCCTTCAGCATTACTTATCTAAAGACTTCTTTCAGTGACACCTGTAGCACATACATCAGCCCTTAATTCTTTCTGAAATACAGTCAGCATTTTTAAAGCACAGAATAGAAATAATATAAAAGGAGTCAATAACAGTCATTGGTATAATTGATACTTCCTGTTTATCTCTGGCTTAAATCTGGACACTAAATAGAAGATGCTTTTTTTTTTGAGAATAGTTATCCTAGAAAGCTGAAGCCTGAGACCCCACAGCTCTACCCCAGTCACTTCACTCTCCACTCCCTTTTCCCTCCCCATCTGCGTTACTCTGTGTTTCAGCTTGAGCCAAGCACTGCAGCAGGAAGCCATGGGCACGTGTCTGCAGGAGGAGCACATTGGATTTATTTTACACAAAGGCTCAAAAAAAGACTGCATTACAATTTACATCTACGACTTTAAATAACTCAGAACATTCTTGCATCTAAAAGGCCACTGACTGTAAGGTGTGCTGTGAGCCTCATTACCCAGATAATTTAGCATTATTTAGACTTTGAAGACTAGCACTACTTACAACAGAAAACCAGCTGAGCTGGGTAAAACCCCAAAGATTCAGCCTCCCTTACCTCCCTCCAATAGCAGCCAATTTGTGAGAAAGAATGGTAGAAACAGGGTCTCTTCCTTCAGTACACCTGTCCCATCATCAACAGATTAAGGACTTGTTGAGCAGGAACCTGAGATTTGAGGACTTAGAAATTCTTAGATTTCAGTGAGGTAGATATAATTTGGAAGCTTAGAAATCTAAGGATTTTAGTGAAATTGCTAGATTTGGATTTAGAAGAAATAGTAGGCATTAGAGGCATTTGCCAGGCCTGAAAAGGTTGAATACTAAAGGCTAAAATTCTCGTTTCCCAGCACAGAATGGTAAATAGAGCAGAACTTTAGTCAAAATATCAGGCAAAGGAATGTGAAACATCAGAGTTGGTTACTTGAAGGCTTCAAGCAAAGTGGAAATTCATACCTGCTGAAAGAGGAAAGAAGTAAGTATATCTGTCTGTCTGAAGTCTCTGGCTTCACAAGGAAAAGAAAAGAAAGTTAATGCACTAAAGGTGAGGCATCAGTGATTGGTGAAATGAGGCTACACACACAGAAGTCAGTTTGGGAATCTTGCACTGGACCTTTCCTGCGATCTCCCTTTTATTCTCCATTTCATACACAGCAACAGCAGCTGCTCTTATCAGAAGGTGAATTTAGGTTCTTGAAACACTTTTGCAGGCTCTGTGTTTTGATTCTATGTACCCATGTTCTCATGAATACTCCTTAGCTCTTTTCAGCAAAGACCTGGCACAGCATCCAGCACACTATAAAGCAGTATTCCGCTTTTTTAAAACACACACATTTCTTGTCAAAATCATTGGCCCCAAGGTCGAAGCAGGCTTTTTTGTCTCAATCAGCCAAACAGCCGGTGCAGCAAATTTAACATATTCCCACAATGCGCTTCAATTGCAGAAGGAAAGACATAGGTTAGATTGTAGAAAAACTTCCCTAAGCACCAAGAATAGCACTAGGATAGACTGGCTGGTCTATAATATTTCCATTACAGAAAGTGTTCAGACCAGCTTAAACAAATGTGAAAAAAATTACAGAAGCATTGGCAAGACCACACCGGAATGAAAGATATTTAGAGGCTCTCTAGAAACCTTCTTGTCAGTTCTGTGGTTCACTGAAATCTCATAGGGTTTATGCATTTTTGAAATATGTAACTGCTTAACAGGCCACACATCTTTTTCTGGTGCTTGACTTGACCCAAGGCTCCAGCCAAGTTTGGCCTGTGAGCTGAAGGAAATTCAGGATCCCTATTCCAAGTTAACCTTGCAAAGAGCACGTAGACACCAAACTTCTGGAGTTAATCTGTTGCATTTTACAAACAAGAACTTCATATCAGAAAAATTTCCCATTTCTAAATATTTCACATGAACTGCAATGCATACGTGTGCAGAAAATAGTGCTAAAAGTCCCTACGCTAGAAGTTATCCACTTAAGGGATGCAAGGCATAAAGCCTCCCCAAAATCACTTCTGTGACTTCATTGGTGATAGGTTTGGTTTTCATTTCTTCTCATCTGTCTGATCAGAGATGGACAACCGAGTACTGATCTTTCTCAGCCTGCTCCCATCAGCTTCCATTGTGCTTTGGTTGTTGTTGCTAGGGGTTTGGATCTGGGGGAAAGCAGGTAGACAATCCAGGCAATCCTTGTTTAGGTAAAATCACATTGCTTTATGATTCTTCACAATAACCTTTGTTCTCAGAGAATCTCAGTTTTTCCATCTCATGTCTTTAGTTCACTTTTGTAAGTTGGTTTCAGTACCTTTCAGGAGGTGAGCTGTTTGTACATTACATATCCTCAAAAGGAATTTGGGATAACTATAAAATGCCAATGCTCTAAACCCTCATGTCTTTGCTTGTAGCGATGGAGTATCTACCCTTTGAGAAACCAAGCTGTTCAACTTCTTTCTCCTCCACAGTGCCACATTAATGGTTTTCAACTACTTCCAATTTTGAATCCATAAACACTTTCTAACACACAAATTATCACAATCAGCAACAAACGGATAATCAATCCCACTGACAACAAACTTGCTCTCTTAGGAGCAGACAAAGTTTTGTATTTTTAGGAGTAATCCACAACCTCTCAGCAGGCTGGAGACCAGAGACCAGAGTTTGAAAATGTCTGTTTTCAGCTATTTCTTTACTTCAGCCTTCTTTAAAAACAGCAGCAACAACTACAAAAATTCTCCTGTCTCAGAAGGCCATTGCTCAGGTTAATGCAGTTACTAGAACTGTTTTAAAATCCGGTTTAGCCAGCTAAGCAACAGAAATCCATACTTTTTTAGTGGATTTACAAAGCCCTATATGGTGATTGAGACACAGCTCTGTCATGGGCACTGAAAACAGTTGAGATCTGTGGACAGACTGGCTCTGATGGATAGTAAATCATAACTAGGTTTTCTGGCTCCTTGAACAGAGAATTCCAATGAACTGCTTCTCTTGTTAAGGTTCATGCTTTTTTATTCCAGACAGATTTGTTTATGTGTCTCTAAAATACATTTATAGGAAGCTTATGCTTCCACTTACGATACTCTTTTCTTTACGCACATCCACATTTGCTCACATGAAGCTGCTCCTGTGCAAAGTAACTGCAAGGTCTGATGATTCCCACAGAATATGGACCAGCTTAATTACAAAGGTAATGATGACTCCTTGGTCTTTATTGCGTCTTAGACAAAAAGGAGATCATAAGCTGCTCAGGTAACTCCTATCATAAAAGGAAACTGAGGAAGCATAAATTGTTTACTGATGATAGCTGACGATGACACAGCCAGAAGAGTAAACCTATACCTTTTATCTTGCAGTCCTCCACAATCCATGATCTTTTCTTGAGGATTTGCCAATAAAACCCACAACTGTATATTCAGTTTCTTTCACACTTGTGTCTTTCTGTCATCTACTCCACAACTGAACTGACTGCAATTGTTGCATGAAAACACATATAATACAGAAAGAGATATCTGGGGGGAAAAAATTGGTATTCAATAAATTCTGCTCTTCAGAAATTCAGTACCACTGTAGACCCAATCTGTAGAATGAGTTTTGAAGACAAACAGTTAGGAGGGTTTCTATTCTGTGGTTTATAAATGTTAACTATACCCTGGAGAGGTTTCCACTGACATAATTTTGAACTTGCTCCTTTGAGGAAGATGTTTCTATAAATTATTTGTGAGATTTGTATTTGTCCAGTTTGGACTCTTTTCAAAAGCATTCTCTGGAAGCCTCAGACATTTACAACTAAAATGTCACCTGCAAATGAAAGTTGCTTCAGGAAGTGGCAAGTTTTCTGATTAGTATCTGAAGCACTGTCACTAAAAAGCTTCCTGATTCTGGATCAAAATCATACTTTGTTCAAACCTCTAATGTGCCCTGCACAGTCAGTAAGAGGTTTCTACAGCCTCCTTTCCATGTAAAACTTCTAGAACTTGGGGGAGAAATGCAGTTGAAGTGCCATATTACTTGCTGTATTAGCTATAAAAATAAGCAATGAAAAAAGTAATTGCTGTGGTTTCAATATAAAAGTAATGCTCAGGTCTCCTTGCACGGCAGCAGAATTGGGAAGACAGGGGAGCAGGTACTACTCATGGTAGAGAGAAATGAAGTTAGTGATTTTTAGGTAGGTGGGGTGAATGCAAATTAATGGTACTGGATGGGCTGCATGGGGGAGCCACTGAGAGGTTGCTTTCAGTCATCTTGGAAAAGTTGTTGCAATGAAGAGAAGTACCCAGTGACTGAAAAAAGGCAAATGTTATACCTGTTGTAAAATCTAAAGCAGCAGGATCCAGGAGTGAGTCCAGAGGAGGGCCACCAAGCTGATTGGAGAGATGGAGCATCTCTCTTTGAGAGGGAACTAGGTTGTGTTACTGCTCTGGGATGGGCTTTCAGTCTCTGCACGGGTGTTAGATGGTGAGTTGGACTAGATGATCCTTGTGGGTCCCTTTCAACTCATAATATTCTGTGATTCTGTGATTCTTATGAGGAAAGGCTGAAAGAATTGGGATTGTTCAGTCTGGAAAAGAGAAGGTTTAGGAATTACTTAATTGAGGCATTCCAGTAAAGGAAAGGAGCCTACAAGAAAGATGGAGAGGGACTTTTTACAGTGTATGTAGTGGCAAGACAAGGGGAAATTGATTTAAATTGAAAGTGAGTAGGTTTAGGTTAGATATTAGGAACAAATTCTTTACTGTGAGGGTGGTGAGGACCTGGAACAGGTTGCCCAGAGAAGTTGTGGATGCTCTCATCCCTGGAAGTGTTTAAGGTGACATTGGATTGAGCTCTGAGCAACCTAGTCTAGTGAAATCTGTCCCTGTCCATGACAGAGGGGCTGCAACTAGATGATCTTGAAGGTCCTTTCCAACCACAACCATTGGTTTTCATAGAATTCTATGATTCTATGATGGTTCTTTGAACTAGAACTAGAAAAACTAACCTTAGTCTCCAGGACTCCAAATTATGGACAGAGGAGTAGAATAAAAGTGGGTGGAAAACTGTCTGGACTGCTAGGCTCAAAGTGTAGCCATCAACAGTTTGAGATCTAGCTGGTGGCTGGTTATGGGTGGTGTGACCCTCAGGGATCCGTGTCAGAATCCTGACATCCTCAGTAATATTTCAGATTACAGGGATGTTCCATGTCTTCCTAAAATTTGTGGAAGGACCAACTGTGTATGTTGGATGGCAGAGCTTCTGTTCAAAGAGCTCAAAATCCAGAAGTGACCTGACATGGACCTCAGAAAATTCAGCAAAGACAAACCCAAAGTCCTGTACCAGAAAAGGACAATCCATGGCAACACCATATGTGGGAGGTGCAGTGGTAGAGCAGCACCTCTGCAGAGCAGGAGTTGCAGGCCCTGCTGTGCAGGAGGCACCAGTGATACCTTGCGGCAATGAGGTAACATATGAGTCTTCTTGATAATAAGGCAGCCAACAGGTCCAGGGAAGCAACTTTTTCTAAATATGCATTGCATCATTTGTGACTCCAGGACAAGAAAGGTATGAACAAATTGATCAGAGGAGACTCACACAAACCTAATCCTCCTGGGCAGCTGATCAGCTTGTTCTCATCATTCTTTATCATTCCAATATAGCAATTCACAGTACCACAGTATAGATAAGGCTGGAAAGGACCTTGAAGATCATCTAGTCCAACCTATAATCCAACTAACCTAGCATCTACATCTAGATCATATCACTCAACACCTCATCCAGCCTACCCTTAAACACCTCCAGGGTTGGCAACTCAACCACCTCTGCGGGCAACCCATTCCACATTCGGATCACTCTTTCAGTAAAAAACCTTTTCCTAATATCAAGTCTAAAGCTTTCCTGCTGAAGCTTAAGACTATGACCTCTCGTCCTGTCCCCAGAGACCAACGAGAAAAGACCAGCCCCTGCCTGGCTACAACCTTTTAGATAGTTATAGATAGCAATAAGGTCACCCCTGAGCCTTCTCTTTTCTAGGCTAAACAGACCCAGCTCCTTCAGCCTCTCCTCACAGGGCTTGTCTTCCAGCCCCTTCACCATCCTAGTTGCCCTTCTCTGAACTCATTCCAGCACTTCAACATCTTTCTTGAACTGAGGCGCCCAGAACTGAACACAGTACTCGAGGTATGGTCTAATCAGTGCCGAGTACAGTAGAAGGATAACCTCTCTTGACCTACTAGCCACTCCATTCTTGATGCAGGCCAGGATGCCATTGGCCCTTTTGGCTGCCTGGGCACACTGCTGGCTCATGTTAAGTTTGCTGTCCACTAATACGCCCAAGTCTCTTTCCACCTCACTACTTTCCAAGCATTCCATTCCCAGCCTATAGTTCTGCTTGGGGTTATTATGACCAAAATGCAGAACCCAACATTTAGACTTATTAAATTTCATTCTATTGGAATCTGCCCATCTCTCCAGCCTGTCCAGGTCTCTCTGCAGGGCCATCCTACCCTCTAACAGATCAACACGAGCTCCAAGCTTGGTGTCATCCACGAATTTACTCATGATGNGTGAATCCCATCTGGTCCCATGGACCTATGGGAATCCAAATGGATCATCAGGTCTCTAACTACTACTACTTCTGAAATAACAGGGGGACTACACTGCACCCTGTCTCCATCTGCCAGCTTAGGTATCCAATCTTCCTGAGGACAATCGACCCTGCTGTTGGAGGCAAAGGAGGCATTGAGTACCTCTGCCTTATCCTCATCCCTAGTAACCAAATTTCCCGCCACATCAAGTAAGGAGTGGAGTTTATTACTGACCTTCTTTTTTCCATTGATATACTTATAATAACACTTCTTATTATCCTTAACAGAAGTGGCCAGCCTGAGTTCAAGGTGGGCTTTTGCCTCTCTAATTTTCTTCCTACACGACCTAACAATACCTCAGTACACAGTCTGATTAACCTCACCCTTTTTCCAAAGGTGATACACCCTCTTTTTCTCACTCAACTCTTGACAAATTTCCTTGCTCATCCAGGCCAGTCTTTTACATCATCTGTATTTGCCTGTAATTTTAAACTTGATTCCAATCCACCAATGAAAACTAAATAGCTGACGATGCACCAAGCCCTGAAAAATAATATTAGAAACACTGATCACATGACTTCATACAGGAAACTACTTGGAGAGCTGCAAGACAGATCTTAATACATTTAACCTGTGTCCCTCCCATCAAGAGCAGTTTACACGTGGTCTTCCTGGAATGCTACTGAACGGTCTATTTTTATTCAGTTTTTAATACTGATGCCATTACGGTTTGGTTTGCAGGAATGAAATCCATGAATCCAAAGATATTTTTGCTGTAGTTCCTAAAAGCCATTCTGGATCATTACACATTTGGTGAGAAATCTCCCGTTTCCACACTATAAATGTGTCTTATTTTTCATACAGTCAAATTCCAAAAAGGTTAAAAAAAAATTGGAGATAATCACATTTAAAGTGAAGTGGAGAGGGACTTAGGTGTA
>WEKX01002347.1:39055-49184 GCA_013390025.1 Pitta sordida
CCAGGGGAGGTTTAGACTGAATGTTAGGAAGAGGTTTTTCACAGAGAGAATGATCGCTCATTGGAATGGACTGCCCAGGGAGGTGGTGGAGTCGCCATCCCTGGAGGTGTTTAAGAGAAGACTAGGTTAGGTTAGGTAACAGGTTTGACTGGATTAGATTGGTAATAGGGGATAGGTTGGCCTTGATCTCTAAGGTCTTTTCCCCTTACTGATTCTGTGATTCTGTGATTCTATGAGGAGCTTAGTGACATGGTCTAGCTGGGGGTGTAGGACTGGATGGTCCTGTGGGTCTCTCCTGGCTCGGAGTGGACTGTGTGCCTCTGAAGGATCTAGGTTTATGTTTACGACTCTGGGATGTGCGTTCGGTCTCTGTACGGGCGTTAGATGGTGAGTTGAACTAGATGATCCTTGTGGGTCCCTTCCAACTCATAGTATTATGTGATTCTGTGATTCTGTTAACTTTCTCGCTTTTTCCATTGGCACACACTTTCCATCTCTAAATTCCTTAGAGAACTCTAATTAAACTCTTTATTATTATTTTTCTTTCTGCTTACTTCATTATTTGCATACGGTAAGGTGAAGCCAGGGATGGTTCTAGGAATAAGGCTTAACTAAATTGTACTTCCGAAATGTGTATTTAACGTGTTAACACTGAGTTCTGTGTTAATGTAGGACACTTGTTTTTTAGGATCAACAAATGGAAAATACTTCCATATGAAAAAGAATATTTCCACCCACAGAAAGAGAATTCAGCTTTCCTAAGCAGCAAACAATAGAGAATTAATATGTCTCTTAGAGGCACAGCCAAATAAAAACAACCACACCCCAAACCCAAAGGAAATCCTCAGATACGTATTTTTCAGTGTTTCTTTTCTGAGATAGAGCATATTCTGCTCTTAAAAAGGTGTGAATGATTTTTGAAATGTTTAGAAATTGCATATGCTTGAAGGAACAACAGGATCATTTACACCAATCTACCACATGAAACTTTTTGAAGACTAAGCATCTACAGGGAAAGAAGAAATTCAACATTACTGATAGTCACAGAAAGAAGAGTAACAAAGTAATTTTAAAAGAAGTCTACAAGCCAAAAAGTGTAAGAAACATTAAAATCTATGATTTTATTTGAAACACCTTAATTTCACTTTTGATTACCAGATTAATGATCTTACATATTTAGTATTATGTAGTACCACGTTGAATGCACCGGAAAACTTTTATTTATTTCAGAGTTCTAAAAGGCAATGAGAATATCAGTGCTTCAAACTGATTTATTGTAATATTCATATACGTTGTTTTAAAACTGTCTTGTTTAAGTTTACTGAAAGACAAATTTCAAGAGCTATGTAATACAGTGATCCTTTGCATAGTTGTGGTCCGTAATTTGCGGGATCCCATACTCGCTGTAGATTTTCAAGTGAGTTGTGGGACCTGGCGCGTGTGCACAACGTACTGCGACCCCAGTCGGCTCGGCCCCCGGCCCCGCCACTCGTACTGGTGAGCACAGCCAGCCTCACCCCCCCCGCCCGCCACCGCTTGCAGGGCGAGCACAGCGGACCCCGTCCCCGGTCTCCCCCCACAGCTCACAGGAGTGGTGAGCACAGTGGGCCCCGTCCCTGCTCCCCGCCCCACTGCTCACAGGACCCGGGACTCGCCACTCGGCTGGTGCTCGGGGGCACTGCTCACCGATCAGCGCTCGGGGCCGTGGCTCACCGCTTGCCGCTTGGGGCCGGCCCCCCTGCTCACTGCTCAGGGCTGGCCCCCCCGCTCGCCGATTGGTGCTTGGGGCCATGGCTTGCTGATCGGCGGTTGGAGCTTGGGGCCGCGACTCACCACTCGCCCCCTGACCCCGCCTGCATCAGCGGAGCACAGCCAGACAACTGAGACAAGCCCCGCTCTCCGGACCCTCCTCCAGACCTTATTAGGGGAGGGGGCATGGCTACGGGCATGGCGTACTTGACTACATAGTGGGTTCGCTATCTTTGCAGATTTCACTACTTGTGTGAGGCGGACCAAGCCCAACAGCCCGCAAGTAACGGGGGATCATTGTAGCAGCTACTTAACTCATGTGCCGTAATTCCTCACTTGTGACCACCTATAAAATTTTGCCTACTAAACTGCATCACAGATACTGAAGAAAAATACATAGAAATAAAATAAAAAATTCAGCATGTGTTCAGAAGTTCAGCAATGTATTACATAGTTCTGCAATTAATTTTTGTTTCACAGTTCAAACTTCCTCTGGGATCAGCAAGTTAATGATAGTTCTATTTTTGTAATTCTAATTAGGATTATCTAAATGTTGTACAAATCAAAGACAAAAGCTTTTGATATTTAAAAAGCTAGTCTGTTTAAAATGGGTGAAGCTTACATGGGAAAGAAGCATTTAATTATAGAAAATGCTTGTAATTTTTACTGCAGATATTTTAAGGCCAGCAAAAACCCTTACCATCACACCTTCTGAGTAACACATGGCAATGAATCTCATCTTGTATCTACTGCATCAAGTCCATTCCTCCTGCATGAATTATCCTTTACTTTTTGAAGGACAATGAAGTCTTGTTTTATACATAAGAAATGACAGAATTCACCAAGTCTGCAAGGTGCTTCTATAGCTCACTTACCCTGTTGGAAGAAGGTGTTTGCTTGCATCCACTTTGGTTTTGTTTAGATCCAAATAGACTGAATTACTAACGAGAAATTCATTACAAAGGCCCTCTTAAAATCACTACACTCAGGCACTGTGCCTAATTGCTCAACTCCATCCCTCTCTCCAATAGTAGTACCCCAGATGAATATTTGCATGTCTTTGTCTAGTCTACGTGAAACAGAAAAGCCTTGCAAATCTGATGCTTCTTGTTAATTATCAGAAGTAGCCCAATACTCCAATGTGACAAAACAAAACTAGCCCAGGCAGAACAAAGGTGGAAGTAACTGTATGTAAAGTATGGTCAAATTTGTCTGGGAGTCCAACAGCACAACTCATAAGAAAACATGCCATTAGTTTAAGACTATTCATTTCATTAAATGATTAGTCTCAAAGACTTTATTAACTTTCTTAAAAGTAGAGAAGGTTATGTGAAAGGCTAATATAACTGAGATACTATGTTAAACTATGAGCCTTTGAAGGTATCCACCTTCATAAAAAGTTGCAGCATATTAAATTTATTTAATTACTCTAGAGTAATTTCCAATTTCAAAAGCCCATTTTAATGGAACAATGATAAATTAGAGAACAGAGGAATTATATTATGGATTAATACACACAGTTCTCTCTGCAATCAATTTTTAAATGAGTCTAATAGCCTTTGCACTTACAGTAGGTTCTTTAAGTGCCAAGCAATTACAGTTGTTCTCTTTGCATACTGGTTTAATTTAATACCGCCCAAGTTGCAGAAGATTTGGTCATTACAGTGGGAAACACTCATTCACTGTATTTCCTTCATGAATGGTAAAATAAGATATTTTAAAGGAAAGGAATGCCCTGGAAAAACCAATACAATATTGCTAATCATCAGACAGCAGTGTTGGTATATCTCAGACTTACTAAGATCAAGACTCAGGCAAGAAATGCGTGTACACCATAAGCCCCTTACCCCTCATTTCCACAAACAAATTAATCAGGCCAGTAGGGGTTAGTATTGGCACTGTGCTTCAAAACATGTCCAGAGCAGTAGGAACTCAGCAAGTGCAAAAATATTGCACATGTGGAGTACCCAAAATTTCCTAAGTACTTAAAATACCATCCATAAAGCTTAGTTAAGTAATGTTCAGGAGTTTAGTCCAATTTTTTGCCTCATGAGTGAGCAGGAGACATTTGCCTTATGTTTATCAAGTAACTGGAGCTTTACATATGTTTCCGTATGCTAAACACCTCAAATCGCAAGTGACACAAATGCTATGTATTGAAGTGAAGAAATTAAGTTTAATGTTTACTTTCAAGGATTTTTTTCTCTCATCTTGTAGGAAGGTGTTTGTCAAGTGCAACATCCCTTACCCTTGCGCAATCAAATTGGAGACTTTTCAACATTGGCTTATGAAAGCCTAGACTATGTGAATCTGATTTTTCTTCCTTTTCCTGGACGTTTTTATTATTTTGGAAACAAAAAGTAACTTAGAAACTGGATCCAAGGAGGCTGCCCAAGACTGTGGACAGTATAAAAGAGGTAGGATGAGAGGCAGCAGCTCAAGCATGTCACCGTGGAATATCACTTCCAAACAGTGACATAGCCAGGGTGAACAGAGGTTACTCATAATTTGTGAAAGAGAGTTTACCCTAACTGGCAACCTTGTGTCAGGGAGTTTTCCCATTACACTACTTTCTCAGAGATGTCCATGGCTGACACCAAGCAGAGGAGTAGGCCTGGCTCAAGCACACCAGCAGGCTTACACCTGAGTCTGGTGCTACAGGGATGATGGAGATGGGGGTAAGAGCATGCTCCAAAAGAGGGGCAGAACCAAAGGATTTAACCTCTTACATAATAAGAAAGGAAATCATCTGTGTCTAAGTCTGGTGTCTCAGGCCAAAATACAGCATATTTTAGATGAAGGTAATAAAGAAGCACTATGAAAATATGTAAATGAGAGAAATGATATACAGTGAATCCTCCCTGTATCATGACTTCTCCTTCATGACCTTGCCCATTTGCGAAGCAATTTTTTTGCAGTCTGACTTCAGGGCTCCGCGAGGTTCCCCAGAGCACGCATGCGCTGTGCCTCTGCTTTGCCGAGGGGCGGTGCTGGCTCTCCCTGTGAGGTGGGATGGGCCCGCTCCCCGGGGAGGGCACGCAGGGAGGGCGCACAATTTCTCCGGCTAAGCCTGGCCTTTAGAGCCCTGCGGGAGCCCCGGTGAGCCGGCAGCCGTGGCCCCGCAGCAGCCCCGGTGGCCCNCATATTGGGTTAGCAATGCATTTTTGATTTCTGAAGAAACATTAAAGTTAGGTGAACTACTGGTTTATTAGTTTCTGAAAGAATAATTCTTCCTTACATGGAACATAACAAAAAAGCCAGACATTGTCACTGTGGAGACAGAGAGACACAAACAGCCATCAAGGTTCAGACTGACACTGTAAAAAGGAGTTTCACCTTTAAGTCACTGGTTGATTTTTAAAAGAGGAATTGAAACATGCTTTTGAGGAGTCGTTTGATGTCCTGGGTCAGCTCAATCTCAAACACAGCTCAGTTCCTAACAGACAAGTGGTCCCATCATAAGCACTGCAGCAACAGATAAGCACCCTGATGAGCACAAAGGCGCATCCTTGAACCAGCTTTTCTGGAAATAATGTGTCACAACACCATTCCTCGGCAAAAATGGGAAAGCACACATTTTCATCTCCTGAAACACCTAAAGCTGAACTAATGTTCACTGGATTCCACAATACAAATAGAATCACTTCATTCCGCCTTCTCAGCGTTTACAAGGAAGACTGACCCAGACCCAAGGCTGTTGCCTTAGGAACTGGTCTAAATCATGCTTGAAGCATCTTGATCACCATCAGGTATCTGCAGTCATCACATAACTTGTTTTTTCTACAAGAATACAGAATCACAGAAAATTATGAGCTGGAAGGGACCCACAAGGATCATCTAGTCCAACTCACCATCTAATACCCGTACAGTGACCAAGAGCGTAATACCAACCTAGATGCCTCACAGTCTGGCAGGCCGCTCCGAGCCGGAAGGGGCCCAGGGTCATCCAGCCCTACACCCCCCAGCTAGACCATGTCACTGAGTTCCTCGTCCAGTCTTCTCTTAAACACTTCCAGGGATGGCGACTCCACCACCTCCCTGGGCAGCCCATTCCAATATGCAATTACTCTCTCTGTGAAAAACCGCTTCCTAACGTTAAGATTGAACCTCCCCTGGCGTAGCTTAAGGCCGTGCCCTCTCGTTCTGGTGTCATCAGCCTGNCTTAGTATCATCTGCAAACTTGCTGATAATGGATTGAATTCCCTCGTCCATGTCATCGATAAAGATGTTGAACAGTACTGGGCCCAACACTGACCCCTGTGGGACTCCACTGGTGACTGGCCGCCAGTCTGATGTTGCACCATTCACCACCACCCTCTGAGCTCGCCCTTCCAACCAGTTTGTGACCCAGCATAAAATGTTCCTTCCCAGCCCGTGCTTTACAAGTTTCTCCTGAAGCTTATTGTGGGAAACCGTGTCAAAGGCTTTGCTAAGGTCCAAGTACACAACATCCACATACCCAAGCACTGGTTTAGCAAGGGTTGTTTAGTGGGTTTTTTTAACCTTTTCAGACACTGAAGAAGCCTGTTGTGAAAAAGCATGCTAAGAAACCAAATAAATAAACCAAACCAACGCATCTTCCCATCTGTATTTGCAAATTCTAATCAAGTGTAATTAGGACTTTGTGTTGGAAAAGAACAGCTTTATGTGCTACAGTTTGGATGTATCCCTAACTAAGAACAAATACATAATTGAACACTTAAAAAGAAAGATGAAGAAGATAACTGCATAATTATTAAAGTAGCATTCTTAGAACCAAGAGCCCCTCAAGTCATAAAACCACAGCATAAAATATCACCCCACAAACACCCCATTTAATTTGACTTATGCTTCATGACAAAGCAAGACAAACATGATACAAATATTTGCAGTTGCTGAAAACTGGCTATCAGTACAAACCCACAGATATAGATATTCCTCATTGCTGGGCTGAACTGTTCTCCAAATAATTCAATGTAAAAACCACTGATGGAAATATTTCTGATTTTCTGCAGTCACAAAGTACTGTGAGTACTGTGAGTGCTGTGTTTAGTGCAGATTACTTGTTTGTGCTTTAGAGGTATTAGGTAAGCTTCAATTTATGGTTTGCAAAGCACTCTGAACTGTCCTGGCCTCTCTCATCCTAAAATCTCAGAATAATCACCGCTGTTTAGCGGTGCACATATGTTTAGGTAGCATTACAAATAACATTTAATTGCACACCTATTAAAAATAAACATGTTGGAAAGAACATAGTTTAAAGAGCCACAGACTATTTGCCTCAGAAGCAGCTGAATATTAATAACACCTAAAAAGGTGAACCCCAGAACTTATTGAAGACTAAAAAGGAGAAAAATTCTAGAGAAATTATGTCAGAAACCATTCTTATTTTTCAAGAAGTACACCATATTTTCTCTCACTGTTGCAGAAACAAAGCCACCAAGTGTATTTTCAAGAAAATATTTAAAGAAAATTGATGAACTGTCAACACTTGACTGCTTGTTTAAATTGGACAAAATTTTAAAAGCTGTTACAGAATGTTCAATTAGTTTCAGAGTTATTATGTACCATAAGGGCTCATTCGTGCAGGGAAAATACTGCAGACAAGGCGTGAAGATTACAAGATGTCTTAGATTTCTCCCTGCTACAGTATAAAATACAATCTAAAGCAGCCAAAATTCTTTTAGTGGAGCTAATTTCTTTTCATTGGGGCTTGATGGGGGAAAAAAAGGAATCAGTGTTCCTTTATGCTGCTATATGCTTAACAGGAAGTTAAATTAACCAAAGCTTCGGCAAAAACATCCCACCAATTAAGCAAGTCAGATTTATCTAAAAACTGAGGTGCTGCTTCTGGTGTAATCATATTTTCCCATGGCTGAGCTTATAGTTTATATTTTTCATATTTTATGCTTTCTGAGGAGTACAGGTGTCTGTGGGAGAGGGCTTTCATTCCTGCACTGCTCCTGCTGAGAGTGCCTCATACATGTAGTCCAATGACTAATCCAGAGGACTATGGCAAGCTGCAGCTGCTCATGCTCCGGGTACACCACAGCTGATGAGAATTGATGTATAAGAGATCAATACATGCTGCTATCATCAGTACCACTCACATTATCAATAGAAAACAAGGCAGTTGAATGCTAAGTTTTTGTCTCTTCTTCCATAATCTCAGACAAGAAGCACAATGCAAGCACCAGAAGACCATCAGTAACGACCCAACATCTTACCTAGGAAATAATTCTGATACCCTTGCATTTTCTAAACACAGGCTGAGTGGTGAGTTCTTATATTCCAGCTACAACATTACAGTATCACAGTGTTGATAAGGTTGGAAAATTCCTTGGAGATCATCAAGTCCAACCTATAACTAAAACCTAACAGCTATAACATTTATACCATGGCCCTCAACACCTCATCCAGTCTACCCTTAAACACTTTCAGGGACGGCAATTCAACCACCTCTGTGGGCAACACATTCCAATGCCGGATCACTCTTTCAGTAAAAAACTTTTTCCTAATGTCAAGTCTAAACATCTCTTGTTGGAACTTAAGACCATGACCTCTCATTCTATCTCCAGTGGCCAGAGAGAAAAGACTGACTCCTGCCTGCCTACAACCCCCTTTTAGGTAGTTATAGACAGCGATAAGATCATCCCTGAGTCTCCCTTTTTTCCAGACTAAACAGACCCAGCTCCCTAAGCCACTCCTCATAAGGCTTATCAGGTGAGGTGAAAGCTGTTCGGTGCTATGTCATACAGCTGTGACAATGGTGTGCTGGTAAGCAGCACACCAGCAGAAGATGAAACCCTACCTATTTAACAATATCCATAATCCATATTTATTGCCCAGCATAAATAATATGGTTTGAAAATCAGACATCCATATATTTATCAAGGCAATCAAATTTATGGTATCTCTGTAAACCCTAAGTGACTGAGAAACAATGAGTTCTGATCATAAATAAGAATAATCTATTCCATGATTCACTGTGTCTTCAATGAGGTAGAAACCAAGGCAGTTAATTAAATATTAAGAGATTCGAAGCATACAGTATCTAGTAGTAAAATTAGCATGAGAAATGTGCCAGCCTACTTCAGTCATAAAACACAAGAGAAAAAGAATCTTAAAATTTAAAAATTGATCATAATATTTTTAATATCATGGTTTTGAAACTTTTCTTTCTACTATTATTCAAAAGTAAATTCACTCAGGCTTCACCCAGGCTGGCCTCCAGTTGAGATTCTTGTACTCTGAAAGCCTCCACGCTAGCGTGGGGTCCCCTGCATGGGGGTGCCACCAATGGTGGATCTCTCTTGGTCACTGTACGGGTATTAGATGGTGAGTGGGACTAGATGATCCTTGTGGGTCCCTTCCAACTCATAATTTTCTGTGATTC
This sequence comes from Pitta sordida, assembly GCA_013390025.1. NCBI lineage: Eukaryota > Metazoa > Chordata > Aves > Passeriformes > Pittidae > Pitta > Pitta sordida. Next base: position 48,180 of record WEKX01002347.1, read on the forward strand.
TGTGATTCTGTGACTTACAAGTTTCTTTGCCAACAAGATGCTCCTCGCCTGCAGCCAGATAAAATTCTCCAAACAAACACCTAAATCACCTTTCCATAAATTTACCCCTTTATCACTTAGAACCTAGGTGACCTAGAACCTTTAAAATGTAACATCTAAAAAATACTGTTTCTCCAGCATGTAAAACAGAGGGGGGGAAAGCCCTGTATTTCAAAGTAAAAATAATAATAATTAAAAAAATGTTTCTTCTGCATTGGAGACTTCCCCTCTGCCTTGATTTACTATTTATAAACTACCAGTCTGGGATTAATTATTGTAAATCCTTAAAGCTGAAAAGAAGATTTTAGGCATTTTATTCTACGTATAATCTACACCATTATTAAACTGAAGTTCAAATGCATTTTATGTCCTATTTCTGTGGGCCACCTTTTAATATTTATGCATTTTACCTATAGGAAATTTTACTCCCTGGGAGAAGGCATTTCTTACTGTATTTTCAAAACACCAGACATCTGACATGACACTGCTTGGGAGAAGCAGTGCCCCCTGTAAACCACACTCACCAGGCACCCCATGTCTCATCCAGTAATCGATGTCTGTTCCATCTGCATTGTCATAAACATCCGTAACATTGATGGGCTGCAGCAGAGTCATGACCTCTTTCACGATGTCCCGAGCTTTAGCGTTGCCAGTAAAACCCAGTCCAGATGGCTTGAAGGTGCCCTCATCGGACTCCATGACAATATCAAAGTTGGAGATATTTTCCTAAACATGTAAGAAAAGAAGATATTGTGCTGTGATTGTATTTTAGCAGCCATCATATACTGGATTCTAGGTGTCAATGTGAACACGCTGCAACAAATTAGCTTAAGAAGCAGAGAAATGCTTCCTGTGACCATGTGTATAGAAGCATAAATGAAGGGACTTAATATTTCTGTATGAAATATTAGGTTTATTCATAATAAATATATTTATTAATTATAATAAATAATATATTATAATAAA
>WEKX01002347.1:49209-63870 GCA_013390025.1 Pitta sordida
AATAATATATTATAATAAATATATAATAATATATTTAATATTAGCTGAAACAGTTTAAGTTCCATTTTGAGGCATCAATATTCAGTAGGAGTCACAACATGACTGGTCTGCTGTCCCCAAGACTTTAAGACTTCTGAAGTGTCGCCACGAAAGTAAGTCATCATCACCATATTGCAGCTTTCACTAGATTTCCCTTCTCAGATCTGAAATTCAGAAATTCTGTTGCAGTGTGCAGGGTACACAGTCTGCAGCTTCAAAATCAGATGCATCCAAAGTCTGCTTAGACTGTGAACTGAAGGGATAATACCTATTTTAAGGAAAGGTTTTGCTTCCAAGGTAAATTGCCATAGGAAACACGAAATGTAAGATTTTGTGTACAAGCAGCATAATAACATTTGCTTCTAGTGTACACTTGGAAGAATCTTTTCAGCTAAAAGAACAAAAATTAACATCCATAGAAATTTATTTGCTTCCTATATCTGCTTAGATTGCTCAGTTACAAAGGTCTAATTGGAATAAAATAGGTTTGAGGGTTTTTTACATGAAGGAAAATCTCACACTCTTGGAAAGGCACATAACTTATTTTTCAAAATAAAATGGTTAACGGTCACGTCAGGCAGAAAAAGCTATACTTCAGACCATCTTGAGTGTGACTAAGAGAACTTACTGCAGGTTTCACTCTTATGCCCAGATCTCATTCCAGAATTTTATGGCTGCAAAAGTTATTACAAGAAAATTGTTACAAGAGAGATGTGATAGCAGTGAGTAACAGATCTATGTCATTAACAGTTTACATAAGCCTACAATCCAGTAAAGAATTCTTTCACATTTTTCTGGATATAAATCCAAATATGAACTACAGGAGTCTGTGAATGACTCACGGAAGTTTTCAGAAGACCTTCATAGAATTTGCCAAGAACTGTTTTACACTTACCAAAAACTTTTCTCTTTGGAGTGAAACAACTTCTAACATAGCAAAGGTATCTACTTTTAACTTAGAAAGTTAAAAAAATTAATATAAACTCTTCACATGAAGTAACTGTAAATGTTATAATACCTTAAAATAACCAATATATCCATCCATTTTGCTACTGGAAATCAAAATGGAAATAGCCAACTTTGTCAATTAATTGGCAATCACCATTTTCATACAGTGAAAAAAAATCTCTGTTTTGTAAAAGATGAAATATAAACAATTAGGCTACATGTGGTATCTAGTCCTATTATCAAATGCAATATCACAGGTCATGAGCCTCAACATGAAATGCGATTCACAGACCCTCTGAACACAGTGGGGGAGAAGCAGGCCAAGAAAAGGACACTGCATGCTAAAGGGGATCTATGATGCTACAAAGACACAGATAACAATAGTAAGAATGGTTCATACATAAATCTTCTTTATAACACATGCACCAGGAGCAAGACCTAGGGAAGACAACACACATTTCAATGTGCTGCTGATTTGCCAAAAAAACCCTAAGAATGCTGACCCCTGCATAAATGCCATGCTACGGTACTCAGACTCTTTGTCTGAGTCTCCAAAATAGGAATTTTGACCATTTTGAGAGAGGCTGAAATGAGGAGGAGCAATAAGACAAGGGGAAGGGACTACTCCGGGCAGTGAAGTGAGGGGGAGAGTGAGGAGGAAGAGTGTGGATCCCTAGAAATCTCACTTATCACTCAAAAGAGCAGAATCCTTCAGTTCAAAAACTTCATAAACTGCTAGATCACAGCATTACTGCAGTCTTCAGTTGCGTTTTCTCACATAAATGTTTCCATATGTTTTTAACATTAAACTGAGTAAACAAACCACCCACAATACATTACGCCATATTGTTGCTCTGTAAGAAAGCTGCTCAGTCTGAGAATGTGCTGAAGAGGCACGAAACCAGGACACCCTAGGGAGTGAAATTTACTTCATTGGGGAACAAAAAAGAAAGAGGTCACAACTACTTGAAGCACCATATGTCCATGAGAAAGCATTTTTCCTATTTGGTTCACTAGAAGATAGGATCACTTATAAAAATGTTCATCGAGTTGTAAAGTTGCAGTCCCAAAGAAAGTTAGAATAATTTTACTGTCACTAGCAAACTAGGGTGAGACCATACATTGCCCCTTTAAATAATGCAAGGGAACAGTAAAAAACACCAGAAAGATTTTAAAAAATAACTGGGTTTGGCTGTTTCCTTCACTTGTTCTTACAGTGAATGCATTATTTTAATAAGCATTTTAAACTCAATACATAACTTTTTTTTCAGAAAGTAATCTCATTTGCTGCATTTTGATACTGTGCCACTTTTCTTGGTATGCACTAGAAAATTAAAACTTGTTTGTGTAACCTGCTGCCTAATTCTCTGAATATCAAAATAGACTTTTATCCTTTATCTTCCTATGACTTAGTCACAGAAGAGGTCACCACTCTTTATTTTATCATGTTAAGCTGAATTCTTAAATGAAATACTACAATAAATACATCAGAAAATTGGCTTTCTGTAATTTGCTTTTTTTATTGCATACACAGTTAGGTATGATTCTTGCCAATACTCTATTTTTAATTTTAAAATTTTAATTCCTTTTATATCTCTTTTGTCTAAAAATAGTCTATTTTTATCTCTTTTAATCAAAACTAAAAATGTAAGTACTTCTCATCTCTAAGGCAAAAACTTGATAAAATGAAATCACAGAATCACAGAATGGATAAGGTTGGGATGCAGTGGGTAATATGGTCCAACCTCCTTGCTCAAGTAGGGTTATTCTAGAATACATTGTATAAGATTGGATCCAGATGGTTCCTGAATATCTTCAGAGAGGGAAACTCCAAAACATCTGTGGGCAATCCGTTCCAGTGCACCTGCACTGTAAAGAAGTTTCTTCTCATATTCAGGTGGAACTCCCTGTGCATCAATTTCTGCTCACGGCCTCTTGTCCTATTGCTCGGCACCACCTCGAAGATTCTGGCTCCATCTTCTTGACACCCTCCCTTCAGATACTTACAGACATTGAAGAAGTCTCCTCTCGGTTGTCTTCTCTCAAGGCTGAATAGACCCAACTTTCTCAGCCTTTCCTTGTAAGAGAGATGCTCCAGTTCCTTCACCACCTTTGTTACTCTCCACTGGACCTACTTCAGGAGCAATAAATCTCTCGTATAGTCAGGAGCCCAGACTTGGACACAGCACTCCAGGCGTGGCCTCATCAGGGCTGAGCAGAGGAGCAGGATCACCTCCCTTGACCTGCTACCAGTGCTCTTCCCAATGCACCCCAGGATACCTTTGGCTGTCTTGGCCACAACGGCACTGCTGGCTTGTCCACCAGAACTTCCAGGTCCTTCTCCACAGAGCTGCTTTCCAGCAGGTCAGCCCCCAGCCTGTACTGGTGCCTGGGGTTATTCCTCCCCAGGTGCAGGACCCTGCACTTTCCTTCATCGAATTTCAGATGGTTCCACTCTGCCCATCTCTCCATCCTTGTCGAGCTCCTGAAGGGCTGCACAGCACTGGGGTATCAGCCACTCCTCCCAGCTTTGTGTCATTAGTGAACCTGCTGAGGAGTCATATGTCCTTCATCCAAGTCATTGATGGATAAGTTAAAAACACTGGGGCCGGGTATTGAGCCTTGGGAGACACCGCTAGTGACAGGCCCCCTGTGATTAAGACCCCTTAGGATCTGCCATTTAGCCAGTAATTACAGTCAGCTCTTTCCAAATAAGAAAACAAACCCATGTAAAATGTATGACTGGTACTTCCATTTGGTAGGAAATATGTCCCAACTAGCATACACACTGTCAATCTCAAGCAGGTATACACTAGAGTAGCTACTTATTAAGTCAAAATCCCAACTGTTAATTCTTACTGGATGTTAAAATAGAGTCCAGCATCTCATGACTAATCTACTGAATCACTGATGGCAATCCCTCTTACGCAGCTAAAGCAGCGACATATCTGAAAGTATAATGAAGGGAACAGCTATCCTAAAGCCCTTCAGTAGTTTAAAAATTATTTAAAATAGTTTTTTCAATGGTTTTGTTTTTCCTTGCACCGAGAAAAATGATCACTTTACAGGGAAAATACTAAAGTCTGTAATGACAAAGCACTGTCCTTGACTAACGGTTCATTTGTTCCAGTGATAAGGCACATTGGTCAATCCAACACTGTGGTTTCAGCTTTAGGAAACTCACATTCCTGTATTTGCCTCAGCAGTTGGGAAGCAAGCATAGCAAGATACAACCATGTTGCAGAACTCACAGCCAAGTGATAGTCATCCCACTTAGTACTGAACGGGGGTTTAAATTAGCATGTAGCGTTATTAGGCTGGCAACTGAGACTATAGGAAAGACAAAAGACTGGAAATACCTAAGTGCATGTGACAGCTGGAAAAGAAAAAATATCCTCCAAGTATTTAATAATATAAAAACATGATGCAGTGTAATTTTGAGTTGCTGTTTAGTATGAGGATTACTTAATGAAGCAAATCAGTGTAAGTGGTAACTAGAGAAAAAAAACACCACAACAGCTGTTAGGAAGCAACGATGCACTAGCATCAAGGCATAATAACCACCAGTCACAAGCGTGAGCATACCATTTACACTCTTTTTGAATGAGGACAGGGAAAATTAGGAACACTGTGAATTGTAATTTTTTGTAAATTATCCCGTCATTATATGGGAGAAAGCTGATATAAAGCTGAAGATTAACACAATTTTTGCTAGACGACAAAGTATGAATAAAGCACATATGTTTGGTACAAGATGAAATATTATGCCACATTTTATGAGAAAAGAGTCTGTACAGAAGTCCACAGAATTTATGGCTTTTTTCTGTAAGACACAAGTTCTCTGAGAAGCCAATGACAAAAGTACCAGTAACTTTAACAGCCTTGGAGCAATTTGGTCATGTACTTATTAGCATTTCACTTAGTAAAAGCATACTACTGGCACACCTACTGGCATATGACTGTTTCCTCTGTGAGGACTTGCCAGCACTCACAGAGATGACCATTGAGTACTGCAAGTTCCCTGAGAGGATGGACAAGGAAGAGCTGACAGCTCTGAAGGTGGCAGTAAGCTAAGTAAGGCATGGCTTGGATTACCTGAAACCTTATCTTGGGAGGCTTTTTCCTTTCACAAAGAGGCATACCAAAGAGAAGTGTTCTTCCCGGAAAATGTTCCATAACTGAAGCCCTTTTACTGTTCAAATACAAGGGTATCAAAAGAATGTCTATGACTCTGAATGACAATCACACCACTGTCCTTTTCTGAAAGGCTTTAGGTTTTCACTTGAAAATAGGCAACACTGACAAAACTAACTTTAAGGAAGCTCATGAGTATTTCTGCAACTTTCAATAGAAGATATTTGAAAAAAAATTTGCAACACTTTAGAAATCATCACAGCACATACATCATAAATATTTCCTGGTTTTATGCAGAATGCTTTTAGGTTCTCATCTGGTTAAGAGGTGAAATGATGAAATGAAAAGGAGTCAATGAGGAGAGAGTTCACTGGTGAATCTACAAGAAGCAATAATTCAATGTTTTGCACAGTTTCAGGGAGTTCGGATAGAAGACCAAGTTTCCTTCAATAGAACATCTCAGTGGACCAAGGATCTATGGTTGGGTGAATCTGCCTGGAGTACGTACTGGAGATACAGCTATCTTCAGAAGATGTTTCCATCAATTTCATACTGCAGTTCAGTTATTCACTTGAAGGAAAGAGAGGAAAGATGTATAGATGGAAGTTCTTATAACAATAGACACATAAGAAATTTGCCCACATGGAATGAAGACTAAGAAACATGCCGCCATGACTGATTTTGTCTTTTGTTCTTCAGGCAGTGTAAGGAATTAACCTGGTATTGTGTTTTAGCAAAATCTGGCCTCCTTTGCAGGTTTCACTAAAAAGCTCATCCCTAAAGAGTAGGAATTATGAATTCCTTCTGACCTAGAACTGGTGTAAAATATAATTCTATAATTATGCTACCTTTACTGTGATTAATACAATCAGCTGTGCCACTGGTTGCTAGTTGTTATTCTGGAGAATACAGTGCAATTATTTTCTCATTGTAGTTTGCAACTGAACATTTCACTCTTTAAGCGTTTCTTTCATTCTACAATTAAAGAGATCAGCATGATCCCTTGTTTCTCATTTAGTGGTCTAAAAAGCCAGCTGTAACTTCACATAATTTTTGATTACAGAGAATATTGCCTGAGGACAGTCAATAGGCAAATGGTCGACATATTTTGCTGGGATAAAAGAATCCTCATTAAAATCCCTGACGTTTGGTTCAAACCAGACACAAATTCCTGTCTCATGTTGCACCAGAGTACTTAGTTCCTCAGGAAATAAACAGTTTTTTTCTGAAAACTCTAGTTTTGAGAAGCCAGTGTTTTCTGGGGAAGAATCATTTCACCTGAAAGTGACAAGGTAATTTTTGGATATTTTCTTCTTAAAGAAAACAACTCATTAGGGTTGTACACAGTACAAATCACAGTATAAAACCTCATGTGCGCACCAACAAACAATATTTAAACTAGTAACAAAGAAACACCAGCATTTCAGAGAGTCCTATTTTCATACAGACATAGTTTGAGCAAAATATCAGATCTTTTTAGTAATAAACACAAGAAAAAGGAATCAGAGTCACTACCAGTAACTTATAATTTTCATTAAGTTAAACCTTTACTAAAAAGTTAAAACAATGTGTGGTATTTGTACCAGAAATTTAGGTAAGTACATCAGTAAGATAGGAATAAAAGTATGTAGAAATATTTTTAGAATGTCTTCTGTAATGTGGTTTGAATTAAATTCATAACATATTAATGTTTCCAACAATCACAACAGAATTACTAAAGTAAATGTGAACGTGGCCTACAATCTCTTATTCTTCTAATGAAAAGGAGGACAGAGACCTCAATACACATACTTCTTCCTTCATAAAGGAAGCATAAGAGTAAACATACAAACAATCTAAAAACCCTGGTGGAAGTCACTCACATATTGTTGTTAAAGGTTATAGGAGACCCTATACTAAAAAGCTGCAAAATGAGGCTTATATTCCTTCAGTTTTTCTATTAAACATGTAAGAGAAAGAAGAATTCCAGTATTTCACATATTTGAAGTTATTTACTGTATTGTCTGTACTTAACAAGGGGGTTGCACAACACAAAGAACTGGAAAAAGGCTTCAGATCCAGTGCTGAACTCCAGGATCTGGAGCTTTATTTGCACATAGATCCTTTAATTTCATTACCCTTCATCCAGGTAAGGGGCTTTAATGGTAACAAAGAGCAATCCTTTTTTTAGTCAGGAACCAAATCCAATTATTGGCTAATGGCTAAAAGCAGTGAGCACTTTAGCAGGTATCTCCTTTGGGACCAAAGGTGCTGGTAATTCCACTTGTAGGCTTATGCCCCATGGTAGAATCTGAGCAGGTGCTTTGTGATGTATTGATGGGTGCCTGGTACCCATGCAATAATGGAGGAACTGAAACTGCTGAAACATGGCTTTCAACTCCCGGGAACGGCTTAGAAAAAACCATACAAAGGAAACAATAGATGAGGACCATGAGATGCTCTCCAGAAAAATATTTGATAAAATGAAAGCACGGTTGCACATGTAATGCATACGTCTGAGCTTCATCTGACTGCTGTTGGGCAAATACGCTTTTCCTAAGCATATATGTACTCACTGGATGCTATCAAAAACAGGACACAGCACTAGACTATCTAGAGCACTAGAGCTTGTGGTCAACCCAGCATGGCCACTCTTACATTCTCATAAAGCTCTGAATAGCCAATACAGTAATACCTCGAAATTTGCAGGAGTTAGGGCCTCGCTCGGTGCTGCGATTCCCCTGACCTGCAAGGATAGTCTGGTCATGAATATGCAAATAAGCCATACCCATTGCCCCTGCCCCCCTCAGCCCTGGAGCTCTGGGGAGCATTCCCAGCACCACCCCACGTCCTCAGACAGGTCAGTGAAGCGAAGGGAATCTCTTCTGATCCTGGGGTGTCTGCGCCGTTGCTAGGAACTGCCCCTGGGTGGTGGCAGCACCAGGAACAGCGCTAGGTCCCAGTGCCAGCCCAGGCTGCCCCCTACACACCACCCAGGAGCTCTTGGGCTCCAGCCAGACCAGCTCCCCTAAACACCTCCCAGGAACTCTCAAGCCATGGCTGGGCTGGCTCCCCTACACTCCACCCAGGAGCTCTCAGGCTGTGGCCAGGCCAGCTCATACACACTGCAGTGGCAGTGGGGCCCCAGAACCAGGACAAGCTGCGTTGGTGGTACAAGCTGGGGAGAGGGAGGAGCTGTGCTGGCAGTGGGATTCAGGAACCAGCACACCTCATCGTGGTCCCTGGGTCCTGCTGCCAGCACAACTCCCCCCTGTCCCCAGCTCGAGCCACTGGCGCAGCCTGTCCTGGTCCCCGGGTCCTGCGGCCAGCACAGCTCCCCCTGTCCCCAGCTTATGCCACTAGCACAGCTCATCCTGGTTCTGGGGTTCCGCCACCAGCACAGCTTGCGGCGCAACCTGGAGACCAGAGCAACGATGCCTGGCAAGAGAGAGACCCTCCACAGTCCTGCAGCAAGAGGCCATCCTAAAGTTAGCACCATCTAACCTCTACAACACTCATAAGAGAGGGACTCTGGATGGTCCTTGAATGGGCTGCCTTGTCCTGCAGGGTGTGGCTGTCCTTCCCCCCAGCATGGGCCAGTTCCACCCTGTCGGGTGGCAAAGACACTCAGCACACACAGACTGGGGAACGGTGTGTGGAATCGAGGCGTCTTCATGGAAAAAAACCTCCCAATGATTTGAGGCAGTGAAAGCAGAAGTATGATTTAGCAAGGTATCACTGTATATCCTATCACTAGCCTTAATAACCAGAAATGATAATATTGGGATCTACAGAAATACTTGAGGGATATAAATAATATTTTTACGCAGAAGTATGAGTTAATTATTGGCACCATAGTAAAGCCACTATTCTGTTGTTATCTCAGTTCTTTTTGCAGTAACTTAACCACTTTCTAGCAATGGCAACTTCAAATGACAGATGAAGAAGAGAGACCCAAAATTAAACTGAAAAAAATAATAAATAAGTTACAAAAAAGCATCTGTACTTGTCCAGTACTATATTGTCGTAATTTCTTCTCCCTTGCCACATTTCCACAGACATGAGACGGTAATTTACATTCTCAAGGAAATCTATGTCTGCCTCAGCTGAATTACTGCATTCATATTTCTACTTGTTTGCAGCGAACTAAATTCGTAAGTCCAGCTATGTGGATGAGTCATACAGGCTGTCTTTCATTTAACAAGACATCTTTAAATACCACTCTTATTTAACTTGTACTCATCACCATCATCAAGCAATGTGTGTGCCATACTATCCTAATTACCAGATATTTGAGCAAGTAAATCATTAAAAGGTTAAGTTATTTTTCATGCTAAATATAATGTACTGTATTAATCTACTTTATTTTGTTGTTTTGAGTAAGTAATGTGGTATAGTAGTATCAATTCATAATTATGCCAGATCACATGGCAGGGGGGAAATAAGAACAAACAACAGATGGATGTCATTTCTTCTTAAATTCTCCATGTAAATCATGAACTGTTAAGTTAGATTGGGCTTTCTTTGCAGAGCACAACATCCAGATGGAATTTCATCAGCAGAGCAAGAATTGAGACACATCTTTGTCTCGAATTTTTTAAAAACAAAGTAACCAAATATCTTTCAAACTACACCCAGCCTGTTTTGTATTTCCTTACTTGATTCTTAGGTCCTTTGGGTATTATTTCTGAACATAAATCTTTGAGACATCAGTGAAATGCAGTCATTTTGGCAAGGGATGAGACACATACGTTGAGACATTTCATATGTTGCTGACAACATCACCATAGGGTGGATCTTATTGTCTAACATGGAAATCTACAGAGGTAAATCATCAAATATATTTCTGATGAGTGGTGTGCTTTAGGCACAGAGCATCCTTACAGCTCCTCCAAAATGCACTTCTGTACATGAAAAGCATCTCTTTCATGTGCTACCTATTCCAGTGCATCTTATTTCAGTTTAATCCTGCTGAACATCAGAGTACCAGTGGCAAATCCAGTCATTAACACATACTAAACTGCAACCTGTCACCTCCCCAAAGCAGAGAAAGCAAACAAATGAGAGAGCTGAGCTATTCCTGTAATTTGGAGACATAAGTAGGAACAACATTATACATGGATAGTTAAATACACATCTTAATATTAAACTAGTTAGTGGGAAATAATTAATTGTTCATCAATTAGCCAGAAAATTGTAACCACTGCAATGCTATCTCTGACAACTCTCTCGTGCAGATGAAAATTGATCTTTTCATTCATCACAATAAATTTGATTAAAAGTGAGATTTCCATTTATTTGTTCTGATAGGTTCTTTAGCATTAGAAATGTATTCTTAGGAATTGCTTGTAAGTCTGCTTTTGTAGTGTACAGCACATGTACTGTACATTTGCATTCATCTTGTCTCTGCCTTGGATGTATTAAACATTGCTGAGAGTTATATTACTGAATTAGGGGAAAAAATAAAAGATAACTACTTCAGACTAGTTATATAGGTACAGCATAATTTTTCTGGGAAAAATAAAGAAAAGCACATATTCCAAAGACTTAACTCCAAAATATTGTAGCAACTGCCCTTTATGTCATTTATACTTTAAAAGAGCAGTTGTTGGCAGGAGAAACAGATGTGACAATACAAAATATTTTTATGCTGATAACCATAGTCATAGAGTTTGTGTTCTTTGCATCATCAGAAATCAACCTTTTAAGATGTTTCAGATCGCATAAAACTAACAACTGGCAAAGTGCGTTATAGATTACACACTACTAAGATAAGACAGAAAATATTTTTCTTAATATTATTTTACGGGTTACATTGTAAAATGATATGGGAAAATGCAATGAAGCAGAAATATATAAGGGAAACAAAGTTTACATATTTATATTGCAAACACATGTGGACCATTCATCATTCATTCTCAGAAAGTTAGCTATGTTTGAAAGCTATGGCATACATCATCATGGAATATCTGTTTCAGAACAGTTTTGTGACAGAGTATCATAGGTCAAGTGGAACACACGTATGTGCGGTCGCATCACTTACTGTTAAATGTGAAATGAAGTTTACATTCATGATTAAACCCAGAAAATATAGTTTCAGGCAGAACTGGAATCAGAACTGGAATAAAAATCACAGAATCACAGAATCACAGAATCAGTAAGGTTGGAAAAGACCACAGAGATCATCAAGTCCAACCTATCACCTATTACCTAACCAAGCCAAACCTGTTACCTAACCTGTATAAAGAAAAATGGCTGAACATTTTGACAAAAATAATACGCAAGTCACAAGACCAGGGAGAAAATGGTGAAAAGACAGAATTTACCTTGTGCAACTGATAATATTGTTTGGCACCTATTCCTCCTTGCTCTTCTCCCGTCCATAGCACCAAGCGCAGAGTCCTTTTTGGGCGAAGTCCTAAAACACAGTTTTTAATAATGTTTTTAGTACCAAATATGTGTATATTTGAGCATTGTTTGCATCTATCTACAGCCTCCAACGGATGAAAAGCCTGGGTTTCCACAGGCTATTTCAAGTGTGGGTTTTGCTGTCTGGAATACTTTTTTCTTGCATAGGAGAAAGACTGGGATGTGGGAGAGAGCCCACATGAGGAAAGGGTGGCAAGCTGTTATGGTGCTACCAGTCGCAGTAGCACAAGAGAAGCACATTTTAGGGACATACTGTAAGTGCCTGAAAACCATAATATTAAATAACTATCTTGACAGATTTCTGAAACACACTTCTGTCATTATGGTGGTCTGCAGTAAGGAATGCACATCTGCTTTCAGCAGATCCAAATCAAATTTTTGTGAGAAATACCACTGCTTTGCAATGGTTAATCTATTGCAATTAATTGAAAATGAGCAGTTTTATTTTTATGAGGAATGTTTATCCATTTCAAGAACTGAGAGGTTCTGTAATATTGTTGCGTTTTATCAGAACAATGAAAAGCAACAATCTGTACTTTGGAATCTAAAATACAGTTGGCTGCTGAATGTATGCATGACTTTCTGAAACAAGGCAAACATGAGGCCATTTTCTGTTTTGCCAGAGTAGCTCAGTAAAAAAGATGAGTTCCTAGATAAATTTCAAAACCATTTCTGCCATGGAAGAATTGAACAGATAGAAGTTGTTGTCCTTTATTTATTCAACTGTTTCTATTCATAAATGAATACATTTGAGACATCAAACCTGAGAGCATGGAAGAGCAAACAGACAAAGAAAAAATGTTCTCTGTGCAGTGGAATGCTAATTATGTTAGAGAAAAAAATAAAGAAAAATGCAGTGAGGAGATTATCACAAGTGATAAAGTATGAAGTACCACCCACACTTTCGTGCTGAGGAAAAATAATATCCCTATCACTGGCAAAACTTATTTCATTTCCTAACTGAAATGGATGAAGATTGCCAATACACCTGACCTTCATTAATTTTTTTTTCTCTAAACACAATGAATATTATCTGAAGATTTCTCTCTCGAAACTACATGCTAGCAATCCTCATAACTGAAGGCAGAGGATAGAAGGAATACTCCAAATTTGAAGAAAACAGCTTGGATTTTCCAATATTTCATAATGAAGGAAGGGCAAACAAGTGGTTTAAGGGTCTATTTTCTAAATGGTGATCTGCTGACACTAAAAACCAGAAAGGTAGTCAAACCTCATTACTTTAAAGACAACCTTCCAGTCTCCCTGCTCTCCTAAATCATTGCAGTACAGGGTTAGCCTCCTTCACTTTTCAAATCAGCTGACCAATGAGATAAAATTAAGATAATAAAATAGCTATTGGATTGAAGTCTGGAAGATTTAAGCCCAAAATAATAAAAAATGTGTCAGCAGTTTGGTTAGAAGAACTGGCTGTAGGAAAGGAAAAGTGCTGGGCATAAAGCATAGAGTGGCCAGTCCTGTAGTCTGGTTCCAGTGTCACTGAAGTTTAAGTGGAAAAAAGAGGTTTATTTGTCATATCACAAAATGTAAAGCAGTGAAGCCCACTCTCCAGCCCACCACACAAAGGCTGTGAGAGCAGCTTGGTAGGAAGTGCTTGAGATGGGAGCAGCAGCTCCTGCCTCCACTCAGGCAAAAATCAGGATGCTTTAGTCTGCCCTTGCTGTCCTAAGAAGGACTCAGGTCGGTGATGAGTTTTCTTGCTCAGCTCAGATGAGCTCTAATCCCAGCTGATTTCTCCTGCTCTCCAGGAGCTGGAGAAGAAGTTTGAGATTCTTACGGCCCTCTCCTAGCCCATCATTGCATCTGTCCATTGTAGCTGGGGAAATAAAATACCTGGCTGTGCTTCAGTCTTTCCAGACCCAGAGGTGTTATACCAGCTCCTCCCATCTCACAGGTTCCTGTCAGTAAATTCATTTGTGTTTTCTACTCATAATATTCTGTGATTCTGTGATTCTGTGATACTGAAATTAAAAAGGTAATATATATAGTGTGTGTATATATATATAAGCGCTACAGGGGCAGTTATTTTAAATACAAAGTGTACAGAAGAAAATTTAATTTCTTTGTTATCTTAATTTGAAAGTGTTTATTAAAGTGTTTATCTATCTGTTAATAAAAATAGCCATTCTGCCTTTAGCAGAACAGCAAACAAATTCAATATTCACAAGTACAATTGCTAAAAATATTTCAGGACATGTTTTTATTTTTAAAAACTATGAAACACTGTATATAAGTTACAAATTTTTTTTAAAATTAAGTTTAACTATTTTGGTTTGTTTCTTAAATATTACTATACCCTAAACAAGGTATCACCTCCACAAAATCAGAAGTCTGCAGAGCACAGAGCAAATGGATATTGAAAAGACACGATAAAACTAGACTAGAAACTGGACGGGACTAGAAAACCAGCTTAGTGACATGGTCTAGCTGGGGGGTGTAGGGCTGGATGACCCTGAGCCCCTTCCGGCTCGGAGTGGCCTGCTAGACTGTGAGGGATCTAGGTTGGTATTACGCTCTGGGATGTGCTCTCGGTCGCTGTACGGGTATTAGATGGTGAGTTGGACTAGATGATCCTTGTGGGTCCCTTCCAACTCATAATTTTCTGTGATTTTTTTTTTTTTTCTGTAATGTGCAGAGGGGTAGGTAGACTATTTTAAAATAAAGGAAAACTGTTCCACAAATACAACAGTGCCTCTTTCCTTTTTATTTGTATGTATATCACAGAATCACAGAAAATTATGAGTTGGAAGGGACCCACAAGGATCATCTAGTCCAACTCACCATCTAATACCCGTACAGCGACCGAGAGCACATCCCAGAGCGTAATACCAACCTAGATCCCTCACAGTCTAGCAGGCCACTCCGAGCCGGAAGGGGCTCAGGGTCATCCAGCCCTACACCCCCCAGCTAGACCATGTCACTAAGCTCCTCGTCCAGTCTTCTCTTAAACACTTCCAGGGATGGCGACTCCACCACCTCCCTGGGCAGCCCATTCCAATGTGCAATTACTCTCTCCGTGAAAAACCGCTTCCTAACATTAAGTTTAAACCTCCCCTGGCGTAGCTTGAGGCCGTGCCCTCTCGTTCTGGTGTCGTCAGCCTGGAAGAAGAGGTC